>JAUPFT010000008.1:42156465-42761465 GCA_036936625.1 Parnassius smintheus behrii | reverse complement strand
CATGGCACTCGTCATGCATCCACATCCAAAGCCAATAAACATTGAGTCAATATTGAGGTAATTGGAAAAACTGCCGGTTGGTACAATTCCTCTTCTACCTTTGCAAAGTTTTATAATAAAACAATATCAGATTCTAATTTGTTGTATACCACAACAATAATTTCTGCCCATTGTAACTACAGGTTACAATCGGCAGAAAGTATAGTATAAAATTGTATTATTGATTATAGTTTTGAATATTGTAATTAAGCAATATAACATAGTAATATTTAAATGTATATAACATAAATGTGTGATAACTTACCTGCTTATATTATTTCACATTTTATCCTCTAAACATCCTACAATACGTTAACAATAAATCGCAAAGAGTGAAGCCGTGAAACATAATTGAATATCAAACGAACTTATCAAGTGAAGTTCGATGAAAACATGTGAATGGCTACATTCGAAGCGATTTATAGATACCCTGCTAAAAATGTAAGTAAACTGTTACTTAAATAATAATAACAAAAAAACCCTGCCTTACGTTGCCACTATCATTAAAATGTGAAATATTTTGAATAGCTTTAAATGTAATGACTCGAATGGGAACACGCGACCCGAGCTAGGCAAGGGTAGTGTTGCCAGCATTAGTAGGGATACCATACAAAAAATACTTTTAAAAATCCGTGCAAGCCCAGTACATGGAGGTGCTACTACAACAATACGTTAACAATATATCACAAAGAATGAAAACGTGAAACATAATATCTATATTATAATTCTAACGCGTGTGGGTAGTAAAAAAATCGAGTTGAACGTATAACTGTGCTCCCCCAAATGTTATGTTGTTTTTTCCATAGTTCGTTCTTACAGCAGGTAACGCAAAATTGAATTAAAAGAAAATAATTAAGCAATAAGACATGTATAGATCGTTAACAGTGTTTCTTGAGTATGTGGGTATTTTATTATTATTTCTAAAAGTTGTACAATATATCAACTAAAAAAAGTTAAAGGTAATACATTAAATGCAGGTCTAGTCCAAATATTTTATATTAAAATATAATATTTTTGAACACGACCTTTGAGAGAGACAGAAATAAGATATATTCGTCATAAACGTTTGAATTTTTAAATCGATTGTACGTTTTGTTCATTTGAGTCTTAAGTTCTTCGCATTCAATATTCACCTCGTGAGAGAGCCACACACATAAACTTTGCCACACATATGCCACACACACTGCGTTGAAAAATATCACTGCACAATTTACACATCATGTTTTCAGCGTGTGCTGTTTTTGCAGGTGCCATTTCTTTAAAATCGAAAATAATTACAAAAAACCCGTAAAATAATACCCGCCGATAATATCCGATCATATCCCGGACGTCAGTCTGAGCGAGATTAGAATGCTCTCCAGCACCTTAAAAACGTCAAGGCTCCAGGTGAGTATGGAATTACAGCCGAGCTTCTGAAAGCGTGTGGAAGACCGGTACTTGAAGTTCTTCAGAGGCTCCTTAATTTCGTTCTCCATGGTGGGATTACTTCAGAGGCGTGGAGCAAAAGTGCGTTAGACTCATTTTTAAAGAAAGGCGACAACGCCCTCCTGAAAAACTACGGACTGATTTCCCTTCTGAGCGGCGCCTAGGTGCTGTTTACGAGAGTCATAACGAATGGTCTCTCGCAGACTCGACAACAACCAGCCTTCTAAACAAGCCGATTTCTGAAAGCACTAATACAATATACTACATACATATTTACCCTTCGAATTTTTTTACAGAAGAACGAAGAGTACATTCTGCCATTTGCCTTACGTATGTGGACCATAAGAAAGCCTTTGATTCCATCAAAATTTTGGTGGTCCTACAGTTCCTTCTGCAGTGTCAAGTTTACTGGCTCCTTAATTTCGTTCTCCACGGTGGGATTACTTCAGAGGCGTGGAGCAAAAGTGCGTTGGACTCATTTTTAAAGAAAGGCGACAACGCCCTCCTGAAAAACTACGGACTGATTTCCCTTCTGAGCGGCGCCTAGGTGCTGTTTACGAGAGTCATAATGAATGGTCTCTCGCAGACTCGACAACAACCAGCCTTCTAAACAAGCCGATTTTAGAAAGCACTAATACAATAGACTACATACATATTTACCCTTCGAATTTTTTTTACAGAAGATCGAAGAGTACATTCTGCCATTTGCCTCGCGTATGTGGACCATAAGAAAGCCTTTGATTCCATCAAAATTTTGGTGGTCCTACAGTTCCTTCTGCAGTGTCAAGTTTACTGTCTACGATGGCTGTCCGAGTGCAAAACCAGAATACGAAACCTATCCAAGTGCAGAGAGGTGTAAGACATGGTGACATTTAATCCCCGAAACTTTACACCGCTGCATTGGAAGACGTTTTCAAGCTACTGGACTGGAAAGGATACGTTTATTCGATTTGCCGGCGATGTAGTCCTTATGGTAGTATCGCTGTAGTTGGCCTCAATAGTATAATTGATAGAATCAGGCGTTAATTTGCGGAAATCCATTATAATAAATAATTTATTACTTTGCAACCTTCCGCTAACCAATTACAACGATGTGTCTTACCTGGATTGAAGAGCTCCTCCCGCCCTCCCTCAATTACATGCACTAACTCCGTCATTACTAGTGACGTCACCACCAGTAGTGACTAGTGGTGACGGAGTTAGTGCATGCAATTGAGGGAGGGCGGGAGGTGCTCTGCAATCCAGGTAAGACACATCATTGTAATTGATTAGTGGAAGATTGCAAAGTAATAAATTATTTATGGTCTCAATAGTGTCTCCAAACGGATAGGTCTTAGAATGAAAAGGGACAAAACAAAGATCGTGTGTAATGTGACCAGCTTGAATTAACAGCATAATTATAATATGTTTCCTGACGAGAACCGGAGACCTGTTTACTGGTAATAAGCAATTTTATCTTAGTCCTGAGGGTGACGACGCATTTAAATTTTGGTTCTTGATCAAAGATAGATTTAGGTTTTTATGGGCCACGGCATCCACTTACTATCAGGTGTACTATTTACTTCTGTAACAAGGAGTAAAATTAAAAACTTTGTACAATCGAATTCAATATAAGTAATATGAGAATCATCAATGTCATCAATGTAGTCGAAGTCAATTTTAATACGCATTATTAAGCTTAACCCAAAAACTACCGGTCAGATCTTGATCAATTTTACATGGGACTACATGAGAAATGACAGCTTTCAAAATAAATAAATCATCAAAATAGGTTCACCTAGATTTTTTTTGAAGTAACAAACAAAAAATTGAGTCGAATTGAAAACCTCCCCCTTTTTCGAAGTTGGTTGAAAAAAAACCAAGCAATTTGTCTGTTTCTGTTAATCGTACCAAAACTGTGACAAAAATTCCTTATATTTTATATGTATAATGTATCTGCTATTTTATTGTAAAAGAATATTAGTCTAAATTAGACCCATCATTGGCAGCTGGTGGGAGCAGCGATGGGTACGTGGAACGAACATGTCATCTTCTGTCCTAGGCTGATTATGGATCTATCTGCCTATCTAATCAAATATTTTCTATAGCTAAAATATTACATAAACACAAAAGCCAGCTTATATTTATCAAGAAATAGTAACACGCATCGATCGCTATCTGGTTTAAGTGTATTGAATGGGGTTCATGAGATTGCATGTAACTCCAGGGTACTATGAAAAGCCATAAAACTTTATACTAGTATCTCAAACAAGACCGTATAATTTTGTAGAGATATAACCAGGTTTTAGTGAAAAGTAGCTTCCAAAGCATCTGTTCATAAAGGCTAATATTGTCTTAAATGTAAACATTTTGTGCTTTGACAAACTTGTGAGCTATGTTACGAGCGATTCAGTAAGTTAATTTATTCCTCTAGGTTATATTATGCAAAATTAATGGAATCAGCACTTAAACTCTGTGAGGTAAAATCCATCTGCTATAAGTAATATTAAGACAAACGTGTAGATTAAAGTGATTAATATTTTGTATGTTAATGGCTAATACAATAATTACTATTATCATCATCGTCATATAAGCCATTATATTATTTATGAAACCTGATTTGTAACATGCTTGGCGGTAAACAACATCGTGAGAAACCTAAATCTCTAAAAAAATCCGTTTTTTTTAATTCATTTTATTCCGTCCACCAGCGGGTAGACCCTTTCGTGCCCTAAAACCCGCTCTGAAAACATACAGATGGCTTGTGCCAAGGAGTTATAGCTTTACTAAACTTACTATATGAAGACAGCAACGGAGAAAAAATCCAGGAAATAAGAAGCACCGCCTTTTTTAGCAAAAAAATGGTGATACCAACGCGCATATCAAGCGTGGAATCTATGAAAAATATTCAAGATTCAAGATCAATGATGAAGGAAGTCGATAAATACAGGTGGCTCAAGACCATACTTTGAAGCGTTTGATACAGAAGACCTATGTACAGCTGTGGATTTGAGATTACAGCTCGTAATGATGATGACGATGATTATAACCATATGACGTCTACATTTATCCTCGGCTGGTGAAACGATCGTATGACTGGTTGGAGATATTTTTTTACATCTGCTATTAAAATCCTAGTCAAACTGATAATCTTCTCCTTTATATTTTTAGAAATGTGTTAAACGTATCTACTGTTGAGTACTGGCTTAGTACATAAATGTAGTTTAAAAAATTATGAAATATAATATCTCACTACAACGTATATGACCACTTATTTAGTAAGTTGCGTGAAAATCACTGTTTAATTTTAAACTCTACAATCTTTTAATATATTTTTCTTTAACTGATGCGGGAAATTAATTGAATACAGTTCGTGCAGTTCATATTCTCTTAAAACGATAACTTTTGCTTTAAAATTATATTAAATGTGAAACTGCGTTGCATTTTAACAATTAATTAAACATTTTACACCTATTTTCACTCTGCAGTAGTGCTTTCAATAGGCTCTAAAAAGTGTGGCTTGTTTGATTAAATTTCAATGAGAATCTCACTTCATAATAATCATACTCGCTGTATAATTAAACTGAAGAGATTGTTTGGATTAAATTTTACAAACTGTAGTTTCATTTAAAGTATAACTTAAGTTAAAATAAAATTTACTTCAATCTATTTCCCCAAAAATTAAATTACCTGATTATATATCTTACAAAAATAATGAATGGAGTTAAATACAAGGCATATATTCACGTCAAAATTTTGGTCAACATAAAACGTTTGCAATATGTATATTTTGAGTATTGAAAATCACGCGATTATTTTCAATTGTAGTAGGTACTGGCTAATCTGACGCTAATTTGGTGCCGTTTTGTTTCAAACTAAATAATAGTACACACTATTTGAGGAGGGTGATGCTCCTCAAACTGGGTTATACTCAATAGGTTTATTTTTACGCGGCTCTAAGCTAAATAATTGTAAAATCATTATTAATAAAAATAATTCAATAAACTTTTTTTATTTACACAGTTATTCTTTTTGTATTCCTTGTTAAAGTATAAAATATATATAGACGAGAGGTTTCTACCCACTCTCGTCTATTTACATTTAACGAAAAACGAACTATCCATCGTCAAATTTCATAGCTTATGAAATTTAAGTATAATTGTCAGACGGTTTTAGGTACTTCGGCCCTTATAGTTTTTAGATATATATATATATATATATATATATATATATATATATATATATATATATATATATATACATAGGTCTTGCCTTGTTGATGTGCTTAAGGAATCCCCTGTTTCCTTATTCGTAATAGGAACAATCACCGTACGAATATATTCTTTGGGTAAAAACAATGTCTCACACAGGTCGCATATAACAGATGCTCTATACTAACACAGCCATGACCCGGAGACTTACCCCGCTTTATGTTAGTCATAAGTAACACTGTCTATTTCGGCGTAACTGTAACATGGTGAGTTTCAGATCCCTGATATGTCCTAGGCTTGATATGTTTGACGTCATAGTTAACGACGGCTACCTTCAACTTTTAAATATTAATTTTTGGTCCGATCTACGCAGAACCAACTTACAGTATCTTGAAGTCTTGCAGTGGTATGCTTGGGTTTGGATTTAATTTTATTAAACATGATATTCCAAGCAGATGATAACTCCCAGCCAGCTTCCCTATTGAAATCAGGATGGTTTTTAATTTCAATAGCCTCGCGATTCAACCTTGGTAGGATTCGGTGTCTTTTTGCGAGGATTTGTTTTTTATAGTATAGGGTGACAAACGAGCACACAATTCACCTGATGGTAAGTGGTTGCTGTGGCCCATTGACATCTACATCTATTCTCGATCACGAATAAAAATGCAGATGCGTTGTCACCCATGAGGACCAGGATGGAATGCTTCGTGTCCAGTAAAGAGGGTCGCTGGTTCTCTACACTCATCATACAAAACACAGCAGCATTAAGCTACTATTTTACGCTGGTATTCTGTCTGGTCTATCAAATCTGATATGATGGTTGGGACGATCCTGAACATGCTGACTTCTTTCAAATCTACCACGGGGAGTACCTTGAGGAATTGTTCGGATTAATCTCAGCCGCCAAATTTGATGAACGCACATCGCGGAAAATCTTCCGATACCATCCACACCATCTCGATGCTTGGTGGTACACCACTGCACATTTCACTAGGTTTTTTCTTCCGCGTACGACCTCTCTGTGGAATAGTTTACCACCGGTGATTTTCGGGACTGATACGACTTAGGGACCTTCAATAATAGAGTTTACTCCTTTCTAAAAGGCCGGCAACGCACCTGTAATTCACCTGGTGTTGCCGTTATTCATGGGCGGCGGTAGTCACTTAACATCAGTTGAGCCGTATGCTTGTTTTCCCCCTCTCCTATAAAAAAAAACTAATTAATTAACACTAAACCTTTAGCCCTCGTTACTTTAAAAACGACATTTTAATGTTTCCACAGTTACCTGTTGTCCTAAGCATTTCCGCCAAAATTTTCCAAAGAAGGTCCGGTGATAAAATTGCACGCATTTGTTCTTCGGAAAAGCATTTTACAGCATACAGTGCAGAAACCATTTCTTTTAAAATATTTGATATTAGGTTCCCTGGTTCAGTGATATAAAGATGCAAAGCTGAATTAACTGTTGTATTTAAGTAAATGTGTGCAATTCCATTGTAACATAAATTTCGTGGACTTAAGCAGTGAAGGAATGTGAATTTCACTACTAAAGTTTTGACTGCCCCTTTCATCTAGTGGTCGTAAGCACAACTGCTTATCATGCAAATGGTCATGTGTTCATGAGTTCGAATACTGCTAACTGACTCTCAGTAGCATCTCGATGTCAGGAAGTGGGCGGTGTTTCACCCTCGTGCCTCTAAAAGCACGTAAAGCTGAAAGTCCGTCCCGCGCCTGACTCTCCAATCGTGTCGAATTTTCTTCTCATCGTACTGTGAGTGAAACAATAGACGGTGCAGCACATTCACTCATGCACTACAATCCTGTCCTGAGACAAGTTATCTGCATCTCCGTTGAGTTTGTTTGCCGTGACAAACACTCAGTCTGGAGGGCATTATTTTACTAGCCTTAGTCAATTCATTCAGCTACTCGTAACATCAAATCAAATTAAATTCTATTCTGCCACTGTTTCTGCGTATCGCGCTGTAGATTAATTTTCTAATGAAGGGTTTGGGTACAGAATAAATAATAGTACTAAGCACAGAAGTTTCACTCTTTTGATGTTGACTGCTTGCCGACGTTTAATAGACTACATGATTATAATTAATAAGATAATTCGCGCACGCAAGCTAAATAAACCTTTATCGCTGAGCGCGAGTGTCCGTATTACTTTGCATCTTTTCCTCTTTCTACATCACGGCTGTTTTTCCGTGGTTACTTAGGGCTGTCAAGAAGGAATAAAAAGTACAGTATGTATAACATTAATAATTGATTTAATTTACAATTGTTTTACTTAAAATATAATTTTTTTGCCGTCTCTAAAATACCGGTTAAGGCTCCCTTTGTTTTAAATTCTGTCGTCAAATTGAAAAGGATTTGGCGCATTGAGGCTCTGTGGTGGAAAACGGGAACTAACGGGTTCGATTTCTGACAGCGACAATTTGGAAGTTTATGATTTCTTTAAAACTATTTGTGTTTGTTTTTATTTAAGTATACGGTTTAATAATAAAAAACAGCAATGTTATCCCGTTTTCATCTATGAGTGCTTCATCACCATTCGCCAGGTGCAATCGCAGTGAATACCATGAATTTCAAGAACAACTCAATATTCAAGAACAATTTGTATTACAATATAGGTATGAATAAGAATCACTAACCTCCCCAATTTCACGCTAATCTTCAATGGTGATTAGATCCCACATTTAATTAAGTGGAATATGGGTACAGGCAATTATATCCACATAGAAAAATAATATAGTGATATACCATATTAAAAACACATGTAAGTAGGTACTTATTTAGCTTATAATATGTATTAATATACTCGTATGCTCGTGGATCTACTATTTATGCACACTTCTATTTACGGATCTCCTTTACCAAGGCATAGAATAAATAATATGTAGTACTACGTAACCAACGTTACCATTTAGCGATGAGGCCACTTAATTGTACTTAAATTTATAAATTAAGGGTGGTGTGTTATTTTAATATGTTGTGTGCAATAAAGAGTATAAATTAATTAATTAATACGTTGCGAAATGGTATGTAAAATACGTAAGGTACCTATTCTGACTGATCGAAATAACATATTTTTCCTAATATGCGAATTCTGTGCCTAACGCACGCAACGTGCAAGGTCACTCGTGATTTAATAAATCGCTCAAAAGTAATAGGTAGGTAGTGTAAACAACAAATAAATCCGAAATACGATTCCGAAATGAAATGTGATGGTATTCTAATTAGTTAAAAATCTCGTAAACAGTTTTAATTTCAGTGCTTTGTCATAACTTAAAATATTTTAATTACAAAAGACATGTAAGCTACCTACTTAGTGAACTAAGTTTCAACTAAGTTTTGAAGTAAAGTACTTAGGTATTACTTCTGTGTTTAAATTATTACCTAATTATTTTTTTCTATAAGTATTTATTTAAAAAAAATTGAATAAATGTATCTTTCATTATCCTTGGTAACATAAAAATGACATTATCTGAATCCTTTTGTTTGCTCATTAGGCATCCATCCACGCAACAAAAATAGTTGGTTCGAAGTTTTGCCATTATAATTTATCGAATAGATAGGTAATTAATTATATATTATTTTTACCACATTAAATTTTTTGAACTATTTTATCCTACAATTAAATATACTAAACACTAAACAAAAATTACAACAAGTGTTTACAAAAACTATTCACGAAAACAGTGTTAAAATTCATCAATCGCCTAAAACGCGCTAGTCCTGAGCCCTGGGTGAATCGTGATTTTAGGTAATTATTTCACGCAGTTAGCAAGACTGACAGAGGCCTGGTTTGGGTCACTCCCTTTGTATAAGAGGATTTTTCGTTATTTCTGCTGTAGCCAGACTGATCGGTGGTCACAATACCGTACTATTACTGTATTAGGGCATTATTTTTTGCACTGGTTATTTTGAGCATTAATAACTATGGTTTAACTAGGAATCCTAAATTCGAATAAATTTTTGTTTACGGAATATTATTCCTTGTTTTCAATATCACATATTCGAATGCTTTTTAAAGATTTAGTTTTTGTATTATATCCATCAGTTTGTATCAACTTGGTCTGTATGTATAATATATGGTCTAAATAATATAAAACTTTGCAGGTGTACAAAAACGCCAATAACTTTATGACTATGATTTTGTATTCCCACTAGGTCATCACAGTTTATGACCAAAATGTATTGTGTGTATTTAAACTCTGTTAAAATTTTAATTACGAGTTCCAATGCGAAAACAAAAAAGTCTACAAGTACTCGGCATAAATGTGATTTTGACACTTGGATAACAATTAACTATATCAATCTCACATTATTTCTTTACAATTTACACTATTTCACTGAAATACATTTTTTTATGTACGTCGGCGTCTCTTCACCATCAAAGGACTATGCACGTTTGAATTTATAACTGTTATTGTTCATTGTAATAAAAAAATAATAAAAATGGTGTTAAATCCCAGTTCCATCCATACAAAGCTATTTTATATTTCCCAGGAATGAGTTGACCACCACCATTCGGTACTGTTAAAAATCATAAAAAAATGCACAAAATAAAGTGAAATATTATGTTTTTAAAAAAATCCCGTTTGATTTCTTGCATATTCTTCGCAGGCCAGAGGTATTTTCCGAAACAGTGGTAAGTAAAACAATTACTTTCAATAAGTATTATATAATAACCTATATTAAATAAAAACGATTCTATTCTAAAACATATTGTGCCGTAATATTTCTTAAACTGCTATTAAGCAAAAAACGAGTGTCTCGAAGCGATAAAAATGTAAATCCACTTCCGGAATTGTTATACCAGTTTGCAGATTTCAGCTTAGATTCAGGGTAAAATTATAATTTTAAACGATTATTCTCTTAATGTCTCTCGTAATAAAAAATAAATGTCCAGGAGATTCTTTCGACTTTTTCATAGCAGTTTTCTTTATTTAATACACCTGTATTAAAGTCGTTGGTGCGTCTGGTAGTGATCGTATAACTTCGAAACGGCTTTACCGATCGTGGTACCAACATATTTGTTTTGTCGAGATGATGGTTATACTGAGATGATGGTTATGGCTATACCATCATCGAGTAAGTGACGCTTTAGTCAAGTAATGATGAAATTCCATATTTTTTGACCAAAATTATTTCCTAAAATGTATGAGTGATATTAACAATATAATGTTGGTGTAGTGCCAAAAAGATATACATAAAATGTAGAACTGATAGGTGGTTCAGTAATCCAATTATCAATGTATTTTATTATTATTATGTACCATATCAGAAGTGAAACTCATAGCGCCGAATTCCGGAAGGGACAGAACTATGTATGTTGGACTGGCTAGTTATATTGTTGCGCGCCTAAGTTGACGTCATGTACCCAGCACTAGCGCCATCTAGTGTCGGGGACGAGAGCGAGGAGGGCTTTCTAGAAAATGTCAATCTTGACTTTCGACCGACAGCGCCATCTGGTATCGAATTGAAGAACTAAGCTTTCTAGAAGCCCTACACGCGAACTTTCGGCGCCTGGTCGGTTGGCGCGCGTATTTACTTGAATATTCCGGATGTTTCGGTGTAAAAGTGTATTTAAACCCACAACATGCCACGATCGGGAAGTATTGAATTTGGCGAGACAAGCAAAACTTCGGAGTGAAATAAAGTGAATCAGTGTGATTAATTATTAGTGTATTTTAAGTGTAAAATGAATTAAAGTGTTAATTTTCGTAATTATATCGGCAATTTTTATTGTCACGCATCCTAAGCTCGTAACAATATTATGAATATTGATAATTTTGAAACTAGCGTCTGTCTTATTACTTATAAGACATTTTAGATAACTACTTGTGGATAAGTTGATTTTGTAGCCTAAAGATAAGGACTACATTTTTTCTTGAATTAGAATCAAAATGCAAATGCATTTTCCCTGAGGACTCCTGAAAATAGTTTTTGAACGCCAGGTCAATAATGTAAAATGTATTAATAAGCTGCTTTTAGGCTGGTATTATGTGAATGCGTGATCTTTCTAGGTCAATTCAACGCATTCCTTTCGGCATGCTTTCCCAACGGCATTAGCGTGCCACTTACTTTGAGTTTATGTAGTTCCAATAAAATTATATAAAAACACCTATTATTATAGGCATTAAAATAAAATAAAAATCATACTAAATCCATTACTCAGTCTTGTTTCATTAGTTTCTACAAAGCCCACTGTTGAATTTGGATTTTGCCTGTTGTAGATTTGAAGGTACTCGTGTTCACAAATCAGGGTATTTTGCCCCGCACACAATCGAGGTAGGCCCTCACTTTTAGGTTATCCAGTAAAATGTCTTACGAAAGAGTGATAGAATATTCATCTTTATATATCTTAATTACAGTAAGCAGAAACGTATCAGGCAGATACCAAGTGGCTTTGCCTTGCAAAATTGAGGCCTCCACTCTCGAAGACTTATTTCATATCGCAAGACGCGGTTTGTTAATATACCTCATATACCTCAGAATATTGTCGCCTAGCGGTGACCTTAAAGTCTAGAATAGTATGCGAAAAATCTAAAGCCGCAACTCTAAAGGTCGTCTAGCTTGAGCGATAAAAATTATGCGCAGCTCTACCTTTATTGAAATTTATAAGACGCATCCTTGAAACTTGTAAGCTGAGATATCTTATAGAGTCTATCGTAGCCTTCTCTGCTTTCACTGTGATTTTGAGATGGATTTACTCTTCACCACACCATTGGCACCTTTCTGTTGCCAATCGCTCTAAAACAATGCTTAATTTTCAGTTTATACGCTCTCAGTTTGGATCCCCCTGATTCAACTACTATGACGCCTTCGCATTTTTAAACTACACCAACGCTTGAAAGGTTACGCATTTTATCTTCTAGTTGTAGAGCTTTGTTATACCTAACTACGCCACCAACGCAATGGCCTTAATGAGTATTTTCAAAATTTTCAGTCGTAATTTAATCGTTAATACTTAGAATAAGCTATGTTATTTATGTATTCTTACAAAACTATCCGCATTTATATAACTAAACTAACATGTTAATATCAACGTATATTAAATTCTTAAGTTTTTAACATCTACCACGCACCGCTTAGAATTTATCTTGTCTTCCTTTGTCTTTTCTATTGGACGTATATCGTCCATTCACAATAAGTTTTCTTTAGAGGCGTTTTATCTTACTATATCCCGTGTAGTGGCGGAAATGGTTAACCACTACCTCATATCTTCCCGAGGGTATCGTAAGAAGCGACGGAGGAAAGCTGAGGCGAAACATGGACAGCAGCATCTTTATGATAACAGCAAAATAATAATAAAAAATTGCGGTTACCAACCTTACTCGCTAAGCGTGGCAGCTTTGGCAATATACCCTCATGATGAGAGTCACGAAGAGGCGGCCTACAGTTTAACCAATACACCCTCAACCAACCAATACAACGGCAGATATAGCCAAAAGGTAATTATAAGATAATAGTAATAATTAGCCATCAGAAAGGGTTTGTGTCACGGACGTTGAGTATACGTGTATTTCGATCATGTTTGTCTCACCCACCAAGTTGTCATTCAAAAGTGGGAAAGTTACATAAATATATTATTATGTTGTTACATAAAACATCATGGAGTCCAGACAGTCTGCAGCCCCGTAATGAAGGGACACGACTTCGGCAAAGCTACTTAGGTGTGAGTCGAACTAAGATGCAGAAACCGCCATTGAGAATAGCGACCCACCAAATAACCATCACCACCAGCGACGCAATTCTGCAGAACGCAACAAGCATCAATACCACTATCGTCAGGCTTTCAACATCCCAAAATCCCCCATACACCCCAGCAGACATCACCACCCACATACTTCCATCGATCAGAACCACAAAAATGTATAGAATCAGACGCAGAACAGCAGATCCATCACAAGACGCAATACAGGAAGTAACAGTAAGCATTAATGCAACTATCATACGGATGGCGCCCCCTCACAACACACCCACATGATCCCTATCGCCTTTTTAACAAAACTTGTATCATTGTTCACTAAAAACAACATCAACGTATCATAGTAATAAAACATTAGATCTGGACGTAAAATGGATAATACCTACGTGCACCGAATCACCAAATTTTCAATTTACCTTTTAATAGATTTTGAACGACAATATTAAGCCTTTAATTTACTATAATTATTATAGTATTATAGTATAATACTATCTGAAATGTATTTATTTTTCGTATTAAAATGTATTAATTTTACATTATTATTTCCATATAAATAAATTTTATTATATTATTTTTTTTATAAATTAATTCTATTTCTAAATAATTCTTTATTTCAGATGTCAATGATCCATTAGTTTTTATTATGACTTAGCTAAGGTTAGTAATTAAGAACATTAAATAAAATCAAATTATATCAAAATCAAAATCAAATCGAGACCCAAAATGGATTCACAATAAAAATCAAACTAAAAATAATAATCATATAATAGTAATGTAGAAATAAAATAAAAATAAAATACAATCAAACAAAAAATCAAATAAAAATCAATGGAAATCAAGTAATGTCAATCAATTTAAATCAAAATAAAATAAATTATCGAAGGAAAGTCACTTTAGATTTGGAATTTATGCTTATTAATTTATTTTTATTGTTTAATATATTTTTAAGATAATTTTAGCGGCTTTATATATTAATTAATTATTAATAATAATAACGGATTGTCACAATATGTCACCAATAATTTCTATTATCGAGATCGGATGACGGTAAATTGATAACTTATCGTCATGTCAATTACTACCGGTGCGTGTAATCAAGAAAGTTTCCGTTTTTTTATTACGATACTTCTTAGTATCGTATATATTTATATAGTATAAACATAATATATGCAATTAAAAACCGTTTTGACACACAATCTACGTTCAGAAACTTACGAAGTTGTTGGAATTATATTTGTTTCTATGACATAAATAGTTTTTTCGTGCATTGGAAGACGAATGGTAAAAAGAAACATTTTGTTAAATATAGAATAGCACAGGTATTATGCCATGTACGTGTTATTTGTCCTTTTAAATAAAAAAATCACTAGAACTTTGTACATTCCTACAGATCTTATGTTTTAAGCATCTGCTATAACGCTTAGTGCTCATTAGGGTCTTAACATTGACAGAGACAGACCCTCAACAGAGCCCATAACCCTGGAATTCCTTTGTACCGAACTTATCAGCAAAAAAAATGAGTACGCTAGTAAGTTCTTTTACATACGTTCTCATTTGCATTCTGTGGGTATTTTGAAACGAGCGTGTTTGCGAATGCGGATGCATGTCTATTTGAAAACTTGAGAGTAAGTTTGTCTTGTCTAGTGTAGTTTAATAAACTTATTTACAGTATTTGACAGACTTGTTGTTATTACCTTATCTATCATCGGCCTTCTTAACTGTACCCATCTGCATCAAACATTCGTGCAAAAAAATTAGCCATTAGGAAATAGTTATGATAAGATGGTGGACGGTAAATGGTATTTAATTGAAAGTTTCATATTTGTTTCATTGAAAAAACAACTTTAAATATTTAATGGTAATTATTGCTATATTCTTAATGATTATAAACATAGTAGTGTATTATATATATTTTTTTACCTATATTAAATCCAGAATAATCATTACTAATTAGGGAATGTAATCACGTTTAAAAATTTCAATCTCGGTATTTGCTGAATGGGACATTTTATTTGCATTTGCTGGATCCCGCATGGTCAGAAAGACATCGCGAATAAATTATGAACAAGTTCAACATTGACATGACTACAAACATACTTATGAACCAAAAGTGCCAAAGTGATTGTTGGAAAACGTGTAACGCTTTCCACCGCTGTGCACATATTTTGCTTTACAGAATAAGGGTGAAACGAGCAAATAATTGCAATAGAATAAAACTAAATGATAATTTATAACCTGAAGTAGCTATGGGTTAGCCATATAACACGTAGAATGGACAACCGTTGTTAAGCAGTGTGCAGTGCCTATCGTCAAGCACAATGATGGGTCAACCCCCATTACATAGAGTGACGACCTGATAGACGTAGATGCAAGTGGCAAAGGACTGTCAATTGTACCAATCTTTGGTACAGATGATCGCTATGATAATCAACTTCATTGAAATCAATCAATCAATCAATCCACAATACATGGGTATATTTTATGATTTTTATAATAACACTCGGTAAACGGATTCGCGCTTCAAGTTAGATTCTCCGTTTGAATATTTTGAGTCGAACATTTATGTAGATGTGCTGTTTGGAGGCGGTTTAATGTCAATAATTTGATCTTAAACGATATAATAAAACGACATATATCAAATTCACAACACCAAATGTTAAACAGTAGACTACTACTGCGTTTTAAATGGAAAAGAGCTTAGTCTTGTTACAGTACGCCCCATATATCTGAACTAGCTAGCAAACTTAGTTTTGCAGCATATTCTGACTATTGTCTACAAAAATAAAACTAGCAAATAAAAAAGACCTAGTGTGTTTTTAAATGGGGGAGAGCTAAGTCAAATTGAGTAGATTGTCTTCCTAGGAATAATGTTTGATGCGAAACCTTAAATAATTAGAAACAGGCACAAGCTAATCATACCAGTTACTCGACTCCTAAATAATCGGCAATATATACATAATAAAATGGTGCAGTTTATACGCTTTTACAACAAAAGCCCTGAAAATATACAGTACTTATTAATCAAAAACTTAAAATTTTTAATTCATTTATTTTATTTTATCTTATAAACAAATTTTACAGGAGGATTTGAAAAATCGGCCCTTAAAATCATAGAGTACGAAGATCACAGTTAGAGAATCTGTATTTTGATTCATCACAGAGGATAAATGTGCCAACGGACCACGTTTTGTTCAATATTTTGTAAATACGTTATACACCTAGTATATCATATATATATATATACTATCGTGAATATATATATATATATATATATATATATATATATATATATATATATATATATATATATATATATATATAGTGTATCAAATTCGAACATAAATACAAAGAAAGTAACAATTTTGACGATCAGCCAAATATAAACAATAAACATAAAAAACACTTTATAATAACTTTAGTAACTAATACATTTTACTGAGAGGGACACCCTATTATAATACCTAGCTAGCCAGATAATACTCAGCTCCCTAAAGTTTTAAGTTCAGTACAAAGTTGTATGCTTCGATAAAATAAGAATCACAAATTGCAATTGTATTACACGACACGAAACGGTAGCACAGCTTAAAGATAATCTAACAGTTAGGAAATCAATGTACTTGTGCACAGGCCCCGCGAGACAAGGGTACGCGCAAGGCAGCAAGGAAGAACACAACACAAGCCAGTGCTATATAATATATGCGGTTAACGAAAGCGTATTTTATAATACTTATTAAACTAATTAAAAGTACCGTTTTTGAATAATATTATATCTATAATGATGAATTACTTACTGTTATACTTATATGAGTTCTAAGTAAAGTTGAATTTAAATGACGGTCACGCTTACGATTTCTCAATTTTTTTTGATAAAATTGTTTATTCGAATGTACATTCGAATGTACATGACATGGACATGTATTAACACACATGTAAATACATGTCATTAAATTTAACAATCGTAAACTGAAAACATCTACAAAAATTAAGTGTCATGAAAATATTTGGCAGTGCAAAAGTTGTAATTGTATTTTTTCATGTAGTAATAACAATAATCTTGATCAATAGGTATAGCTGTTAACGCATACATATGAACATAATGTTAACAAATGATAATGATTATTATAACAGCCAAATTTATTTTAATTCCATTTTCGTGAAAACCCCTAGCATACAAGCCACCCGAGTAAGTCACCTACGCGGGCGGCGGCCTCGCCTGATATCAAAAGCGTTTTACAACAGTTAGACTATCTTTAAACTGTGACGGTAGTACGAGGGCGGCACTGAAAATATCGAGAATCAAGGAAGTGACACAACATTACTATTTAAAAATGTATTTATTGCTTTTCGAAGTATTCTCCGCGAAATTTGACACATTTTTCCATACGATGGAACCAATCATTGAAGCAACCATTCCATTTGGAAGTTGGGGTATACAAAATGGCCATTTTGTAGGCGTCCACAGCTTTTTCGGGTAGTGAAAATCTCTGTCCACGCAATTTATTCTTTATTTCAGGGAAAGTATAGAAATCATTAGGGCTTAGGTTGGGGCTGTACGGCGGATGGTCTAATAATTCTGTTTTCTTGCTCTAAAAACTCTTTTGTTCTGTGTGCGGTGTGAGAACTCGCATTGTCGTGATGGAGGATGATGCGGCGGTTGCAATTCTCTTTACGGAGTTCAGAAACGACAAACAACATGGCAAACAAATGCTAGCATACCATTCTGCATTAACCATTCTTTGTCCCTCAAGAGGAATAGTCGTAACATGGCCGGTTTTGGAGACAAACGTGGCCACCATTTTTTTTTTTGCAACACTCCGTGAACGAACAATTTTTGTTGGCTTTAACTCATTTTCGAACACCCAAACTCGTGACTGGTTTTTTGTTTCGGGTTCGTACGCGTATATCAAGGATTCGTCACCTGATACGATGTTGTATACAGCATTTGAGGATCCTGCGTGGAATCTTTCGAGAGTTCTGACGCACAAAGTAACTTGAGCCGCTTTTTGCTCTTCACAGAGCGAATACGGTATCCATCGGGAAAACAACTTTTTTACACCTAATTGTTCATGCACGATTATTTGTATTTGACTCATGCCAATGTCTAAAGTTGCCTGAATTTCGCGGTATGTCACATGTCGATCTTCCTCAATCAGCTTACTACGCACAGCATCAACGTTTCCTTGGGTGACTGCAGTTTTTGGACGACCTTGACGGGGATCATCACTGAGCTTGACACGTCCACGTTGAAATTCAGCAAACCAGCGATAAATTGTGATTTTGAATGGGGCTTCATCACCAAATGCAGAAATCATCCGGTCAATACACTATTTTTGTGTTAAACCACTTCGAAAGTCATAATAAATCATCGCTCTTGAATTTTCTCGGGTCAATTCCATTTTCTCAACGACTAAACAAGTTTGACAAAACCTTGTGACAAGACCGAGAATCTTTTTTAAATAAATAAATGGTATTCGATTTTTAAAACCAAGAAGTTTTCAATTAAAAAGATTTTATTATGACAGGAACAATAGAAATACTCCATTCCATTCCATTCGATACTTTTAGTGCAGCCTAGGTATCCATAGATATAATAGATACTTACGTTAGATCGTCAATGTAAAAGAGAAAGGGCATAGCATATCTTGCGTAAGAACTAGATAGAATGGGTGCGTTTGGCAGAAAAAAGCACTAGCAAGCGCTTGTAAGCAAAATGGCGATCGTAAGCGGTAAGCGCTGTCAAATCGTAAGTAGCTATTTTCCTCCAGGACACGATGTTAGTTTTAACCGGGGAATCTAACCTAATTTAAATATAATATGTTTGTAAAGTATTCATATTAAAAACTTACCAATCATGAATTTTTAATAGCATGTATACGTTTATTCATGTCATTATATTACTTAGAACTAATATTGCACAAAATAACTTATAAACTCTACTTTAAAACAAACAAATTAAATAAGCAAAATGGCGGATTGTGTCAGCGCTACTGAAGTAGCAATCGTGTCCTGGCCGAAAACTATTTTAGCGCTTATAAGCGCTTGCTAGCGCTTTTTTCTGCCTAACGCACCCAATGTCTAGACAATACACGTACATGCTATAGACCTATATCGAGATGACGTCAATCGTTAACGAAACAATTCCCGCTTATTTTCGAGATATCTTTGTATTTGAAGCATTAATAAGTTTTTAAAAAGTGTGATTAAATATGGTAACGTGTACAGTACCTGAATGCAGTTCATCGAGAAAAGAAAATCCAAAATATTTAATATTTCACACGTACGAGTAAGTAGAATTAAAATATTTAGCACTCAGAATGCAATATTTTAGAACAGTTACAAATGTTTTATACACAAATAATGTATATGGAAAAATATCGCATTTTATTACGATTATGCTCTAAATGCGTAATAATTATTATAAAAATTTTAACAAATGAATTCCCGCTATTTCTGATCTATTTTTTGTAGAAATTGGCACTATCTATGTGATCTTATCGTGAATATGTTTATAACAGGCAAAGGCAAATCTTTGGATGCAGCCTCTTTTAACTTCGTAATTTTTTTTTTAATTTTTAAAATTTAATTTTTGGTATTATAGTAAATTATAGTAAATAAAAATAAATTTTAGTGAGATAAATTAAAGTCCTACAATGTTTCAGATTTCTATAAAATACTGAGGTTAAACAAAAATGGTTAAAAATCTTTAGACAAAAATGTTTTTCTCGTAGACAGAGAAACGTATAGACAAATTGACGCCTTCTTTCGCATTCGCACACGAAAAAGATAGATTTATGCATACGTCTTGCATAGAAATGAGACAGAGCGGTGTGATTGTTTGTCCCGTGCCGGTTTTTTTGTTTAGCAATCTACACTTGGTTAAATAACTTTGACAGTTCGTAGCGATCTAAGGAGTTTACAAGTGGGTTTAAGTGAGAAAAAAAGTGTTCTGTGAGCTTAAGATTGGTGAATCTTGTTCAGTTCAGTTCTTAGAACAATTAAAAATTTTATCTAAATATATTCAAAAGTCATAAAGATTATTGTATAACCTAAAACTACGTTATTGCCCTTTCTCACTCGAGGCCACGCTAATCATTAGTCTATAGGTTTCTGTGTCTATGGTTTTTCTCATAGAAGTGGACAATGTGTAAAGCTGCGTTCTGGTTCAATACCCTCATTATTTATACCCGTCCGTAGTTTCTTAATTATGTATATTTACTTTACATATGTCCATTTGGTTTGCGCATGTTAAAATGTGTACAAATTGTTGTCGTAGAAATAGAGGAATCCACAGTATTAATTAATTTAAATGGCTACTGCAGTACGCCAAATATGGTCACCTACAGTCAGCTTCAAACAAAGAAAGCTACAAATGTGTTTTCATCCCTGAAGATTCGCCGGTTCTTTATATTCAACAGACCAGAATGAGCCAGTGTAAGCACTGCTGCTTAGCGGCAGAAATAGGTAAAATGGTGGTTAAAAAAACCTCATTTTTCATTTCATTTTAATCATATATAAGTAGATAGCATATACACTATTTATATTTGTTCGTAGGTTGTATTGAAGCCGAAACGCAAAGCATCGTCATACGCGTATGTCTACGAAGATATAACCCCAGTACCCAGTAGCTCTACTGCAAACGTTTCTGTTATAGACAATTTCCCGAAAAAGAAAAGAAAATAAGAAAACGATTTATATTCTTGAAAAAAAAACAGAAAAATATAAGAGCACAAAAAACTGGTTGATGAAAAAATTTAAAAGATGTCTCAAGTGATAAAAAATCTTGAAAGGCTCCCTCACTTCAAAGCAAAGGGTGATTAAAAAAAATTAAACAAGTGTATGATATGCAAATAAAGACATTTGCTCTTACTTTACACTTTTATAGCCCTAGAGCTTACAATTACATCTTCTTTTTCTTTGCCCTCGCCTCTTCCCGCTACGCGGGGTCAGCTTTCTTAATCCTGCGGTGCCATTCAATTCGCTGGTAAGCATCATCTACTCTGTAATCTTATCAGTTATAGGCGTTATTTTGAAACTCCTCCTTACGTGTTCGTTACGCACTTTGTCTTTGAGAGTGACTCCATCCGCCCAACGTAACATGCGCATTTCAGTGGCATGAAGTTTTCGCTCATGTATTTTCGTCGAAGCCCACGTTTCGCTACCATAGAGTAAAACAGGCCTCACAGCTGTTTTATAGACCTTGCCTTTGGTTCTTATCGGCATTTTTGGATCGCAAAGGAGTCCTGTTAATGTACGCCACTTATTCCACCCAGACATCGTTCTGTGCGTTATGCACAGAACGATGTCTGGGTGGAATAAGTGGCATAACGCACAGAACGATGGCTCGATCGGCTGTTATCGATCCATCATCCGCGATTATTGATCCGAGGTATTTAAATTTATTTACTCTAGTAAGGCTACGCCATCCAATTCGACTTCCGCGCTTGATGGTATAGTTTCGTCGGGGTTGAAGTTGCATACCGTGCACTCTGTCTTGGTTCTGCTTATGCGTAATCCGTTTAACTCTAGAGATTTCCTATATTGCTCCAAGTTTTCTTGTACCTCGATTACACTGCCTGAGATGAGCGCAACATCATCTGCGTATTAAAGGTTCCATGGTGTGGGTTTCTAGATTTTCTGAGTTAGGTAGTTCATGGTGATATTAAATAGCAAGGGACTTAGTGCGCTTCCTTGATGAACTCCTACTTTGATATCGAAGCTCTCCGACAGGCTGGCTGGACTTCTGAGACAGGTTTGTACATTATGATACATGTCCATAATCAGTTTTATATAATGCTCAGGGACATTTTGGGCTCTCAGAGCTTGCCATATAATGTTTCTCGGCACACGATCAAAAGCCTTTTCGAGATCTATGAATACCACCCAGAGATTTTGTTTGTTTTCGCGAGTTTTTTCTATGACCTGTCTGATTGCGTGGATCGCGTCTGTTGTTCCCCTCTCAGAAGTAGAACTTAACTGATTTTGTGTTAAGTTAATGAGGTTTTGAAGGCGTTCACTTAGAATTCGTTTCCAGACTTTGGGGGTGTGTGATGTAAGTTTTATACCTCGATAATTTTCACATTGCCGTACATCTCCTTTGTTCTTGTAGAATGGGAACAGTTCACTCTTTCTCCAGGCATCTGGAATTTTTCCACTTTTCATGATGTTATTAAATAGCTCACAGAGCCATGCCTCTCCTACTCCTTTTAGAAATTTCCAGAGCTTGACAGGAGTGTTATCTGGGGCTACACTTTTATGGTTCTTCATTTTAGATAAGGTGATTCCAAATTCTATAACAGTTATTCTATTTACAGGTCCTTGCATCGGAGGTAATTCTGTATCTGATTATCTAGGGAACTCTTCATTGAGCAGCTTCTGGTAATACTCAAACCATCTTTTACATATATCTTATCGTTTGTAAGTAGTTTGCCTTCTTTATTTTTAATGTATTTTGTACTTTTGAAGTCCTTACAATCATTATATCTGTATTTAGCTATTTTGTACATGTTATTATCGGTGGCTAGTTCTAAGCGATGGTAAAGATTTAGGTCAGCTTTTTCCTTTTCAATAGCTACTGTTCTTCTTGCAGTCTTTTGCTTCTGTATATTTTTTATCTTCATCGGAGTATGTTGCTTGCCAAATTTTAAACAAACGTTTCTTTTCAGCAATACTGTGTTTGGTGTAGCAGCAGAGCTTACAATTACACGAGAACAAAATTTGACCTGTGACGATCATATCCTCGAACACTACGAGTCTGGTACCAAACTGTAGGTTGTAAGCCAGGCATCACTGAGGAAGCCATAGAAACCATCAATGCTATAAGAAAAGAAAAAAAGGTTTGATCATCGCCCTTACGTTTGACGTAATGTCTATCCATGAGCACATTGAATTTGACGATCGTAATCATCATGGATATGTTGATGAGTAATGGTATTTTATGTTACAGTGATCAAGTAAACAACGCTAAAGAGGTATTAGTAATCATGGCGGTGGCAATTAATTATTCTTGGAAAATCCTAATTGCTTATTTTTTTGAAGAGGATTTACTGCTTTACAGAGAGCAACACTTCTAAAATAGTGTATTGCTCCATTATCAGATTGCGTGAAAGTTTCTTCAGACACTTTTGATATACAACTAAAAGTGATAAATAGCATAGCATCTAATATAAATGTGGCACAAATACTAGGAGTTAATTAGAGCACCGATCTATTTAGACCACACTTTTACTATATAGGACAAAATATTACATAATATTAGATGCATGTCATTTAGTAAAGTTGGTTACAAATATTTTTACAACTGGCCTTAGTGCAACGACGACGCCAAACGATGATGATGTGGCTATCGGCCCAGGCCAAATCAATAATGAAGATTCTGATTTCGTATCATCTATGCCATGGATTTCTGAAGGCATGGAATATGTAGTTAAGTCCATTGTTAAGTACATAGTTGGTTGCGTGGTCAAAAAATCGCAAATAAATTTTAATGCGAATACTGTGTAAATTTACTTAATGGTGAAGTTAGGGAAGGTTCACTTATAAACATGAAGGAAGTAGGTAGCCTTGTTTATCCGTCTTAAGACGTTTATGAGGTAGGCATTCATTCTGAACACGTTTTTCAAAAATATATGAAAGGAAAAAATGTAAATGAAAATATGTTTCAAAAATATACGAATGCCTTGTGTCTTAAAAAAATTATTTTGACATACTCGACATATGTATGATTTGTCAGCAATATCAAACCATAAACACTTAACTATTAAATCAATAATGGAAACTTATTTGATTATTATATTGAAGTATGAAGCAAAATTGCAAAATACCCCTAAGGAGAGCTTACGACATTTTTAACAATAAATTTGTTATTTTTGGTGAAAATAAAAATCACAAACTTTTTGTTTATTGTTTTATTTTTATGCCCTCAAACATAAAGATATTCAATTTATGATACGGACAGAGCGCTTTGTATCGACAGTTCAAGTTGATGCATGGCGCAGCACTATTCATCTCGCACACATGCGCATTTCACTCACACCGATACATTTCGCTTTTGGTCTCACGCTAATCACTCCATCGCCAATCTAATATATTTATGGTAGTATCAAATTATTGATGGAATTAACAGTAACCATGTTTTGTCTTTGACAGGCTATTAATTAAAAGATAGGGTAAATTTTTAAAAAGTTATAACTTTTAATTTACAAATATGCCGCTGAGCGCTCAGAATAAAAGCTAGAAGCAAAATAAACTATTTTTGTCTAAAATACAAAAAAATCTATTTCTCTAAGTACTTTTCATGCAAAGAACGAGCACACAATTCAAGTAATGTAAGTAAAATGCGTGTGTTGTCACCCTGAGTATAAAAGTTTGAATGTCACCAGCAAACGAGGTCTTCAATTAGCGTCACAAATTAACTCAATTCAACTTTTTACCATGCATTACTGTACGAGTGTAGTCTTTCCCAGCTCAAGCTGAGCTATTTGCTCTGTAGTCATATTAAAGTAACAGTAATCTAGTCATTATTTCCCTTTATAGTCTGTTTTTAATTTTTGATCTTTTATTTAGTTCTCCATCGTTGAGACGTTTACTAAAGACATAAATTATATGGATATTTATTAACTAATTTTTTATGTTTAATAAACAAAGAGCATAGATAATATACATACATATATTGATTTTCTAATATTTGTCTTTCTGAATATGATAAATAGACATAACGTTGTAAGTCCAACAACAAACTCTTTCTTTATAACCCATTTTATAATCGATTCAAGAGTAATAATGAAAATACTCATAAATATTAAAAATAAGTATAGCTGTGGCATTAATGACGACCAAAACCGGTAAAAAATGTGCAGAAATATTACCTATTTTTTTAGCCTAACTTATTAACCAAAGGTTTAAATATTCTCGGTTTCCGGATGAACTAAAGACTTCATTAATAAAACCGATATTATTAAAAGACGACCCCCTAACGCTCATTAACTATCAATTTATAGCTATGCTACCCACGATTGCTAAAATATTAAAGAAAGCCATGTGTAAAAGACTCTATAGCTATTAAGAAAAATGCAATATATTAGACAAAACTCAGAATAGTTTTAGAAAAAGTAGACTGACAACTCTGACAGTATGTAAATAAGTATATCCAAACGGCAGTTTTAACGAAGGAAACAATATACTTTTGAATAAATTACGAGGGCGACACTGAAAGTTTTTAGAACTGGGCACTTGTAAACGATATAATAAAAATAAGTAATTTTTTTTTTAAATAGAACTCTTTACCAATAATATTGTGTATGTATTTTATTAATTTGTCATTTGTTTACGATTTTGACGCAAATTGAAAATTGTCTGTGTCACTTCGTTTTTTTTCACAAAATTTTCGTACCATGATATAATATGAAATTCAATATCATTTAAGTCAACAAGAAAGTTATGATAGACTTCGATTGGCCTTTCACGATGAAGCTTCATCTCGCGCCACTGTTTACAACTGGTTTAATGAGTTTAAACGTGGTTGCTTTCATTTCACCGAGGATCTGCATGAGGGACGGCCCTCTACAGCGACGACTGAAGATAACATCAGTGTTGTGTGGTGTTTGATAGAGACTGACAAAAGAATGACTTATCAGCGGATTTGAATAAGCTTAGGCATCGGTATGAGTAAAGTGCACAAAATCCTCCATGCATTTCCAGCAATCATTTAATTCCAATTTAATTCCATCCAACATTTAGCGATCAGGAAGCCTTTTGCCCGGTGGATACCTCATAATTTGACAGAGGCCCAAAAACTCCATCGTGTTGAATAGTGTCGTGAAATGGTTCAAAGATTTAAGGGAAGTGACTCAAATGCTGTGTTCGACATACTTACGGGTGATGTAAGCTGGATTTATTGTTATGGTCCTGAAACTAAGAGACAGTCTGCTGTCTGGGTGTGTCGAAACGTTGGAAAAGAGATGGTGGCCTCGTTCTTCGGAAGGATGGGCCATTACGCAATGATTGTTTTAGAGGATCGAAAAACAGTTACTGCAGAGTGGTACACAGTGGACCAGTCACTAGTACAGTGTAGTAGATGTCTTGGCTACAGACACGAGCAAAAATATAACAAAGAAAGCATTGACCTATGTAGCCACTGCGGGGGCCTACGCATGCGATCTGAGTATTCGGACTGGCGTGCAGGTGGAACCTCATCCTGCCAAAACTGTCAATAACCTAAAACAGATAATAACACCCACAATGCTTTTGACTTTAGGTGTCCACTTAGAAGAAGGTGGGACAATTTAGCACGCTCCGTGGCCTTTTGCTAAGGACACCACAGGCGCATACTATGTCAACACCTCAGCAGCATTCTCCAAATATAAAAAATCATATAAGGCAATACTGGCAAACTTACAGAGACATCGAAAAAATTGAAGCACAAAAACGGGGTATAACATTCGCCTTGGTCCAAAAACCATACGTAAGAGCCGTCAGTGAACTCACACTGATTATGGGACACAAAGTTGTAAAATAATCATGGTAGAAGTAAGCCTGTGAAAGCAGCTGTTTGACAGCGAGGTGGATGTCATCGAATGATCCACACACATAAATGTGGCTACACTTAGAACCAGAGAGTGTACAGTACCCGTGAGCTCCATATGTTTCGAGGGTAGTTTGCCAATCGAACCTTACTTGGACACTACTTGAAAACTAAACTTAACGTTAAAAGTATTTTAATAGTAGCAGATGTGAATGCCTGGATCACATGGTGGGGAAGTGAGCATGAATATCATAAGGGAGAGGTACTTATGGAAACCGTGAAAATGCACATTTTAAATGAAGGTACTGTTCCAACTTTCTTCACAATTAGAAATTGTTATATCTACAAAAGCAGAGTCGATGTTACCCTATGCACCCAAGATATTTTAGGTAAAATAACTGAATGGCAAGTCAACACTGAGGTTACTAGCTCAAACCATAACGCAATTAAGTTTAACTTAAATTGAAAAATATTGGCATTGGGAACATTTATATCTACGAGTATAGTAAAACTATGCTAAACATTTATTAGGAACACATTTTAGCTGTTCTCCAGTAGGTGACGCTAATAAATATAAATTGAAAATCCGTTTTAGGAATGTTACCATGTTGACATCAAAATAGCGATAATATTGTTGAAGGTTACTAGGATAAAAATGCGTTACGAAATAATAATAGGGAATATGCATGATTGTTTTATTGTATAAATTTATTTATTATAACTTTCATCGTAGGAAAAAAATCATATTGACTTTATACGTTGTTTTAGTTCATGAAATAAAATATTTAATTTCCATAACTTAGAATCAATTCAAACAGCAGTCACATTGGTGGCATCTTGGATGACGTCACTCGGTCCATTAGGCGCTATAATAATAGCATATGATAGGTTTGTCTGCTTCGAAGTCACATCGAGAAACGTCAATTCCAAGTAGAAAACCTTTTTATAAAAATACACTTTAACTCTGACATATTTTAGGAAATCACTGAACATAAAAGTCTTTCACAATAAATCATTATTCAAATTATTCACAAGTTGACCGCTAAAAAAACCCATTTGTTGCATCTCCTCAACTTCAGGGCACATACTTCTTGCCGCAGCTAGTATCGAAATCTTCGGCATCGACATATCGAATGAACTGAAGTTTCTTGGTTACTGGGAAGAGAAGTCCAAAAGGGCTTCTTAAAAGCTTGGCGTAGGCAGCAGAGCGAGACAGTATTTCATGCCGGTACACCACTTGCAACTTTACTTCGGTTAGGTACGGCCTCACATTAAATATTGTTCTCATCTCTGCGCCGAGACTTTCAAGTGCAAGGTCCTTCAACTTGAACACATACAGCTCAGAGAGTCTCGAATCCTCGTCAACCAAGTTCTCTCTGATTGGCTCGATTCACTGGCGCTGCGTAGAGACGTTGCATCACTTTGCATTTTTATGGTATTTACCACAGGGAGCGCTTTGAGGAATTGTTCGGATTAATTTCAGCCACCAACTTTCACCAATACACATAGCGACAAAACTTACATTACCATCCACATCCATTCAAATGCTTGACGTTCCACTATTTTACGTTTTTTTCCTCGCACAAATACTTTTTGGAATCGTTTACCATGGGTGTTTACGGACCTGTATGACATAGGCACCTTTCAGAAACGAGCTTACTCCTTCTTTTTAAATTCGGCAATGCACCTGCAATTCTCTGGGTGTTTTAGTATTGTATTATTTTATGATGCCGATCAATATTAATCAAATATCGCGAATGAATATCATACCGTAAATTAATGGACGACAGTGAAATTTATCATTTTTTTTGTTAAAAATAAGTTAACTTTAATGATGAAAGAATGTAAAGTGTAAAATTTAAATAACGCAATTTTGATTCCAAGACAACTTTGACCTTTTTATCGATACATTGAAAAATAAGCCTGATATAAAAATAGTAGGATTTATTTACGTGTTCCTGTAACATATTATATCTATGCAAAATATCAATCGTCTACGTCTTTGAGACTTCAAAAAATTCATTGACAAACAGACATAGACACAGACACAGTGGTGACTTTGATCTTGATTGAATTTTGCTAAATTTGGTACTGAACAACATTATTGTTGCTTAATTGAAGCCCACACAAGCCGCGGGTTAAAAGATAGTAATTAATAAAATTTATTCCAAATCCAAGTATACTACTGCAAGTTTTAAGATACTGTAAGCTCGTTCTGCGTAGATTAGACAAATAAAACATTATTAATTAAAAGTTGAGTAGCTTCCGTTAAATAAATTAAACCTGTATCTAAGTGAAATGTGCTTTCTTTGATAATTTAAGTATTTTCTCAGAGAGTACCCGTTTATTTACATATACCCAGTTATGTGAGCTATGAACCCAGGAATGTCACAATAATCTTAATATGTCTGAAAATATAAAAGCGATCTTAAATCACAAACTGATGTATAAGACCCATTAAAGGAAAAGAAAGTAAAGTAGAAGCTTACATACATACTTATCTCACTACTGCCCAGAGAGCTTCTCATTAAAGATACTGTTTTGTGGGCAGATAGTTATGCCGCAATGCACAAATGCTTATTAACGGCTTTCACATTTCCATGAATTTTTAACTACTCGGACATATAGGCTTCCTCACAAAACCATTCTTCACCACTTCACCGGACACGTAGTAAGTCGGCACGTAAAATTCCTATAACAGATTCATTGGCCCTCAAAGGAGTAGTATTATTATGCTCCCATGTCTGGCTGTCTGGCTGTCTGTCATGGCTCTCGCCTTTGTTTATAAATTTTATAAAACTGAAACAAAGCTTTTGCATGATTGTTGACCACATCAACCTCGTATCCAACGATGCCATGAACTAAACCATGAAATAGAGATAAAAATCTCACATTACATCTAATTTTTAATTATTAACATAATATAACTTGATAACAAAGGAAGTTGGTGAAATTCGAGGTACACCGATAGACACCTAATATACCCAACTAAAGAGCTACTCTGATCTCAGTTTTGTGTACACAGTACTGGACACTGTGCACACAAAATACACGTATTATGTGCAGTATCTAGTATAACATTATAGTTAGTCATTTTGCCAAACATGTTAATTGCGGTAAATCATCCCCATAATGGCCACCGGTCTGGGTATTTAAGTATTAAGTTTTGATTCTAAAGGAATGAATGTTCTGTAACATTATATTATTTAATTGTATCAGTGACTTATCATTAATTTATTTAGAAGTAAGTAGATGACGCTATTATTAGATGATATAATGAAAGCAAAACCTATAATATCTAAAAAATTATTGTTATAACAGCGATCGAAAGTAGAGATGTGACTGGAGTGGCTCTTGAGCCATCCGAAAGCAGCGAACATTTATTTATTATATAAATAAAGCATTAAGTGATGTTGGTTCTGTTAAAAGTTCTATTTATCTTAAAAATATGTTGTCAACGCCACTAGTAATAGAAAATATTAAACGATATTACCATATCATTAAATAGTAATGTTGTATTTGTTATTAAATTTTGTTGTAGAAAGCTATAGCATGTTACTCGTAAATATCATGAAAAGACACCATTGCACGAAACGATAGACTACTTTATGATATAATTTATTCTATTATCTGACCACGACCTGTATAAAAATCTATTTGTTTTAACTATAAGAATAATAAAATTTTTGCAATAATTACAAACAGACCAGTTTTAATCAGTTTATATATAGATTAGTAACTGAACTTCACACAAAGTCTTCACTTCTTCAACTTCGACTTCACACAGAGACAAACAGGCAGGCAGACAAACAGACTCAGACAGACTAATATAAATTCTAAAAACCACTAATTTGACTTCGGTATACGGTATACTTAGTCCCCTGAACTTGTTTTAAGGAATATATTAGAATTAGAGAAACGACTTTTCTACAGATTTATTATACGTTAATCTAAACACACTACACCACGAAAATGCAAAATTCCACATTATTAGATTATTTTTTGTTGTACGTCAGATGAAGCTTTTATTGACGTTCATTAATTTATTTTAGCATTACGAACCGATTTATCAAAAATCCTTAATTTTATACTAAGTCATAGACTAAATGCATTTATTGACAATGTTTTTTGTTTCGCTAATAGTAAATCAATAGAAGTGTCTATGGAATGAAAAAACTGCAACAAACTTGTAAAACCTAAAATAAGGACACAACCTGTGTCCTCATTTTAGGATTCTCTCATATTTGTGATTACTCTGAGTTATAAAGTATAAAAACTTTTCATTTGAACGTACTCAGCTTTGTAAAGTTTAAGGTTCAGTACGAAAGTGTATTCTTTAGTGACAAAAAATGATAAATTGCCATTTTATTACACGACACGAAACAGTAGGATCAAATTATTACTGGGGTAAACAGCAGCCATGTCTTAGACAGGCCATTAAAAAAATACAGCGAGTGGCGTCTTGAATAAAGTAAAGTAAATTAAAAAAAAGTTATAACTTTTAATTTACAAACTCTTATACAAGCTTTTATACGTGGCAGAGCCATGCTGCAGTTATATTAGATGTATATTTGTAGCACGAATGGGTCGGCTCGACCGGGGAAGGACCTCGCTCTCACAGAATACCAGCGTAAAATAGTAGCTTAACGCTGCTGTATTTCGTATGGTGAGTGTAGAGAACCGGAGACCCATTTACTGAAAACGAGGCATTCCATCTTAGTCCTCACGGGTGACTACGCATCTGCATTTTGATTCGTAATCGAGGATAGATGTAGATGTCTATGGGCCACAGCAACCACTTACCATCAGGTGGACTGTGTGCTCGTTTGTCACCCTATCCTATAAAAAAAACTCACCGCTGACCGCACAGTAAATTGAGTAGAATTAAAATAAAATTCAAAAAATCAATTCTGTGAGTATATTTCATATAAAAAGCGAGCACATAGTTTATCTAATTGTAAGTGGATGTTTTTGCCCATATACACATCTTTCCTCGAGTAAAATTCAAAATGCCCACGCATAAAATGACCCCTGAATATAAAAGTTTAAATGCCTCGTTACCTGTAAACAGCTCTTCTTCAACTCAACTCAGCAACTTTATATTGCTATTTTACAATGCGTTACTGTAGGAGTATGCTACTACTACTACTACAGAAGTCTATTAATTATTGTCCTTTAGGTATAATTTGTTTTTAATTTTTAATCTTTTACTTCTCTCTATTATATATTAACATAATTGATACTCCCATTAAGCACTTAAAGTAAGCTTGTGTTAGGTGTGTTTTCTTTTTATAAACTGAAGCGGCAAGAAACCTACAGTCTACTTACTACTACTTACTACTACTACTTACTTCTCTACTCGTCTACTTACTACTACTTACTACTACTCCATGCTACTGTTACCAACTGACCCAGTGGAAGTAAGATGCGTGATATTGAATCTTAAGAATATTAGTGCTGCAGGTCATGATCAAATTCCTACAAGAATGATTAAAACTACTTTTACGGATTTTATCGCGTTTATTTTTACTTTTTATTTTAATTCCCGACGTTTCGGGCGCTTTCCAGCACCCATGGTCACGGGGGACTGAGATGACTGACGTCCCGATGTCATTGACCCCTAAGGTACCGAGGACATGTTGACAGGTCCAAGTTTTGTGACCGCTAAGTACCGAGGACATGTATACATGTCCGCATTACGTGCTGCTATTTTCGTCATTAATTGGTATAAAAATACAGTATATTTTCGATTGAACACTATTTCATTCGATTCTGAACGAACTAAAGAATATTCTGTAGCATTATATTCACGCGGTTATATAGACATCATCAAATATAACAGCCATTCGCTTTTGCATGCCGGTACGATGGGTTGCGTAATCGTTGAAGTTTTGTGATTGTGATTTTAGTTGGATTTTCTTTCGAAAAAACTGTAAGTAATGTTATTTATCTTTACTACGTAATGTTTTTGAATGATCTAAGTTACAACAACAGTAACTTTTTATGTTTCAATTGATAAAAAAGTAGAAACAAAAAACCTCTACGCGAACAATGCATAACGATCAAGATTTCTAATAAGATAATAATAGTATATTTCTTATTCGAATACCATAGTAAATACTTTTACTAGGAATTGCTAAATGTTATATCTATATGATTGTATAAGAAAAATAAAGGAAGACACTATAATATATACACAAAAAGGTTTTGAGAATGAGGTTACAAAGCGCGCGCAAACTGTCTATTGTCGAATTTTTTTGCAAATGTTTGCAAGTGAAAAAGTAGAATTATTATAATTATTACATGCATAATTTTGATTCATTTAGGAAGAATATGTTTTATTGATTGTAAGGACATAAAAGTAAAATAAAAACTTACGATATTTCATTCATAAAACAAAATTTATTGTCAGTAAGTACACTTTATAAAGATCCGTTAGAAACAAAGAGCTGTACATAATAAAATAAACATTTAAATGTTATGGTTATTGTTTCTACTTATCGAAAATCTTATCGGCTTTAAATAACTGTAACTAAAACCTCTTTAAACATAAATGAAAGGTCGTGAGAAACATAAACATTTAAAACAAGTGCCGCCAGCTGAGGTGATGACAGAGGCCGCCGTTACAAAGCTGTTTTTTGTTATATGGCGGCCGCAGTAAGGGAAAGGTTAAACCCGGAGTACCTTCAGCTTTTTTAATTATTGTTTATGGTCCGATCTATGCAAAATGAACTGACTATGTCTTGAGGTCTTGCAGTGGTATGCTTGGGTTTAGTTTTAATTTTATTGATTATAGGATCTCAAGCAGGTCCTTCTTTATTGAAATTAGGATGTTTTTTAATTTCAATAGCCTCACGTATCATCCTTGGTAGGAATCGGTGTTCTTTCGCGAGGATTTGTGGTCTATCAAATCTGATGTAATGGTTGGGGCCGTCTAGGATATGATCACAAACTGCAGACTTAAAAAACATCAACTTAAAAAACATCCTAATTTCAATAGAGAAGGAGGCTGGGTACTACCACCTGCTTAGGATCCTATAATCAATAAAATTAAAACTAAACCCAAGCATACCACTGCAAGACCTCAAGACATAGTCAGTTCATTTTGCATAGATCGGACCATAAACAATAATTAAAAAAGCTGAAGGTACTCCGGGTTTAACAATGACATCGGGACGTCAGTCATCTCAGTCCCCCGTGACCATGGGTGCTGGAAAGCGCGCGAAACGTCGGGAATTAAAAATAAAAAGTAAAAATATACGCGATAAAATCCGTAAAAGTAGTTTTAATCATGTGTAGTGTTCGCGTAAATATAAGAAATCATTATCCTACAAGAATGTTAAACATATTTCATAGTATTCTAGCGGAGCCAATATCGCATCTATGTAATCTTAGTTTCTCATCAGAAGTTTCCCTGAGATATTTAAGAAAGCAACTGTTTCGCCTATTCATAAGGCAAGTGATAAAACCCTTGCTTGTAACTACCGACCTATAGCTTTATTAAGTGTCATGTCCAAAATTTTAGAAAAAATTGTGAACAAGAGGCTAATTGGTTATCTGGAATCCAATGAGTTACTATCTCCTAATCAATTTGGCTTTAGAACCGGTAAGTCAACGGCAGACTGTATACTAAACGTGACCTCACAAGTAAATAAGTACGTAGATGATGGTGACAGATGTGTAGATGTTTTTATTGACCTACAAAAGGCATTTGATACAGTCTCAACGTCGATTCTTTTGCGGAGGTCGGAGAACTTGGGTATAAGAGGGACTGCACTGCAATGGTTTCAAAGTTATTTATGTGACAGAAATCAGTGCGTTAGAGTGGATGGACATTCCAGTAATGACATGCGATGTACATACGGTGTCCCACAGGGCTCTTAGGACATTATTTTTGACTTATGTAAATGACATGACTAATATTGAATTAAATGCCGGTAATATAACTATGTATGCTGACGATACCGTAATAATATTTCATGCAAAGAGCTGTGAGCGTGTGAAACAAGTTGCTGAGGCGGGACTGGCCAAAATATCTTGTTGGCTAGAAAATAATCTACTTTCACTAAACACAACCAAAACAAAATAAATCTGTTTCAGCAAAACTCTAGCGGGTCAACCAAATGACAAATTTAAATTAAAGATTCATACAAGCCCATGTAACAAACTTGATGATGTTCCAATATCTTGTAACTGCCCTTACATAACTAAAACTAACACAATAAAATATTGGGGAATTATAATTGACGAAAAGCTTCAGTGGAAACATCAAATTATATCACTTAGTAAAAAATAAGAAAGCTTGTCTATGTCTTTAAGTTACTAAGGCTTGTAGCAAGTCCAAAGTTATTGTTACAAACTTACAAGACTCTCTGTGAATCTTTAATATGTTACGGTATCTGTTCATGGGGCGGGGCTTGTAAGACAATTCTTGTCGAAACTGAACGTGCCCAACGATGTATTTTAAAAGTAATGCTATTGCTTCCATTTCGTTATTCAACTACACTAGTGTATGAAAAAGCTCGAGTACTAAGCGTAAGAAAACTTTTTATCTATCAATGCATACGAAGGTACCATCGTATAACTGCACCATGTATCAAAATTGCAAAGAAAAGGACATTCAAATACCCGACCCCTAGAACAAGACGTATTTTTGCGAAAAGACACTATAGTTACATTGCCCCGCATTTGTACAATAAGTTATATAGGGAATTTAAACTAAACTTAAATAATTACAGCAACCACCAAATAAAGGCAAGGATCAGAGTGTGGTTAGAGAATCTTGATTATGACATCACAGAAGCACATATGCCGTAGGTTTACCACAAGCAATACTCACACACATATATTCCAAAGCACACACACCCACTCACACACTTACACACACACCAACACACGAACACATACACACACGCACACACACACACACACACACACACACACACACACACACACACACACACACACAAAACAAGCGCTTAAAATAACATTCTTTTTATTTCTTATTTATATTTCTGTACTCGTTTAACTTACTAAATAACTAAATTATTATTATTATATAGAAATTGACCTTTTGACAAGGCTAACTTTAAGGGGAGGAACTGGTTCCTGAAACACAGTTACACTAGCTCAGGGACCAGGGAATCAATGAATATATGTAAAAAAGGTTGTTATTAAATAAATAAATAAAAATAAATAAATAAAATAAATACTTACTGTCTACTACAGTTCATTGACACATGCAGTTAACTTTGAACAAAGAAGTCTGTGTTGTCACCTCTGAGGACTAGGACTGAATACAAAACCACCCTTAATTATCTGGTTTAAAAAACGTATTATCTCAAGAATTTTACATTCACTAAATTATACTGGCTCTTATTATCCTTCAGTACAGGACATAGCGGTGCTATGCTATTTTGCGATAGTAATATTTAAGAGTGTGGTAACTATCCTGATGGGCAGAAATGAGTCCTACCACCTAGTAAGTTTTTGATGAAATACAAGGAGTTAGAAAAAGTAAGCTCAAATATAGCAGTCGCAAGTATATCGCGATCTTGTCTATGGTTCTGTTAGTAGTCCCGTTTGCGATCCTAACGGAGTTCCCATGACTGACCTGGGTTTTTTACCGAGAGAAATCTGGCATGTCTGAAAAGGTTTTCATTGCCCCCGCAGCAAAAGGTATGAAAATGTCCAGACTATGACATTTTTTAAAATGTTTGTTACTAAACAATACACAACAGTAGAGAGAGAGAGAGAGAGAGAGAGATTAAAAGGGTATCCGGTTTCTCACACTCTACAATCCTACGAAACTCTTTTGTATTATGTGGTTATTTTACGCTGGTGTTCTGTCAGAGGGTGGCCCTTTCCCATGAGTGCTACAACCACAACAAAGCTGCAACGAGGCTGTACCAAGTTAAGTGTAATCATTGACTTATATACAGGGTGGAAAAACTAACGAGACATGGAGGGACAATAGCTACTTAAAATATTGAAGATATCAAATTTTACTCAAAGGAAACAATCCTTTGTTTTTCAAACTACATTCAAACATTTTTAAAAGCTTACCTGAGCCGCGTATCAAACCAAATAAAATACAAAAAATAGAGAGTCACAATTTTATTTTATTTAGCCAATCGATAAATTATGAGAAACAATGCATTCCATCTTAGTCCTCAGTGATGATAACTTATCTGCATTTTTAATTTTAAACCGGGGATAAATGTAGACGTCTATGGGCAACAGGATCCACTTACAATCAGGTAGCTGTGGAGTCGTATGTGACCCTGTTTCTATAAAAACCGCTAATTTTAAAATCTCTCGAATAAACATTGTATCATTGTACAGTTAAAGAATACCACTACATCATATATCACTATATCATACAATCAAACACACATACTAACCTAGACTGTTTATTATTTAAAAGTCAAAATAACTTTTATCATTTTCCTAAAATTCCACAATAAGAGTAATTAAATAAAAGAGAAAATGTATAAAGTTTAATAATCAGCTACAAATATTATTTATAAAATACAGACAGTTACAAAAATTATTATCTAAGTATGCCCATTTTTATACGAGACAAGTATAAAGATAGAACATTTTAATGAGTGTTCGAACAAATATATCGGTAGCTTGTTGTTAACTCCTTTGCTTACTGTTTGAGTTTGTTTTCCCGCTATTTTGTAATAAAATATAAATATAAACAAACGGTTCGATTGTATTTCCTCTTTTAATGGTATTTCACGGATTTACATGGTAGAGCCATGCTGCAGCTATATTAATTTTATAGTTGTAACACGAATGGGTCGGCTCGACCGGGGTGGGACCACGCTCTCACATAATACCAACGTCAAATAGCAGCTTAATGCTGCTGTGTTTCGTATGGTGAGTGTAGAGAATCGGAGACCCTTTTTATTGGAAAAGAGGCACTTCATCTTAGTCCTCAAGGCTGACAACCCATCTGCATTTTGATACGCAAACGAGGATAGATGTAGATGTCTATGGGCCACAGCAACCACTTACCATCAGGTAGAGTGTGAGCTCGCTTGTCACCCTTTTACTATAAAAAAACCACAAAGGTTCGATAAAGTAAAGAATAATTAAAGTTGCTACTTACCGCTTATTCTGTTAAACTTTACTAAGAGCCTCGAATAGATAATTTGAACCAGAGTTATTGATCGCGTTGTTCCCAAATAGAGTTATTTACGCAGCGTTTTGGTGAACATTCTGCATTTTAGTGCAGCAAAAAGTTTGAAAATAACTCAATAAACATTTTATGTTTAGGTAACTATTATTATACGCAACCAAAGTGTATAATAATGAACATTATTATAATTTTTATGTTTGTTTACAATCTTGGTTCTCAGTTCGTATTACCATCCAGCTTCATTATCCTTTTTAAATGAAATTAAAGTGTCAAACGAACTCATAGTCGTAGTAAGTGGCTACTGCGGTTTATATACATCTGCAGTCAACTTCAAACAAATAGGATGGAATGCCCCACAGCATGTAAATATACTTGCTCTTTACAACTCTGTATACCTACCTTTCAAATAGAAACACGGCAGTGAAGTTATTGGATTGGGATTTTGATTTTGACTTAGATGCAGGAATACGTAAGTGAGTTGTATCTATCCAGTCGTATTTCTATCACTCTATTATAAATTAGATAAATCAGGTGATATAAGTAAAAAAATATACAAAAATCACCGCTACTTCTGTTTCTAGCAAAAATTTTTATTTTTAAAGCTTTTACCCTTTTTAAAAGTCAAAGGATTATAGTTCGAATTTTATAGCAGGGGATAATATGATAGCATTCTTAACAAACTTAATACGTGCAAACAAGGGATGTTACTCATAAATTATTCATTTTATTCACAGATATAAAGAGAATATGATATTTTATGTAAATCAATAGGCTTTGTTAAACTAGCGACTTGATGTAAACGTAAATACGGTCATTTACAACCGACTTCAAATAGAAGAAGGTACTCAATTCGACTGTGTTTTTTATTCGTGTTACCTCATGAATCTTTTATGGATGAACGGATTTTGATTATTCTTTTTTATTTGAAAGCTGGTGGTTGTCGTGTGATCCCATATAAATTTGATTAAGATCTGACCGGTAGTTTTTGAGTTATCCTTAATAATGCGTATTTAATTGACTTTGAATACATTGATGATGTACTCATTATATTTGTATTGAAGTCGGTTATAGGTTTTTTTTTAATTTAACCACTTGCGTACACTGTTTTTCTCTATGATAATTTTATTTTTAGAGCCTGAATTCATTGTATGTGCCATTATTCATAATTAAGCACCTTCATTTCCAAGTGTACCCTTTATTAAGACATGAAAGTATTTTAATTAAAGAAAATTTCGCGGAAAAATGATGGGGGATTTCCTGCCGAGGGAGGTGTTCAACCCGGGGTGCAGACAAAGTTCCGTATGGGGCTTGTTCTCGTTTGGAAACTTCTTGTAATATATTTCGGCTTCATTTAGTAACACGATAGTGTCGACACAAAACTATCCTGAACATGACATATAATAAGCCTTTTAAATTAAAACCCAGATTTTTTTTCTTTAATAATATGGCTATAATGTTGAAAACTGAAAGCACATGCCACATTAACAAGGCTCTTTGTAAGTAATAGGTACCTACGGAATATATTTTTTGTGAGCCGGGAACGACTTGTTTGAAACACTTCATAATTTGTGTTTGGTTATCCATTCACTATCTTGCGTAGTGAGTGTGGCCATATAGAAAGGCTCTATATCAGCTCAAAATCTTAAAAAGTACTTTTAGTTATTTTCTGTGTAATGATCTTAGTCCAGTAATAAAATGAAAATTACGAAATATACTTGAATTATGTACCATGTACTTGATTAGAATCAAGGGCCATTTCCTAATACATTACTAACTCGTAAAATAAATATTAGTAATATAGTGCCGTGTAGTGGCAGTTGAGAATATCCACTACCCCATATCTTCCCGTGGGTGTCGTAAGAGGCGACAGGAGGAGACAGGCAGGAGATGGGCAGCAGCATCTTCCTGATAATAGCAATGATGTAATAGAAAACTGCGGTTGCCAACCCGCTCACCAAGCGTGGCAACTATGGCAAATATCCCCCCATGAGTAACGACGCAAACAAACGGCCCCTAGTTATGGGGAGATCTGTTGATCATGGTTATGGTGGCGACCATGGTAACGGCGGGGCAGGGGGTGCTAAGAATCTCCGGTGGAGGTTCTGTTGCCACCTACGACGACTCGACCTGGCAACATATAATGCACGCACCCTTAGGACTGACGAGAAGATACTGGAGTTGGAAGAAGAGGTAGACAAGTTGCGCTGGCATATTATTGGGTTATCGGAGCTCCGAAGAGAGGGGGAGGATACGGTAATCCTCGAGTCCGGCAACTTGTTCTATCACCGGGAGGGCGACCATCTGTCCCAAGGAGGTGTCGGATTTATCATACACAAGTCTCTCGTCAACAACGTTGTAAAGATTGGGAGTGTGTCGACGAGGGTCGCGTACCTGATACTCAGAATCACCAAACGGTATTCGCTGAAGGTCATACAGGTTTACGCACCAACCTGGGCACATACCGATGAGGAGGTGGAGGAAATGTATGAGGATATTTCCAGAGACAAGAATTCCTCCAAAACCCACTACACGGTGTTGATGGGAGACTTCAACGCAAAACTAGGCACAAGAGAAAGCGGTGAGCTGAAGGTAGGGAAATTTAGAGTAGGGCAACGGAACCGTAGAGACCAGCAGCTGGCCGACTTTATGGAGAAAGAGGAACTCTTTATGATGAACTCTTTCTTCCAGAAGCGGCCCCATAGGAAGTGGACCTGGTCGAGCCCCGACGATTCGACAAAAAATGAGATTGACTTGTTGTTCAGTGATGTCTTAGTGATCGCAATGGTGAAAACTGGCAGCGATCACTGAATGGTTAGAGGCACACTGAACCTTAACGTTTAGTTGGAGAGGTCTCGTCTAATGAAGTCAACGCTCCGTCCCCCTCGTGTTCTAATCCAGAATCACGAAACCTTTCAGTTCGAGTTACGCAACCGCTTTCAGTGCCTAGAAGATTGCAATGCAGTGGACGATATGAATGACAAGCTCGTGGAAACTGTCCATGCGGTCGGAGCTAAGTTCTGAAAGACCGGCCGCAGAAGAACACAAAAGCTCTCCGATCACACTCTTAATCTCATGGCTGTTAGACGGGAGATGAGGCTGCAATCGTCAACAGATTTGACAGCATACTGGCAACTGAACAGACAGATCTCCAAATGCATGCGGCGAGACTTACGCAAATTTAATACTGCTCGTATTGAAGAAGCGATTGAGCGGAATCAGGGTCTCCAAAGTCTTTGCCAGAGATCTGTCTGCCAGTAAGAGCCAACTGTCAAAGCTGAAGACTAAATGTGGCTGCATTGTTTCCGGGACACCTGAGATTCTGAGTGAGATTGAGAGGTTCTATGGGTAGCTGTACACATCACCGTTGGAGCGACACGCAAGTGTGAGTAACGATCCAAGAGCGGGTCTTATCCGGCACTATTCCGATGATATCCCGGACGTCAGTCTGAGCGAGATTAGAATGGCTCTCCAGCACCTTAAAAACGGCAAGTCCCCGGGCGAGGATGGAATTACAGCGGAGCTTCTGAAAGCGGATGGAAAACCGGTATTTGAAGTTCTTCAGAGGCTCTTTAATTCCGTCCTCCATGGTGGCACTACTCTGGACGCGTGTAGCAAAAGTGCGGTGGTTTTGTTCTTCAAGAAAGGTGACAATGCCCTCTTGAAGAACTACAGACCGATATCTCTTCTGAGCCGCGTCTACGTGCTGTTTTCGAGATTCATTACGAATCGTCTCGCACGCAGACTCGACGACTTCCAGCTTACCGAACAAGCCGGTTTCCGAAAAGGCTTTAGTACCATAGACCACATACATACCCTTCGGCAAATTGTACAGAAGTCCGAAGAGTACAATCTGCCACTTTGCCTGGCGTATGTGAACTATGAGAAAGCCTTTGATTCCGTCGAAATTTGGGCGGTTCTACAGTCTCTTCAGCGGTGCCAAGTTGACTGTCGGTATATCGAAGTGCTAAAGTGTTTGTACAGTAGGGCTACGATGGCTATCCGAGTACAGAACCAGAGTACGAAACCTATCCAACTGCAGAGAGGTGTAAGACAGAGTGACGTTATTTCCCAGAAACTCTTTACCGCTGCATTGGAAGACGTTTTCAAGCTACTAGACTGGAAAGGATACGGTATTAACATCAATAGCAAGGAGATCACTCACCTTCGATTTGCCGACGATATATTCCTTATGGCAGAATCGCTGGAGGACCCTAGCACTATGCTCATTGACCTTAATAGTGCCTCCCAACGGATATGTCTTAAGATGAACATGGACAAAACAAATATAATGCTTAATGTCCATGTCACACCTATGCCGGTAGTTGTTGGGAGCACTATGCTCGAAGTTGTTGACGAGTACGTTTACCTGGGACAAATAGTTCGACTAGGTAAGGCCAACATCGACCGAGAGATCAATCGACGGATTTAACTCGGCTGGGCAGCGTTCGGGAAATTACAACGCATCTTCTCGTCAGGTATACCTCAAAACCTGAAAACTAAGTTGTACAACCAGTGCGTGTTGCCTGTCATGACATATGGAACTGAGACGTGGTCCTTCACTGCTGGCCGTATGAGGACGCTCAAAGTCGCTCAGAGAGCTATTGAGAGGGCTATGCTCGGAGTTTCTCTGCGTGATAAACTTAGAAATGAGGATATCCGCAGTAGAACCAAAGTGACCGACATAGCCCAACGGATTAGTAAGCTGGAGTGGCAATGGGCCGGCCATATAGCTCGAAGAACCGACAACCGTTGGGGAAAAAAGGTTCTCGAGTGGCAGCCTCGTACCGGTAGACGAAGTGTAGGGCGACCCCCCACTAGATGGAGTGACGACCTGGTAAGACATGCAGGAAGTCGATGGATGCAGGTGGCTGAGGACCGTGCTTTGTGGCATACCTTGGGGGAGGCCTATGTTCAGCAGTGGACTTGTAAAGGGCTGTAATGATGATGATGATGATGAAAATAAATATATTGCATTCAAACTTAGATTTCAACTACAACAACGTCATTTTGTTTTACAAAAAGCAGTAACCGTTCCCTTTATATATTGTTCTTATATATACTGTTTGGAGATGGGTGCAGGTGTCCATGGACTGAACTAGCCATTCACTATCACGTGGACTATAAGTTTGTTTGTCGCTTCAGTTTTATAAACAAGTAGATAGTTTTTTGAATACATTTGGATTTGAATAACGATAGCAGTTCTAGGAATTCCGCATCTTTAACGCTACTTGTCTTAATCAGCAGTGCGATTGCGCAATACTAGTGAATGGAGAATAGTGATTGATTTTTTGACGTTTGATGTTTGGTTTCGTGTAAGTATGTATGTAATTACTCTAAGGTTTTGTGCAGGGAAAAATAATACGATATTCAGTACTATCAACGCGTTGTTTTGCGTTGTTTTCTCTCTCCGCTACTGTAAGAGCCCGCGCTTATGTGCGTGTGTTGCGAGAGAGTTTACTCTATGAATTAAATACTCTTTTTCACTGCGGTTGTTTTGTTAAGACGTAATTGTTAATTATAACGTAAATATTTTTTATATAATTTTTATTTTTGGTTTCATATTTTCTTAAAATGATAAAATATAACTCGGTTGTGGAGTGATTTCCACCGGCACTGTTGTTTGGATATTTAACATCTATTCATCATTTTCTCACTGCACTTAGTCCTCCATTTCTTACCAGGTCGTCATTCCATCAAGCAGAGAACGCCCTAAGCTTTGCTCATTGGTATGAGGCCGCAACTCTTGAATCTTTGTTTCCCATCGACTGCCGGTTCTTTGGCCCATGTATGTACATTGGTCTATGTCCGTTAATCAGTTTCTACTGTTGCTACTATCGATACTTCTTTATTCGTTATGTAAAGGTTTTGACAGATGTGAATAATATTTATTTGGCTTTCTTCTATTTTTTGTCGAACCGTCGGGGCTCGACCAGGTCCACTTCTTGTGGGGCCGCTTCTGGAAAAAAGAGTTCATCATAAAGAGTCCCTCTTTCTCCATAAAGTCGGCCAGCTTCTGGCCCCTTCGGTTCCGATGCCCTACTTCAAATTTCCCTATCTTTAGCTCACCGTTTTCTCTTGTGCCTAGTTTTGCGTTAAAGTCCCCCATCAACACCTTGTAGTGAGTTTTGGAGGAATGCATGGCTTTGGAAATATCCTCATACATTTCCTCCACCTCCTCATCGGGATGTGCCGAGGTTGGTGCGTAAACCTGTATGACCTTCAGCGAATACCGTTTGGTGATTCTGAGTATCAGGTACGCGACCCTCGTCGACACACTCCCAATCTTTACAACGTTGTTGACGAGAGACTTGTGGACGATAAATCCGACACCTCCTTGGGACAGATGGTCGCCCTCCCGGTGATAGAACGAGTTGCCGGATTCGAGAATCACCGTGTCCTCCCCCTCTCTTCGGACCTCGGATAATCCTATAATATTCCAGCGCAACTTGTCTATCTCTTCTTCCAGCTCCAGGATCTTCTTGTCAGTCCTCAGAGTGCGTGCGTTAAATGTTGCCAGGTCGAGTCGTCGTAGGTGGCAACCGAACCTCCACCGGAGATTCTTAGCACCCCCTGCCGTTACCAATGTCGCCACCGTAGCCAGGAATAACGGGGCCGCCGGGGACTGGGGTACCCCCCCGCTATTCCCGTTATTTATAATATTATATAATTATATATACATATATGTGTATATATGTATATATAATTATATATATAGGTACCGCATTACGGTGATGTGAAAGATTCCATACTGCTCCATAATATCATCCCTTGGGGGTCGGATGCAAGCGCCTGCCAAGCATAGCGACTGTAGTAAATATCCCCAAGAGGCAAGCTGTGAGGGAGGCTATTTAACAATTGACTTTTAATGTGCTGTAATGAAACAAAAATAGAAACAGATTATTTTATATACAGAAGTTATTTAATATAAATTTTGATTCAGTTTAGATTTTAATTTCATAACATTTATAAAGGAACATATATAATAAAATTAAATAAAAAATTCAAAATAGTATAATTTTTTTTTTTTTTTTTATAGGATAGGGTGACAAACGAGCACACAGTCCACCTGATGGTAAGTGGTTGCTGTGGCCCATAGACATCTACATCTATCCTCGATTACGAATCAAAATGCAGATGCGTTGTCACCCGTGAGGACTAAGATGGAATGCCTCGTTTCCAGTAAAAAGGGTCTCCGGTTCTCTACACTCACCATACGAAATACAGCAGCATTAAGCTACTATTTCACGCTGGTATTCTGTGAGAGCGTGGTCCTTCCCCGGTCGAGCCGACCCATTCGTGCTACAACTATACTACTAATATAACTGCAGCATGGCTCTACCACGTAAAAATATTTAAAAAAAATCTTTATGAAGATTACTATTTTTTTTATATAATAAAATATTTAAAAAAAATCTTTATGAAGATTACTATAGATTACTTTAGATAAATATTTGGATACTCTCCTGCCACTTGAAGAAGTTTACACAAGCACCTAGACCCGGAAGAACCATTTGTAAAACATATAAATATTTATTTCTCACAAATCGACCAAAGTTGAACTGAGATAAATCAGTCGGAAGATTCCAAACATATATTCTGAAAAGTCGCAGTTGGCATCTGGTTCTCGGCTTCTATTATTGGGCTTTTATTAGAGTTTTTATTATTATTTTAGTTTTTAATAGACGCATCAACTTTTTAATGGCATGTTTATTGGGAGCTTTTCTGATGTCATCGGGTAAGGAGTTCCAAAGGCGTATAGCCTTAACTGTACTAGAGTACCATGTTACTCGGTGAAGTGAACAGGGATACATATTTTGTTCTTAGATGAAGGAGAGATTAGAAGGCGAAATTGTGTCATCTAATATGGAAAAAAGAACAAGTAATATTCTCGAATTGCACCTGCCAGATCGTAATCAATTAAGTTTAGATCTATATTGCTAAATATGGTCATACTTACATAACCTAAACATAAATCTTATACTGGTTTTGAGAAGATCTTGGGGCAGATGCGGGTAACACATATCTACATAATCATTTTAGGTAATATGAGTGATTGAACAAGCATGATCTTAGACTTTGTGGGATAAAAATGTTTACCTCTTCTTCTTGTTGATGGTCCAGGTTTTTACTTACTTATTTGAAGTCCTTCAGAAGCTCTTCAATTCCGTCCTCCATGGTGGCACTACTCCAGAGCCGTAGAGCAGAAGTGCGGTGGTCTTGTTCTTTAAGAAAGGCAACAACGCTCTCTTAAGAACTACAGACCGATTTCCCTTCTGAGCCGCGTCTACGTGCTGTTTTCGAGAGTCATTACGAATCGTCTCGCACGCAGACTCGACGACTTCCAGCCTCCCGAACAAGCCGGTTTCCGAAAAGGCTTCAGTACCATAGACCACATACATACCCTGCGGCAGATTGTACAGAAGACTGAAGAGTACTATCTGCCACTTTGCCTGGCGTATGTGGACTATGAGAAAGCCTTTGATTCCGTCGAAATTTTGGCGGTGCTACAGTCCCTTCAGCGGCGCCAAGTTGACTGTCGGTATATCGAAGTGCTGAAGTGTTTGTACAGTAGGGCTACGATGGCTATCCGAGTACAGAACCAGAGCTCGAAACCTATCCAACTGCAGAGAGGTGTAAGACAGGGTGACGTTATATCCCCGAAACTCTTCACCGCTACATTGGAAGACGTTTTCAAGCTACTGGACTGGAAAGGATACGGTATTGACACCAATGGCGAGTACATCACTCACCTTCGATTTGCCGACGATATAGTCCTTATGGCAGAATCGCTGGAGGACTTAAGCACTATGCTCAATGACCTCAATAGTGCCTCCCAAAGGATAGGTCTTAAGATGAACATGGACAAAACAAAGATCATGTTCAATGTCCATGTCACACCTATGCTGGTAGTTGTTGGGAGCACTATGCTCGAAGTTATTGACGAATACGTTTACCTGGGACAAATAGTCCGACTAGGTAAGTCCAACTTCGACCGAGAGGTCAATCGACGGATTCAACTCGGCTGGGCAGCGTTCGGGAAATTACGACATATATTCTCGTCAGGTATACCTCAACCTCTAAAAACTAGATTGTACAACCAGTGCGTGTTGCCAGTGATGACTTACGGATCTTAGACGTGGTCCTTCACTGCTGGCCGTATGAGGACGCTCAAGGTCGCTCAGCGAGCTATGGAGAGGGCTATGCTCGGAGTTTCTCTGCGTGATAGACTCAGAAATGAGGATATCCGCAGTAAAACCAGAGTGACCGACATAGCCCAACGGATTAGTAAGCTGAAGTGGCAATGGGCCGGCCATATAGCTCGAAGAACCGATAACCGATGGGAAAGAAAGGTGCTACCGGTAGACGTAGTGTAGGGCGACCCCCCACTAGATGGAGTGACGACCTGGTAAGATATGCAGGAAGTCGATGGATGCAGGTGGCTCAGGACCGTGCTTTGTGGCATTACTTGGGGGAGGCCTATGTTCAGCAGTGGACTTGTGAAGGGCTGTAATGATGATGATGATGATATACACATATATATGATGTCGAATTTATAGAAACTATTATAGTAAATTTCAGAAACCTTCATAGAATTCGACTTTTATCTATTTTCCACTTTCCGGAAAAAAGATAAACTTGTGTCATTTATACACAAGCGCGACATTCTTTTAATAAGTTAAAAAATATTAAAACCTAACGACGTAGCTTCGCTAGAAAGAAACAAAAAAAAGGAAAATAATTATCCTTTTTGCTCCCGGATTATTTTGATTTAAATGACGTCCTTTTGGAACTAGTTAAAACATAAGACATTAATCGAAGTGTTTCAATACCTACACGTTATTTAATTTCATTCTGAAACAGGAGACGTTCGTAACTATAATCAGAGACTATATAAAGATTGTACGGAGATAAATTTATAGGGATAATTTTTTTAAAGCCTATGGAGTCGTAAGCATGAATACTAAACAAAGGAAAAAGGATACGTAGGTAGATAAAATATGGCACGAAATAACACTATAAGATTTACATTAATTGAAGTGTTTCAATACCCACACGGTATTTAATTTTATTCTGAAGCTGGAGACGTTCGTAACTATAATCAGGACGTGTCAGCCGTAAGTAATATCACAGAAAGTTTTCTGAAAATAAAAATACTTCTTATGAAATGTAGCTTGTCTAGACAACACTCAAATATGCAGCATGCTTTGTTTGTCTGAAACAATGCGTGCTTCATTAAGAAGTACTACGCGTCATTAGGATATAGGCATAATTATTCGTACTTTTTTTTAACTATTATGAAATTAGTGCTTGGTTTCTATCGAAACTGATAAGCAGTGATGAAACAAAGATAGTACTAGTAGTATTTAAGTTTGTAAAATATTTTGTTATTTTTTACTTTAAGTTACTATTTCAATATTCTTTGGGTGAGGATCAGTACGTAGGGAAGATCTAGCTATCTAAGCTGAAGCAGCACAAATGGGAATTAAAATAAAGTTCTAAGTTACTTTGTGTTGTGCTTCTGTCTTTCTCGAAATGTGATTCCCTACAAAATTGTAGGTAACTGGTAAATGTTAATTCTACACTGTTGTCAAATAATGATAAGTGTGTTAAGTATGTAGGTATCATAATATTTAGATTTCGTCCCATGAGTATTGTAAGAACTGACTTTTAAAATATCAGAAATATCTTTCAATGGATGGCGTCATACTATCTTAATATCAAGAAAATCTGACGTTCATAGAGAAGCAGAATTTAATCAATTACCATCAAGTCAACTATGGTCCTTCCAGCATACACAACATATTTGTCATTAACGTTAGAAAAATACCGCGTGCTACAATAAACACTCGCCATTAGGTATATTTGATCATTCCATCACACATAACACATTTATCACTAACGTTATAGGAAAATACTACCGGTTGTAATAACAACTCATCTTCAAGTAAACGTTTTTCATCCCAGCACACGCAACACATTTGTTATTAACGTTACAAGAAAATACCACCAGCTTCAATAACCAATGACCATCAGGTAAACTTTTGTCATTCAAGCACACACAACACATTTGTAAAGTTAGAAGAAAAGACCTACGGCTGTAGTCATCCCCTACAGTCAGATAAACTTTTGTCATTGCAGTACACACAACACATTTGTCATAAAGTTACAAGATTAGACCCCGGGCTGTAATAACCAGTTACAATCAGGTAAACTTTTGTGATTCCAGCACACATAATATACGTTTGATATTTACATTATAAGAAAATGCGAAATGCTAAATTAAGCCTACGTGACTGTAACATGCGACATTAAGTGACAACTCGTAAACATTCAAACCATTTCATTCACTTCAGTAGAACATTGGTTAAGGAAAACGAATGGTATGCCTTGTTTAATTAAACTTCAGCGAGAATCTCACTACGGACTGTAACACTTCCAGCTTTGTAAAAGCAAAGAGAGATAATTTACTTCGCATTAAGTTCTTGACATGTTATGGAAACATCAGGCTTTTTAGAATGGTTAACTTATTGTACATCGAATTTTTGTTATATCTATAAACAAACTTAGTTAATGTGATATATAGCGTAAAATGCAAAATATTAAAATATTATAATAATAAGAATATTAGCTGTACCCGGCAAACGTTGTGCTACACAGAAACAAACAAAATCTTGTTGGATGTTAGTAACAAAATGGTTAAAAACAACCCAATAAATAATACACTTAAAAAATAGTGACTGCATAAAAAAACACTCTCCGGATTTCTACACTCACCATAAGAAACGCAGCAGTATTAATCTGCTATTTTACGCTGGTATTGTGAGAGTGTGATGCTTTCCCGGTCGAGCCGACCCATTCGTGGCTCTATCACGGATTTAATCATTCTTTAGAATTATTGTATCTGGTATCTGCTTCTGATTTCATAACTGAACTTAGGGCATTATTCAGAAACCTACCAACTCTATTTTGACACAGTGTGTATGGAAACTAAGAAATATACGGAGACCATAAAACTTGCACATAGATAATAAGTAACATTCTTTAAATCTGGTTTTGTATCTTGAAAAGACTCTTTCCGTATCGATCTTTTATAGCGACTTTCGCAATTAAGTTTGATATGTACGTTGAAATGGATTTCACAAACTTTTGCAACTCGTATGGTTGTCTAAAATTTGTAATTACGAATAAGAAATATTGTTGCAAATATTATTACGGCAATTTGTCAGTAAACTTACCAATAAAATTATTGAAAAATCAATGTAATTTGCGTTGCGTAGATGATGACAAGCAATTCGACAGTAGCCTAATGGCGGGGCGCGGACCGCGAGCAAAAAAAAGTTCGTGGGTTCGAATCCACCTTTCGACTACTGGCGTGAACCACTCGTAACACAAGCAATTGAGGCTTACCACGAGTGGTTAAGGGGAATATTAGTAATGTTTGTAGCATTGTATTCTTTTTAAAAAAAAATTCGCCATCATGGTGTTGTGTTCTAGTTTCAATTGAGTATCACTTCCATCTTTATTCACTAATTTTTTAAATAAAAAAATATTTGCTGTATATTGAGAGTGAAATTTATTCACAAAGTTGGATTGTCATGCACATCATTACAATGCCCACTACCTAGAAAAGAAGGCACATCCTACTTGTAAGAAAATAGGTTCCTATCCAGCAGAAAACACTTACAGGCTGATGAAGAAAAAGTCAATCGGTAATTTGTAGGTATCTCATAACTTTACTTAACGATTAATAATTCAGATTTGAAACTCGATTTTAAAAAATCTGAATTAAAATATCTACAACATTACTTTTAAATTCTTCCTAATAATTTAACAATTTAATTCTCTTTACTACATTGCTTTACTTATACAAAAAGTTTGTCTGAATTCAATAAATCTGAGTGAGATATTACGGAATAACAATTCCTGTTTCAAAATAGCTAAGAGAAAACTTGCTTTAATTTTAATTCTTAGGTCGTTTTAAGGAAACTACGAGTTCATTGTTTTAATTTGTAACTCTCTGAATATAAACTCATTCCTTTTCAGGTTAGTTTTTTAAAGTAATTGGAAATATTCAAGTTATACATGCACTCATTTAATTATTTCATATTTAAGGTTCACTATGCAAAAATAAAAATGTTAATAAAATATCAATTAATATTTTATCATAATACACCAATAAAACAATAAAGTAAGAACGAAATAGATTGGTGACACGTTAGGTTAATTCTATGACGTATAAGTCTGTTAGGTGTCGTCCAGCGGGAGAATGGATACTGGTTTTGTGCTAAGGTAAAATTATAAATATTTTGTAGTGACAAAAGGAATTTAAGCACTACCTGTAAAATACCCAGTAGTTGTAATATATAGAGTAATATATATTACTCCTACTGGTTGCGCGCAAAAAAAAACCATTGGATTATTATATTTGACGGTAGAGGTGCCAAGCCGCTTGTTCCTTTCCGACAAAACGATATCATTCATACCCTCCTCGATCCTCCATCGACACATCGGGGTGGTGGGGTGGGAGGGGCAAGAAGATGATTCTAGAATGTCACGTAATCATCGGGGCCGAGGACATATAGGGCACGCGCGACCGTTGCGCGGCCTCTTTCCGTCACAGTCGTCGTTGAAACCACACCGCTAGTAGAAACCGCTTTAGCCTGGAAGCAGTCGAGCTCCAGGAGAACCGCCTCACCTCGTGTGAGATATAGTCGCGCACCGCCTCTCTCCGGAGTGTTCCAGAAGAAGTTCCAGAAGTTGCAGCTATAGTGCTCAACAGGATAGAAGAAACCCCGGTGAGTCAACATTCCTTAATTTAGCTCCTGCCTTACATAGTTTTAACCCGCTCCAATTTTTTGTTCTCCTAATAAGGCAGGATTCCTTTTCAGCGATTTGGCACAATAATAGTTTAGTTTTAGGGAAGAGCGAGTGCATTATACCGCATGTTATAGTAGTCGCCTTTACGTAAGCATAGAAGCAACCGCATATACAGTCCACTTTAGTTAATATCTCGCGTAATAGGTTTAAGGTTCGACCGGGGAACTAGACTTCGGCAGCCTTAAACACGTGGCTCCACCATTTTATGGTCACTTCGAGCAGGATTTTGGTCGAATCGTTGAATTAATTAATTAGATAATGCACTCCAATTTATAGAATAGACTTAAATAGTGTTCGTTTAAATTTAAATTTTGATTAGGTACTCGCAAACGGAATTATTCGTTTTATAGCGCTCGTATTTGATTAAATTTAAAGCCTATTAAATAATTGAAACAGTGTAATAGGAACCGTTTGATACGCTTACCCACAATCTTGATAAAATTATTGAGTCTAGCAAATGACGCGTCACCTCGACTCGCTGCGCAGGTGTTCGATTTAATTACGTAATACGGCATACCGAGTGTCCATCCTTTATTGTTTGTGCGTTGTGAGATTAATCGTGATTGATATAACTTTATTATAATAGTTTAAAATGGCAGTTGGTGGAAGTGAAATCAAAATTAAAACGCTTTATGCTAAGAGGGACATACTCTTTTCGCGTATGCAGAATATAAGTGATTATATAAAGAACATCCATATAGAAGCAGTGCGGGAAACTTTTTTGACCGAAATCGAAACGATAGATTCTTTACGAATAGATTACGAAAAAATATTAGACCAAATTAATCATTTGGAATTACAAATCGACCCGAAATACGTAGTGAACTACCAACCGCTGCTGGCATTCGAAGATATGTTGTGTCGCGTGAAAAGAATTGCGAGATCCCTATCTCAAAACGAAGCAAAGCCGGAAAAACAGGTACGTCCAAGCGACTCGATTACGTTGCCGCCAATAGATATTCCGGTATTTAATGGTGATATTAAGACGTGGCCCTTCTTCTTCAGTAGTTTTCAAAACAATATACACAATAACCCATCGTTATCGGACGCCGAAAAATTATATTACTTAATCAGTAAACTTAGTGGCAGGGCACAGTCGATCTGCTCTGGTTTTACACCTACAGCAAACAATTACTTATTAATATTCGAAACGCTTAAAACTAAATATGAAGATAGGAGAATGTTAGCTTCCGAATATTTGAACCAGATATTCGATCTTAAATCTATATCATCCGCGAACATCAACGGCTTAGAGCAATTTCTAGATAAATTTGTGGCATCGGTGGCTGCACTTAAGAATTTGAAATTTAATGATCTTATGGACGTGGTGTTTCTCCATATTGCACTGAAGAAGTTGGACCCCGACACCGTGCGTGCGTTTGAAATGGAGCATCGTAGCTCGGAGATGCCTTCCTTTCATTCATTAGCATCGTTCGTGCGAGATCAAATAAAGGTGATGCAGCGCTCTCCGAACGTTAAACAGGAGATTAAAAAGTGCGTCGACCGTAGACAGACTCAACCATCTAAAATAGCAGGGTCGTTAACTTACGTAACCGCTACGCCAACATCACTCCAGCATACTTGTTTAGTATGTAAAGATAGACACGGTAATTTATATAATTGTGCGACTTTTCGTAAATATTCACCAAGCGAGCGTTATAAATTAGTAAAGACAAACAACCTATGTTTGAACTGCTTAAGCGATAAGTATTTAGTTGCAAAATGCAATTCGAGTTCCGTATGTAGCAAGTGCGCCAGGAAACATCACACGCTATTACATTTTGAAAATAGCAACATAGCGGCGTCAAGTAAAGCGGATAAGGAATTCGCCCCTACTAAGGTCAACGATTCTAGCGGTCGACCTGGTGATGTCGCTCTGTGCTCATTGGCAAATAGGGAGCACAACCTCCTTCAACCGTGTTACTGGGTACGGCACGTATTTTGGTTAGGGATTCGCGTGGAAACGAACAAAGCGTCCGTGCACTGCTGGACAGCGGAGCCCAAAATAGCTTTATAACGCGACAATGTTGTCAGCGCTTAGGCTTAGTAATAAATAGGTCACTTTCATGTCCTGTAATTAAAGGCATCGGAGGCACTAGTAAATCGACACAGGGATATATAAATTTAAAAATTTATTCTCGGATAGATCGTAATGTTAACTTTGATATAAATGCACTAGTAGTAGATAGGGTCACTGAACGGTTGCCAACCGTTTCGGTTGACACCTCGGCAATGATTGAATTTAAGAATTTGACTCTGGCGGACGACACTTACGCCGTTCCTGGAAACATAGACATGCTCATTGGAGCATCGCTTTTCCCTTATCTTTTGTTAAACAATAAGGTCAGGGGCAACTCTTCGCATACCGCGCCTTACGCACTGGAAACCGTATTGGGCTATGTGATCCTTGGCTCCGCCCCCATCATAGATAGTATTTCGGCAACCTCTTATTGTGGTATGGCTGTCGAACCGCTCGAGTCGTTAGTCCGCAAATTTTGGGAGATGGAGGAGGTGAACATTCCACCCATAGCTAGCTCAGATGATAGGTTATGCGAGGAAATTTACGTCCGCACGACCATTCGTGATCGCGACGGTAGATATAGTGTAGCGCTACCCTTTAAAGGAGATGTTTTATCTCTCGGCGATTCGCGTCAAATGGCGGAAAAACGTTTCTACAGCTTGGAGCGTAGGATGCTCGCTTCACCCCAGTTAAAGAAAGCTTACGACGGCGTCATTAACGAAAATATAAGAGAAGGTTACATATCACTTGTGGCTTCGAAATTAGGTAACTACGAAGACACACCGTCGTATTTCATACCACACCACGGAGTCATTAGAGAGGACAAACTTACATCTAAGTTACGTGTAGTGCTCGACGCTAGTGCTAAAACTAGCACTCACCTGTCGCTTAACGATATCCTCTATAGTGGGCAAAATTTACAGGGCAGTTTATTTAATATAATAGTCAATTTTCGTTTGTTTAGTATAGCACTATCCGCCGATATTCGTCAAATGTTTCTTTGCATAGGGGTCCGTGAATGCGACCATAGATTCCAATGCATTTTATATCGTTTCAACCCAAAGGAATCTCTAATGGTGTTTGAATTTAATCGCGTTTGTTTTGGTTTAAAGTCGAGCCCATTTCATGCGTTACGCACGGTGAGACAGCTCGCTCACGATGAAGGTCCCTCTTATCCTAAAGCTAAGAGGGCAATTGAGAGCGGATTATATATGGATGATTTTGTGTACTCGGTCGATAGCGTGGAGGAGGCAACCCTAACCACCGCCGAGGTTATAAGGCTCATGAAATCGGGTCAATTCGATCTTGTGAAGTGGACTAGTAATTCGCGTCCGGTTTTGGATACAATCCCACTATCACACCGTCTTTCGGCGATAAAGGAATTCGACGATTCTGATACACGCAAGGTGCTTGGTCTATGTTGGTCACCAGAGTCCGACGTGTTTAGCCTTAAGGTAAATCCGCCCGTAGAGAAATGCACAAAGCGCACAATACTGTCATGCGTTGCTAGATTATGGGACGTCATGGGTTTCGTAGCTCCGGTGGTATTATACGCTAAGCTTTTAATTAAACAACTTTGGTTATTGGAATGCGACTGGGATGACTCGCCGCCTGACAGCATTGTTCGGTTGTGGCAGCGCTTTAGAGAGGAACTTCCTTTATTAAGAGAAATTAAAATACCGCGTCATATAAACGTAGATAGAAGTAGCGCCATAACAGTCGTTGGGTTTGCAGACGCCAGCGAGAAGACTTACGGGGGCGTTGTATATTTCCACGTCCAGAATAATGGTAGAAATTCGATTAGCCTCATTAGTTCTAAGTCGAGAGTCTCACCCCGTAAGGTTGTCTCTCTGGCGCGCTTAGAGCTTTGCGCAATATTAGTACTCACCAAGCTTATTACAGCAGTTATCAGCGCTTGTAGGGATAGAGTTCACATAGAAAGGATGTTGGCCTTTTCCGACTCCACCGTCGCCTTATGCTGGGTTCATTCTTCACCCCACCGTTGGGATACGTTTGTTGCGAACCGAGTGGCCAAGATACAAGACGAGTTAGAAACGCGGAACTTTTATCACGTGTCCGGTACGGAAAACCCCGCCGATTGTCTATCCCGTGGACTCACCCCGATGCAAATAATGGACTACCCGCTTTGGTTCCACGGACCTGCTTGGGTTCACTTGGATCCCTCGCAATGGCCAATAACCGACTTCGAACCTTCGTCAGTGTCACAACCGCCGGAAGAGAAGAGACACGCTCTAGTGGCGAACGTTTCGAGTGAGGTTTCTCCAATCATTGCTTTGGCGAACCGCTTGTCCTCTTGGTCGAAATTATTGCGTAGCGTAATTTACGTTTGTCGATTCGCGAAGCTGTTACCGCGACGTTCGTATGTCTTAGCATCCGATTACAACTATGCCGAGTCGCTAATATTGCGTGAACTTCAACGTGCGCACTTCTCTGAAGAAATTAGAAGATTACAATCGAATAGAGCTTGTAGTCGCGCCTTTCAACGCCTTAAGCCATTTTTATAGGATGGGATTGTAAGGGTAGGTGGACGCTTGTCCAACTCGCAATTGAGTTTCGACCAACGGCACTCTATTGTTTTACCGCGTAAAGACCATATCATGAACTTATTAGTCGATTACCATCATAAATTGAACTCGCACGCTGGCCCTGACTTGTTGATGTCGATTTTGCGTCAGAATTATTGGATTCTTTCTGCACGTAGTTTAATACGCAATCGGGTGCACAGATGTATAGCTGTAATGACGGCTTGGGGCGTGCCCGAAAGCAGGGCACGCCCCAAGCCGTCATTTCCGGAAATGGCGGAACTTAGATCTTGTAGAGTAATACAATCAGTAAAGCCCTTCACGCACACCGGGTCTGATTTCGCTGGTCCGTTTAAGGTCACGCTCACTCGCGGGCGTGGTATAAGATCCACAAAGGCTTACGTCTGCATTTTCGTATGTCTAACTACTCGAGCGGTGCATATAGAACTCGTTGGTGATCTAAGCACAGCAGGCTTTATGGGCGCATTTAAAAGATTTCTTTCCCGCCGTGGCCCTGTAAGTAGATTGTATTCGGATAACGGTACGAACTACGTCGGTGCAAAACGTATTTTATCGGAACTACATGAGCTCTTAGCTAGCAAATATTATAATTCGGAGTTCGCTTACATTCTAGCCGAGAACCGCATTGAGTGGTCTCTGAACGTCCCAGCCGCGAGCCATTTTGGGGGCAATTGGGAGACTAATATCAAGAGTCTAAAGAGTCATTTATACCGAGTAATAGGAGATCAAATTTTGTCCTTCGAAGAGCTAAGTACGGTGCTCGCTCAAATTGAATGCGTAATGAATAGTCGCCCACTTTGTCGTACGTTGTCTAGTGACCCCTCGGAACCGCTGGCTCTAACTCCAGCACATTTTTTGAATTTAACGCCTTTAAAGTATTTGCCAGCAGCAGTCAGCAGACTTAGCATTTCCGCACGCCACAAATTATTAGATCGGTTAGTGCAATCGTTTTGGAAGCGATGGAGGATGGAATACTTGCATACTTTGCAGTCTCGGCAAAAATGGAACACAGCAACTGAGCCTTTAGCTGTAGGAACTGTAGTTGTGCTCACCAAAGAGAATACGCCGCCTCTCCACTGGCCGTTAGGAATTGTCGAAGAGGTCTTTCCCGGTTCCAACGGAGTAGTTAGGATAGCTCGCGTTAAGACCACGGTTGGGTCTTACTTGCGTCCGGTTGTCCGTTTGTGCCCCCTGCCTCTTCCATAATTTAAATTAGCTTTCTAGATTAAATTGTAGTTGAATTTAAGTAATCTTAGCGTTAGTTAGTTATTTTGTTAGTTGATCTTAGCTCTAGTTGTATTAGTTAATTTTGAAGGAAATCCTTCAAGGGCGGGGGAGATGGTTGCGCGGAAAAAAAACCATTGGATTATTATATTTGACGGTAGAGGTGCCAAGCCGCTTGTTCCTTTCCGACAAAACGATATCATTCATACCCTCCTCGATCCTCCATCGACACATCGGGGTGGTGGGGTGGGAGGGGCAAGAAGATGATTCTAGAATATCACGTAATCATCGGGGCCGAGGACATATAAGGCACGCGCGACCGTTGCGCGGCCTCTTTCCGTCACAGTCGTCGTTGAAACCACACCGCTAGTAGAAACCGCTTTAGCCTGAAAGCAGTCGAGCTCCAGGAGAACCGCCTCACCTGGTGTGAGATATAGTCGCGCACCGCCTCTCTCCGGAGTGTTCCAGAAGAAGTTCCAGAAGTTGCAGCTATAGTGCTCAACAGGATAGAAGAAACCCCGGTGAGTCAACATTCCTTAATTTAGCTCCTGCCTTACATAGTTTTAACCCGCTCCAATTTTTTTGTTCTCCTAATAAGGCAGGATTCCTTTCAGCGATTTGGCACAATAATAGTTTAGTTTTAGGGAAGAGCGAGTGCATTATACCGCATGCTATAGTAGTCGCCTTTACGTAAGCGTAGAAGCAACCGCATATACAGTCCACTTTAGTTAATATCTCGCGTAATAGGTTTAAGGTTGGACCGGGGAACTAGACTTCGGCAGCCTTAAACACGTGGCTCCACCACCTACTATATCGTGTAATACTATATCGTACTATATCGCATAATGTATAGAGTAATATATATATATATATATATATATATATATATATATATATATATATATATATATATATATATATATATATTATTCTCAATCGAGTATAAAATGAAGACGTATTTGGGCAACATTATCTATGTATAATCAGGTAAACTGTAATCGTTTGTCACGCTTAATTCCATAGAAAATATTTTAGGTATGCGACAAAATTTTCTGAAAAAATTGTTTACGAGTTTCATAATCTCACAAAATAAATACTCGATATAATGTTCAAAATAACTGATTAAAAATAATCTTGGAGCTATTGGCTTATTCTGTATTTCTGAAAGTTTATTTTATTCTTTTTTAATTTAGTTGAACTAATATTTTTCCGTTATGTCGAGTACAGTGGTGACGTAAAAGAACCTACTAACTGATATCATCCTGTTGATGTCGTGAGTGGAAACAGAAACCAACTGAAACAAAAGCTAGAATCATCGTCCTAACGGTAATGCAAAATAATGACTGCAATAAAACGCACCCGCAATTTCTCTGATGTAGTAGTTGTTCGTGGGCGGCGGTAGTCACTTACCATCACGTGAGCCACATACTCGTTTGCACCGTTTCACATAAAAAACTGCAATTTTACACTGTCCGCCAAACAACGAATGAGGTTAATCATCTCTACATCGGAAGAAGCCCATGACAAGTACTCTACTTTTATGTGTTATGATAACACGTACACATAGTAGAAACGCTCTACGGGATTTCAAAATATACGATTGAGTATAATATACATGTCGAAATTTGGACTTGGAAATGGGAAGTTAATATGACTTGAATAACTTCCCATAGCACACGGAATAGAATAGAATTAGGCATATAATCAATCATCAATATAAAAAAGTTGCCTGTCATGACATATGGAACTGAGACGTGGTCCTTCACTGCTGGCCGTATGAGGACGCTCAAAGTCGCTCAGCGAGCTATGGAGAGGGCTATGCTCGGAGTTTCTCTGCGTGATAAACTTAGAAATGAGGATATCCGCAGTAGAACCAAAGTGACCGACATAGCCCAACGGATTAGTAAGCTGGAGTGGCAATGGGCCGGCCATATAGCTCGAAGAACCGACAACCGTTGGGGAAAAAAGGTTCTCGAGTGGCAGCCTCGTACCGGTAGACGAAGTGTAGGGCGACCCCCCACTAGATGGAGTGACGACCTGGTAAGACATGCAGGAAGTCGATGGATGCAGGTGGCTGAGGACCGTGCTTTGTGGCATACCTTGGGGGAGGCCTATGTTCAGCAGTGGACTTGTAAAGGGCTGTAATGATGATGATGATGATGAAAATAAATATATTGCATTCAAACTTAGATTTCAACTACAACAACGTCATTTTGTTTTACAAAAAGCAGTAACCGTTCCCTTTATATATTGTTCTTATATATACTGTTTGGAGATGGCTGCAGGTGTCCACGGACTGAACTAGCCATTCACTATCACGTGGACTATAATTTTGTTTGTCCCTTCAGTTTTATAAACAAGTAGATAGTTTTTTGAATACATTTGGATTTGATTGACGATAGCAGTTCTAGGCATTCCGCATCTTTAACGCTACTTGTCTTAATCAGCAGTGCGATTGCGCAATACTAGTGAATGGAGAATAGTGATTGATTTTTTGACGTTTGATGTTTGGTTTCGTGTAAGTATGTATGTAATTACTCTAAGGTTTTGTGCAGGGAAAAATAACACGATATTCAGTACTATCGATGCGTTGTTTTGCGTTGTTTTCTATCTCCGCTACTGTAAGAGCCCGCGCTTGTGTGCGTGCGTTGCGAGAGAGTTTATTCTATGAATTAAATACTCTTTCTCACTGCGGTTGATTTGTTAAGACGTAGTTGTTAATTATAACGTAAATATTTTTTATATAATTTTTATTTTTGGTTTCATATTTTCTTAAAATGATAGAATATAACTCGGTTGTGGAGTGATTTCCACCGGCAACGATTTCTAGCAAACTTACAAGTCACACTGTTGTTTGGATATTTAACATCTATTCATCATTTTCTCACTGCACTTAGTCCTCCATTTCTTACCAGGTCGTCATTCCATCAAGCAGAGAACGCCATACGCTTCGCTCATCGGTATGAGGCTGCAACTCTTGAATCTGTAGGTGTGCCGCGCACACACATGTAAACTTCGCAACGTTGTATTGTAACTATATTATGTAGTGAATAAGATTTTTCAGGCAGTCACTAGTTGCCCGCCAACTGTATGGCACGTTTCGCTATAATAAATATATATTAGTAAAAGAATTCACCTTTCATTATGGTCACCAATAGGCACCCCTACGGAGTCAGCTCCTAAACTGGTGACCCCGACGTGATTAAGATGACTGAAGTGGTCTATGTGATGTTAATGCAGTAGTGGGCAATATTCGCGTGGTTGTGATCAGTGGACAATAGATATAGTAACATGAGTGCGCCGTTTCCGCCTACGTCACAGAACGTGCCGCCTGTTAACGTGCCACCCGTTCAAGACATCCAGCCACCCGCGCAACCGCCCATCATGGCGCCAGGTGTAGATGCAGTGTCCCTACAGTCTCGCCTCGCAGACTTTTGGACGGACCAGCCACGCGTATAGTTCGTACGCACGGAAGCTATCCTCGCACCTCAGAGGTTGAGTGATGAGGCGAAGTTTGACCTGGTCGTGTCTAAGCTAAGTAAGGAGGTTATCGCGCAAGTGACGGACATATTACTCAACCCGCCTCCTACCTACAAGTACGACGCACTCAAAGCTCGGCTACTCCACATCTATGAGGAGTCAATGTCGAGGCAGATCGAGAAGCTTATGAGCGAGCTAGAGCTGGGCGACCAAAAACCATCTCAGCTGCTTCGGCGGATGCGTGAGCTCGCTACTGACAAGGTCCCTGATGAAACCCTTCGCGTCTTGTGGCAGGGTCGTCTTCCGACACAAGTCCGAGCCGTGCTAACTGTGTCCGACTCCAAGGACCTGGACAACCTAGCAGCAGTTGCAGATAACGTCATGGAAGCTGTGCGGCCTTCATATGCCGCCACCGCTACTTACACCGTGCCAGCGCCAGCATCTACTACCGCCTATGACTTGGCCCTGTTGAGAGCTGAGGTGGCTAAAATAAAGGCTACCGTGGACCGGATCGATCAGCAGAGGTCGCGGTCCCGCGCCCCGGATCGCAACCGGCGTCGTTCACAGTCCAGGCGCCGTAGCAGTTCCTGCCGTCCCCGGAAGGAGAACTACTTATGCTTTTACCATTACAAGTTCCGAGAAAAGGCCAACAGGTGTACGAAGCCTTGCGCGTGGAAAACAACACAGCCGGAAAACTGAGCAGCGAGGTACAGTCCGAGGGTCTTCAGGTCTGTACCGTTTTTCCATTCAATCGTTTGTGTGTGTCAGACAGTAACTCCGGACTTAGATTTTTAGTTGACACCGGTGCCAATGTGTCTGTTTTACCAGCCGCGAGAAAAGATCGTCTAAATCAGTGTAGTGCATATAAATTATACGCAGCTAATGGCAATGAAATCGCAACTTACGGTACCAAGACAATAGTGTTAAACTTAAACTTACGCCGACCTTATCGTTGGGAATTCGTTGTAGCAGATGTCAAACAACCAATTTTGGGCGCCGATTTTTAGCGTACCACAAATTATTAGTTGATTTAAACGCGCGTAAATTAATAGATAAAACTACAGAATTGAATGTTTCGGCATCTGTTGTCAATGTATCTCAACCTAGTGTTAAAACTATTGATGTAAATCATCCATATCAGGATTTATTGTTAAAGTATCCGGACATCACTAAACCAGCGTCATTCCGAGAAACTGCGAAACACGATGTCGTCCACTATATCGAGACCTCTGGCCCGCCCATGCACGCGAAAGCGCGCCCGTTGCCACCTGACAGGTATAAAAAAGTTAAAGAAGAATTTCGCATCATGCAGGAACTGGGCATCTGTCGTCCTTCAAAGAGCGCGTGGGCTAGTCCGCTCCATGTAGTTCCTAAAAAAAATGGAGATATAAGACCTTGTGGGGACTATCGCCAGCTGAATGCGATAACAAAGCCCGACAGATACCCGATTCCTCGCTTGAACGATTTTACTTTTATTCTTCCGGATAAAAAGATATTTTCAAAATTAGACATCAATAGAAGTTATCATTTTATACCTGTCGCACCAGGTGACGTGGAGAAAACCGCTATCATAACACCATTCGGACTTTTCGAGTTTCCTCGAATGACCTTCGGTTTGCGCGGAGCAGCACAAACCTTCCAGCGCTTTATGAACTCCATTTTACAAGGTCTTAATTTTGTCTTTTGTTATTTAGACGACTTACTTATAGCTAGTGACAACGAAGTTCAACACAGGCAACATTTAGAAATTATTTTTAAAAGGCTTAATAAATATGGAATTTCGATTAATTTGGCAAAATGTCGTTTCGGACAAACTAAACTAGAATTTTTGGGACACGAGATTAGTACCGACGGCGTCAGGCCGTTGCAAGATAAGGTTCAGGCAATTGTGGAATTTCCGAAGCCGAAAACTGTTGCAGAGCTAAGACGTTTTCTCGGTATGGTCAATTTTTATCGAGCTCATCTTCCTAACGCAACTTTATATCTAACAGAATTAAATAAATATCTTAAAAGCTCAAAGAAAAATGATAAGACTCCCATCGTCTGGACGGAGAGTGCGAACGAAGCATTTACGCAATGTAAGGCAGGTCTCACACAGGCCGCTACATTGACGTACCCTAGAGTGGGTTCCGAACTCGCTTTAATGACTGATGCATCCAATATATGCGTGGGAGCAGTCTTGCAACAAAAGGAAGGAGATAGCTGGAAACCATTGGGCTATTTCTCAAAAAAATTGACCACCACCCAACAGCGATATAGCACATACGATCGCGAGTTGCTCGCTATATACTTAGCTATAAAACATTTTCGGAAATTATTTGAAGGGCAAGAAATAACCGTGTATACGGACCATAAACCTTTAACTTTTGCATTTCAAAAGGTAGGACGCGATGAAAGCGAAACGCCTCGGAGAACGAGACATTTAGCTTTCATAAGTGAGTTCACTACAAATATAAAACATATAACCGGTACGAATAACATCGTAGCTGACACCTTATCGCGCATCGAAGCCGTGACTATGCCAACTGCGTTGAATTTCGATGACATTGCAAATGAGCAGCGTAGCGACAGTTATATCATGAATGTTATGTCTGGTTTAAATACCGATAATATTTTGTTAAAGGAACTAGTTATACCTATGTTAAATAAGTCTATTTTTTGTGAGATGTCTACTGATACAGCTCGTCCGTACCTACCGGAAAAGTTTCGACGCCTAGCTTTTGATAGTTTACATGATTTGAGCCATCCTGGAATTCGTTCTACGCGAAAGATGTTAGCCAAAAAGTATTTCTGGCCTAGTATGAATCGTGATGTTTCTTTGTGGGCAAAAACGTGCATACAATGTCAACGTTCTAAAGTTAACAGACATACGGTATCGAATCTGACTAAGTTTCCGGAAGTAGAGCGTTTTGAGCATTTGCACGTCGATATCGTTGGCCCTCTTGAGATCTCTCCAGATGGTTATAGATACTTACTTACGATAATTGATAGGAGGACCAGGTGGCCTGAAGCTTTTCCGTTACGAGACATTACGGCAGAAACTGTTGCCAAACATTTATATGAAGGTTGGATTTGTCGTTACGGTTGCCCGATAAAGTTAACTAGCGACCAAGGTCGCCAGTTTGAGAGTAGTCTTTTTAACCAGCTGTTAAAAATGTTGGGGGTTAATAGAATTCGAACTACTCCTTATCATCCGCAAAGCAATGGCGCAGTTGAACGTTGGCATCGTTCTTTAAAAGCAGCACTTTCAGCTCGCCTGTCACATGGGTCCTGGGTGGAAGAGCTACCCACAGTATTACTGGGGCTTCGCGCGGCCGCCCGCAGCGACTCAGGGGTTAGCGCCGCCGAGTTAACGTTCGGACGAAACTTGCGTCTACCGGGAGACTTTTATGACAGCTTTTCGAACAACCGTAACGTCAATGATTATTGTTTAGTGGATAAGATTAGAGATACTATTAGTAGTTATAAGCCTACATCCGACGATTCACGTAACTGTCATAGTCTTTTTGTGCACAAGGACTTACGTAACTGTGAATATGTCTTTGTTAGGGACGATTCAATACGTAAACCTTTGAAACCACCCTACGACGGTCCGTACCGCGTGATAAAAAGGGGCCCAAAGGTTTACCTAATTCAATTACCCGATAGACAGGTACATATTTCTATCGACAGATTAAAGCCTGCATATGTATTAAAGGAATGTGATGGTAACGAAGCAACGCCACGCCAAAGTAACGCTGACAACGCAGCGGATGTTGCACCTGCGCATGTACGGTTCCCGTTACCACCGTCCACACCGCTGACGTCGTTGTTACCCGGCCCGAGCAACCCGATAACCGTGAAAACAACGCGAAGTGGTCGGATTGTTAAGTTACCTTCACGATTTATAAGCTAGTGTTAATATAAAATATATATTATACAATTACATGTCTAAATGATAATCAGGTTTAGTTACTATGGATGTGAAAGTATTATTTGCATTGTCTAGTGCATAATATTTTCATTCAGGATATTCAAGTTACATTATTTAAGTTGAATGTAATTGTAGAAGCATCGTGTTCAGTATTTTGCGTATACTGCACTTTCATATAGGTTCCAGGTAGCTAGTTTAGTTATAATGTATTTAATATAATTTCATTCGAAATACTTCCTTTGCGAAAGCATTAGCGCGATAAGTTTTACGATTGTTACTATGGGTAATTTGCAAGAAAAACCAGTTATTGTTTCTCAGGCTCAAAATACTGTAGAGAATAAAGTGGATAATTTTCAAACATGGTTATATGTGATAGCCAGTTTTATGGGGGCGATAATCCTGTACACTATTTGGGTAAAGTTTAATAAGAAGTTCAAAAGCTGGCTTCGTCATCAAGTGTTAATGGCAGGCATTCCGATATCGGGCCAGAATATGGGTCAGATGATAGGTGCTTCTAGCACCAGTCTGCAGCATGTGCCCACGCCCGCCGCGGCCGCCACCCCTTTCGCGGGGGTCTCCGTACAGCCCTGCGCACAAGCGCATTAGCAAGTTTTTGTTGTTAGTTTTAAGTTTATATTCATTGTATAGTTTTAAGTTTTTTGTATTCAATTGTTGTAAAGGGGGAAGTATTGTAGGTGTGCCGCGCACACACATGTAAACTTCGCAACGTTGTATTGTAACTATATTATGTAGTGAATAAGATTTTTCAGGCAGTCACTAGTTGCCCGCCAACTGTATGGCACGTTTCGCTATAATAAATATATATTAGTAAAAGAATTCACCTTTCATTATGGTCACCAATAGGCACCCCTACGGAGTCAGCTCCTAAAAATCTTTGTTTCCCATCGACTGCCGGTTCTTTGGTCCATGTATGTACATTGGTCTATGTCCGTTAATCAGTTTCTACTGTTGCTACTATCGATACTTCTTTATTCGTTATGTAAAGGTTTTGACAGATGTGAATAATATTTATTTGGCTTTCTCGTCTTGTTGCATTTTGGATATCATTAGTGTCCACTAATATATTCAAATTTACTTTTTGCGTGTTATAATTTCCAAAAAGATTAAAAAGTTCTCGCTGTGTTTAAAGGCGACCAAGATGTCCATGTTTATACTTCCATAAATGTGAGATGTAAAGCCACAGTAGCCTAATGGTTAAGGGTTTAAACAGCAAACTCCGAAAGTTGATTGTGAAGTGGATTCGAATACGCCACTCGATTACTGTCGAGAAACCATCCTAACAAAAGCTTTTTAAGTTTTCTTAGAGATATCAATGAGAGAAACATTTTTTATAGCGTTACTGGTGCTATTTTAAAAAAAGTCGATTATATATTTCTCTCGTGTACTTGTTACATTTTATATTCTATAAGGCTGTGAATATATGAAACTCTGACAACTTAAATCAAAAAAAGGATTGAGGCACGTGATTTCCTTTGTGCGCATTTGTCTCCATAATATAACTCAGCAACTGGGAACACATGTATTATTTATTAGTGGCGTCATGCGTCAGGTTGCAATGTGGTCGTAATCCAGTTAAGAAAAATATGACAAAATATATTACAAAAATGTAATACAAAACATACAAGAATAAAATATTTATTTGTAAATTGTAAAAAACCTTCAAATGGTAAATGAATGATGTGGCCCCTTGACATCTACATTTATTTAGGACTAACATGGAATATTTAGTTTTCAGTAGCAAGGCTAAACACTCAACGTAAAAAACATATCAGCATCAAGCAGCTATTTGACGCCGGTATTCTGTGAAAGCGAGAACCTACTCGTAAAAGAAAGCCCCGGTCGAGCCAATCCATTCATGTTACAACTTTAATATAGTTGTAGCATGGCAATACCATGTATCAAAAATAGTTTCTAATTTACACAAATTTCTTATCGTTCTAGAATATACGGACAAGTTTGTGAAAATTATTTAATTACAAACCAGAAGATACAAGTTTGCGCATTTACCGCTATAATGAACCCCTTCGTCGTATCTCCTCAGTTTCAAGGCACTCCCTTTGTTGTCTCAGCTAATATCGGAATTCTCGGCGTCGACATATCGAGTGACGTGCAGTTTCTAAAAAGCGTGCTCAGCAGAGCGGGACAGTGTTTCCTGCCGGCACACCGCCCAGAACTTAACAAGGTGCGGGTTCGGCGATATGTTCGGGTTCACAGGGAATACTGTTCCCATCTCTGGTCTGGGGCTCCAGATTGCCAGCTCCTTCCATTTGATCGCATATATCAATAACTGTATAAGATTTACTTTCAGATTATGTAAGTATGACCATATTTAGCAATATGGATCTAAACTTAATTGACTTACGATCTGGCAGGTGCAATTCGAGAATATTACTTGTTCTTTTTTCCATATTAGATGACTCATTTTCGCCTTCTAATCTCTCCTTCATCTAAGAACAAAATATGTATCCCTGTTCACTTCACCGAGTTCCATGGTACTCTAGTACAGTTAAGGCTACACGCCTTTGGAACTCCTTACCCGATGACATCAGAAAAGCTCCCAATAAACATGCTTTTAAAAAGTTAATGCGTCTATTAAAAACTAAAATAATAATAAAAAATATAATAAAAGACCAATAATAGAAGCCAAGAACCAGATTCCAACTGCAACTTTTCAGAATGTATGTTTGGAATCTTCCGACTGATTGATCTCAGTTCAACTTTGGTCGATTTGTGAGAAATAAATATTTATATGTTTTACAAATGGTTCTTCCGGGTCAAGGTGTTTGTGTAAACTTCTTCAAGTGGCAGGAGAGTATCTAAATATTTATCTAAAGTAATCTATAATAATCTTCATAAATTTTTTTTTAAAATATTTTCATTAGTCTAACGATAATGTATACTTTGAATTTTTTATTTAATTTTCTTATATATGTTCCTGTAGTATGCTAAAAATAAGAAAAATATATAAAGTACGTCATACAAAAATAAGAAATATCACAAATGCTATTGATGCTCTGAGTTATGCTCAAAAGTAAAAATTTCGATGGGCCGGCCATTTAGCACGTCTAGAAGATAAGAGGTGGACTTCCATCGTAACCACATGGAATGGCCCTCCAGGAAAAAGACGTCCAGGCAGACCATACATGCGCTGGGAAGATGACATTAAAAAGATCGCGGGATCACGTTGGACACAAATAGCAAAAAATAGAGACAAATGGAAATCTTTGGAGGAGGCCTTCACCTAAGGGGGGTCCATGCAAAGCAAACAGATACAAATGTGTATATAGATCCTTAATAAATTATAAAATTAAAAATATTTTGTCAATTTGCAACTTAATTTAAATTAATGTTATCTTATTCATAATGTTATAAAAAAACAAATCCATTAAAAATAGACACTTAAAATTTAAAAATCAATTACATAGATTGAAAATATTAATGTTATTAGTAATGCACATTTAAATTTAACCGAATATAATGAAAAATAGTTATCATACCCAAAATTATGACATTAATTACCTCAATCAAATTCATTCATTAATATAGTAATAAATGAATGTATAGAATTAAATTAAAATTAAATTAAATAAATATATTAAAATCTAAAAAAAAATAATAAATTAATGCATGAAAATCTACAAAAAAGATTGATATATATTAATGTAGTTAAAAAAAACTAAATTTATATTTTCAATTTCCTTTATAAAATGCAAATTACATTGTAAAAAAAAGTTATATTGTAAAACTTATTTAGCATGGAATAAAAGGCTTTTTTATTTTTATTTATTTTATTATATATGTTCCTATATAAATGTTATGAAATTAAAATCTGAATCTGTTTCTATTTTTGTTTCATTACAGCACATTAAAAGTCAACTGTTAAATAGCCTCCTCACAGATTGCCTCTTGGGGATATTTACTACAGTTGCTGTGCTTCGCAGGCGCTTACACCCGACCCCCAAGGGATGATATTATGGGGCAGTGGAATCTTTTACATCACCGTAATGCGGTATCTATATATATATATATATATATATATATATATATATATATATATATATATATATATATATATATATGATGTCAAATTTATCAAAACTATTATAGTAAATTTCAGAAACCTTCATAGAATTCGACTTTTATCTATTTGCGTCATTTATACACAAGCGTGACATTCTTTTACAATATAAGTTAAAAAAATATTAAAACCTAACAACGCAGCTTCGCTAGAAAGAAACAAAAAAGGAAAATAATTATCCTTATTGCTCCCGGATTATTTTGATTTAAATGACGTCCTTTTGTCGAAGTGTTTCAATACCTACACGTTATTTAATTTCATTCTGAAGTAGGAGACGTTCGTAACCATAATCAGAGACCATATAAAGATTGTACGGAGATAAATTTGTAGGGATAATTTTTTAAAGCCTATGGAGTCGTAAGCATGCATACTAAACAAAGGAAAAAGGATACGTACTTACTACTAGTAGGTACTTAGGTACTTAAAATATGGCACGAAATAACACTATAAGATTTACATTAATTGAAGTGTTTCAATACCCACACGGTATTTAATTTCATTCTGAAGCAGGAGACGTTCGTAACAATAGTCAGGACGTGTCAGCCGTAAGTAATATCACAGAAAGTTTTCTGAAAATAAAAATACTTCTTTAGAAATGTAGCTTGTCTAGACAACACTCAAATATGCAGCATGCTTTGTTTGTCTGAAACAATGCGTGCTTCATTAAGAAGTACTACGCGTTATTAGGATATAGGCATAATTGTTCGTACTTTTTTTGACTATTATGAAATCAGTGCTTGGTTTATATCGAAACTGATAAGCAGTGATGAAACAAAGATAGTACTAGTAGTATTTAAGTTTGTAAAATATTTTGTTATTTTTTACTTTAAGTTACTATTTCAATATTCTTTGGGTGAGGATCAGTACGTAGGGAAGATCTAGCTATCTAAGCTGAAGCAGCACAAATGGGAATTAAAATAAAGTTCTAAGTTACTTTGTGTTGTGCTTCTGTCTCTCTCGAAATGTGATTCCCTACAAAATTGTAGGTAACTAGTAAATGTTAATTCTACACTGTTGTCAAATAATGATAAGTGTATTAAGTAGGTATCATAATATTTAGATTTCGTCCCATGAGTATCGTAAGAACCGACTATATAAAATACCCGAAAAATCTTTCATTGGATGACGTCATACAATCTTAATATCAAGAGAATCTGACGTTCATAGAGAAGCAGAATTTAATCAATTACCATCAAGTCAACTAGCGTCCTCCTAGCATACAATACACAACACGTTTGTCATTAACGTTATAAAAATACCGCGGGTTACAATAACCACTCACCATTAAGTATATTTGGTCATTCCAGCACACATAACACATTTATCATTAACGTTATCAGAAAAGACTACCGGTTGTAGTAACAACTCATCTTCAAGTAAACGTTTTTCATCCCAGCACACGCAACACATTTATTATTAACGTTACAAGAAAAGACCACCAGCTTCAATAACCAATGATCATCAGGCAAACTTTTGTCATTCAAGCACACACAACACATTTGTAAAGTTAGAAGAAAAGACCTACGGCTGTAGTCATCACCTACAGTCAGATAAACTTTTGTCATTGCAGTACACACAACACATTTGTCATAAAGTTACAAGATTAGACTCCGGACTGTAATAACCAGTTACAATCAGGTAAACTTTTGTCATTCCAGCACACATAATATACGTTTGATATTTACATTATAAGAAAATGCGAAATGCTAAATTAAGACTACGTGACTGTAACATGCGACATTATGTGACAACTCGTAAACATTCAAACCATTTCATTCACTTCAGTAGAACATTGGTTAAGGAAAACGAATGGTATGCCCTGTTTAATTAAACTTCAGCGAGAATCTCACTACGGGCTGTAACACTTCCAGCTTTGTAAAAGCAAAGAGAGATAATTTACTTCGTATTAAGTTCTTGACATGTTATGGAAACATCAGGATTTTTAGAATGGTTAACTTATTGTACATCGAATTTTTGCTATATCTATAAGCATTACTTATAATAAACAAACTTAGTTAATGTGAATATATAGTGTAAAATGCAAAATATTAAAATATTATAATAAGAATATTAGCTGTACCCGGCAAACATTGTGCTACACACAAACAAACAAAATCTTGTTGGATGTTAGTAACAAAAAGGTTAAAAACAACCCAATAAATAATACACTTAAAAAATAGTGACTGCATAAAAAAGATTTCTACACTCACCGTAAGAAACACAGCAGTATTAATCTGCTATTTTACGCTGGTATTGTGAGAGTGTGATGCTTTCCCGGTCGAGCCGACCCATTCGTGTCTCTATCACAGATTTAATCCGTCTTTAGAATTATTGTATCTGCTATCTGCTTCTGATTTCATAACTGAACTTAGGGCAATATTCAGAAACCTACCAACTCTATTTTGACACAGTGTGTATGGAAACTGAGAAATATACGGAGACCATAAAACTTGCACTTATATAATAAGTAACATTCTTTAAATCTGGTTTTGTATCTTGAAAAGACGCTTTCCGTATCGATCTTTAATCGCGACTTTCGCAATTAAGGTTGATATGTACGTTAAAATGGATTTCACAAACTTTTGCAACTCGTATGGGTGTCTAAAATTTGTAATTACGAATAAGAAATATTGTTGCAAATATTATTACGGCACATTGAATAAAACTATTATTTACGGATTTTATCGCGTTTAATTACTTTTAATTTATTTTTATTATTATCCCGACGTTTCGGGTGCTTTACAGCGCCCTAGGTCACGGGGGGGACTGAGATGTTTGACGTCCCAATGTCATAGTTAGTCCGGCTACCTTCAGTTTTTTAATATTAATTTTTGGTCCGATTTACGCAAAACGAGCTTATAGTATCATGAAGTCTTGCAGTGGTATGCTTGGGTTTGGGTTTAATTTTGTTAATTATAGGATCCCAAGCAGATGGTAGCACCCAACCATCTTCTCTATTGAAATTTGGATGTTTTTTAATTTCAATAGCCTCGCGTATCATCCTTGGTAGGAATCGGTGTTCTTTTGCGAGAATTTGTGGTTTATCAAATCTAATGTAATGGTGGGGACGATCTTGAACATGTTCGCAGACTGCAGACTTCCCAGAGCGTCGGTGCTTCACATCAGCTATATGTTCCTTCACGCGGGTTTTTATAGATCTCTTTGTTTGACCTATGTAAGAGAGACCACACCACCCACAGCACCACCCACAGCACCCGAAACGTCGGGATAATAATAAAAATAAATTAAAAGTAATTAAACGCGATAAAATCCGTAAATAATAGTTTTATTCAATGTGTAGTGTTCGCGTAAATTTAAGAAATCATTATATTATTACGGCAATTTATCAGTAAACTAACCAATAAAATTATTGAAAAATAAATGTAATTTGCGTTGCGTAGATGATAACAAGCAATTCGACAGTAGCCTAATGGCGGGGCGCGGACCGCGAGCAAAAAAAAGTTCGTGGGTTCGAATCCACCTTTCGACTACTGGCGTGAACCACTCGTAACACAAGCAATTGAGGCTTACCACGAGTGGTTAAGGGGAATATTAGTAATGTTTGTAGCATTGTATTCTTTTTAAAAAGAAATCGCCATCATGGTGTTGCGTTCTAGTTTCAATTGAGTATCACTTCCATCTTTATTCACAAAATTTTTTAAATAAAAAAATATTTGCTGTATTTTGAGAATAAAATTTATTCAAAAAGTTAGATTGTCATGCACATCATTACAATGCCCACTACCTAGAAAAGAAGACACATCCGACTTGTAAGAAAATAGGTTCCTATCCAGAAGAAAACACTTACGCTGATGAAGAAAAAGTCAATCGGTAATTTGTCGGTACTTCATAACATTACTTAACGATTAATAATTCAGATTTGAAACTGGATTTAAAAAAAATCTGAATTATAATATCTACAACATTACTTTTAAATTCTTCCTAATAATTTAACCATTTAATTTACTTTACTACATTGCTTTACTTATACAAAAAGTTTGTCTGAATTCAATAAATCTGAGTAAGAAATTACGGAATAGCAATTCCTGTTTCAAAATAGCTAAGAGAAAACTTGCTTTAATTTTAATTCTTAGGTCGTTTTAAGGAAACGACGAGTTCATTGTTTTAATTTGTAACTCTCTGAATATAAACTCATTCCTTTTCAGGTTAGTTTTTTAAAGTAAATGGAAATATTCAAGTTATACATGCACTCATTTAATTATTTCATATTTAAGGTTCATTATGCAAAAATAAAAATGTTAATAAAATATCAATTAATATTTTATCATAATACACCAATAAAACAATAAAGTAAGACCGAAATAGATTGGTCACCAATCTAATTATATTTCGGTCGTTAGGTTAATTCTATGACGTGAAAGTATGTTAGGTGTCGTCCAGCAGGAGAATGTTTAGAGACTTTGTGCTAAGGTTAAATTATAAATATTTTGTAGTGACAAAAGGAATTTAAGCATTACCTGTAAAATACCCAGTAGGAGTAATATATATATATATATATATATATATATATATATATATATATATATATATATATATATATATATATATATATATATATATATATATATAAACTTGATAGCAACACAGTGAAATTTCATAATATTCCATCATAATTTTATGGCAATAAGTGACTATTGATGTGCGTTTTATTCTCAATCGAGGATAAAATGAAGACTTATTTAGGCAACAATATCTATTTATAATCAGGTGAACTGTATTCGTTTAATACCCTTAATTCCATAGAAAATGTGTTAGGTATGTAACTGAATTTTCCGAAAAAATTGTTTACGAAATTCATAATCTCACAAAATAAAATACTTGATATAATGTTCAAAATAACTGATTAAAAATAATCTTGGAACTATTGGCTTATTCTGTATTTCTGAAAGTTTATTTTATTCTTTTTTAATTTAGTTGAACTAATATTTTTCGGTTGTGTCGAGTACAGTGGTGATGTAAAAGAACCAACTAACTGAAATCATCCTGTTGATGTCGTAAGGGGAAAGAGAAACAAAAGCTAGAATAATTGTCCTAAAGGTAATGCAAAATAATGACTGCAATAAAACGCACCCGCAATTTCTCTGATGTAGTAGTTGTTCATGGGCGGCGGTAATCACTTACCATCAGGTGAGCCACATACTCGTTTGCCCCGTTTCACATAAAAACTGCGATTTTCCACCGTCCGCCAAACATAACGAATGAGGTGAATCATCTCTACATCGGAAGAAGCCCATGACAAACACTCTACTTTTATGCGTTATGAGAACACGTACACATAGTAGAAACGCTCTACGGGATCTCAAAATGTACGATTGAGTATAATATACATGTCGAAATTGGGACTTGGTAATGAGAAGTTAAATAGTAATTTTTAGCCTCGGGCGTCCTTGGAAAGCAACGGATAGATTAAAGTACGTATGTTACATAACACGCCTATATATTCCTATACTTAATGTCGCCTGTGTCGCAGCTTTAATCAAGGATTAATTAAAAAGCGAGCGCTTTGTGGGTGTATTTTCATTACGAAAAATTTCCATTACAAAACTGCATTATATTGTTTAAATGGATTTACACATTTTCATTTTTGCTTGAAAATAAAATTGTGTTTTATTTATTCAAAAATAAGTTTTTTTTATACATTTTTATATAATACTAGCTTTTAACACGCGGCTTCGCTCGCAAGGGCTTCCGTTGAGGAAGCCGTTTACGTGGTAGAGCCATGCTGCAGTTATATTAGTAGTATAGTTGTAGCACGAATGGGTCGGCTCGACTGGGGAAGGACCACGCTCTCACAGAATACCAGCGTGAAATAGTAGCGTAATGCTGCTGTATTTCGTATGGTGAGTGTAGAGAACCGGAGACCCTTTTTACTGGAAATGAGGCATTCCATCTCAGTCCTAATGGGTGACAACGCATCTGCATTTTGATTTGCAATGGAAGATAGATATAGATGTCTATGGGCCGCAGCAACCACTTACCATCAGGTGGACTGTGTGCTCGTTTGTTACTCTATTCTATAAAAAAAACATCATTAATATTGATCCATACCAAAATTAACAAAGTTTGATCACTTGTAGAGTCGCCTCGTTGTCACGTGTGTTAGTCAAGTGATATCTTTTGAATTCTTAGGGATTATTAGACGTAATTTTTTTAGAATTGCATTAATATCATACGTCTAGCAGCCCCTGTCACTTTTTAAATCGGTCTTAATACTTCCGAGGTATCTTAAGGGTAAATTATTTTTGATTCAAAGTTACATTATTTACTTTTTAATCTTTACACTTATTCATAAATAACGGTAACAATAATTTTGACCAAATAATGTCGAATTTCGTTGTCTTCTATTAATTTAAAGTACCTGGTTGACCGAGCTTTGCTCGGTATTTTTCGCTCGATTTTTTTAATTCGTGTGTTTTGGAAATTATATTTAGATACAAATTACATACTGATGAATTACCTATAAATAATATTTTTTGATCTTAGCGACATAACAGAAAAAACTGAACTGGTTATTTGAATAAAAAATCATGAGTGCAATTATTTTTATTTAAATTTTCGTGTTTTTAAAAAATACTAAAAAAAGGGCTCGAAAAAATATATTTTCTCAAAAAAGAAAGAAACTTGAAAAAATAAATAAAAAAGTCGGTCGGTCGGTCTGGGCTCGAACCGGGGTTTTACGATTTTGTGACCGCCCATTATACCAATAAGCTATTTATAATCATTACCAAACTGTCAAAATTTACCTTCTTATTCTAACTATATTGTAGCAGTTTTTAATTGCCTAAAAACACGGACAAAAAGACATTTTCTAAAAATAAATCTTAGCTAGATCGATTTATTATCCCCGAAACTCCCTGGACACTAAATTTTATGAAAATCGTTGGAGCCGTTTCCGAGATCCCGATTATATATATATATACATATATACAAGAATTGCTCGTTTAATAGTATAGGATACGGCAGAGTGTTTATTTGCGATATTTGTTTTATATCATTAGCCTATTTATTGAATATTGATTGACACTAAAATAGTTGCTTATATTTTTACTAATCCATAAAATAGAAATAAAACTTACATCGGATGGATAACTTAATACCAAAGGAAGTCAGTGAAATTATTGCTATGCCGATGTACACCCAATAAGTATAGTTACTAAGAAGTTTATCTTTTGATCACAGTTTTGTATACACAGTATCCAGTATAACAGTCTAGTTAGTTATTTTGCTAAACGTAAAAATATATAAATAATGGCTAGATATTTTAAGTTTTTGATCCTGCAGGAATAAGTATTCAGTAACATTATATTTAATCTAATCAGTTAGTTATTATTAGTTTATTTAGCGGTAAATAGATATCGCTAGATATTTTAGATTAAAACTATGACAACCAAAACTCTCAAAGTAGGAATGAAAATGTGGTCAGATCGTAGAATTGATCATATTATAAGTCAAATAATTTAATAAATATAATTATTTAAACGTATAAATGTAAGTTATTTGTGTTATTTAATTTATTAGTAAGTTAGATAACAGAAGGCTAAATATACTACTTTTTACTTTTTATAACAGATGGCGCTGTTTTGGAAACGTACAATGTCGATTGTTGGTGCAGCTTCAAATTATTACATAACAGTCAAAAAGAGTTTTAAGATTTAATTATAAATATTGTATCCATTTAAAAACACTACATTATCCCGCTTACAACTAACAGAGTCATACATAACATAAAATGAACTTCTAAAGAAATGAAAATATGTAACCCTCCTTTTTTTAGTTCCGTAATCGGATAAAAGTGGCTAATAAGTAGCCCGGGTTCACTAAATGCCTGCAAACAAAATTTCATGGAGATCTGTCCAGTAGTTTTTGCGTGAATCTTTAATATACATAGACAAAAACTCTCAAAACCAGAAATTTGGTTTCAGTATCCCTTATTTAGTCCCATGGACTTGTTTTTTCCAGGAAATATTAGAATTACAGACACAACTTTTCTACAGATTTATTATATGTATAGATAACGTCTTAAAGCCATGTTTAAGCTATATTATAGTACAACAGCAGCTTAACGCTACTTTCTTTCATACAGTAAGTGTAGAGAACCGTAGACCTTATTTACTGGAAACGAGGTATACCATATAAGTCCTCAGGGGTGGCAACGCATCTGCATTTTGATTCGAAATTAAGGACATAAGGTAAAGGAAGCTACTTCCGCGGTATTTTACTGAAATTCGAAAGGGGATCGAAAATTAATCATCTGTTGTACCCTTTTGAAGGTTTAGCTATTTTTTATCAGAACCATTATTGTTTTTATTCTTGTAATAAACAATAGGTTTGATTATTAGATCTTGATTTGTATCCTAAATTGACTAACTACGAAAAAAAGTCAGAGGCACGTTATTTCGATGTGCCATTCCTTATTCTTACGTACTAGGTTTCTAATTCCGAGTTATAAAACAATGCAAAGAAGAAAATTAAGAAAAACATTTAAAATCACTATAATTTTAAAAACATGAATATTCCTCCATATAGGTATAAACCTGATAAAGTAATTTTATTTTTAATAATGCAATTAATTAAATAATTAACAAGGTGTTGTTGACCAATTTTGATTTTCGTTCGCAAACCCTACAACGAGAGCAAGTTTTCCAGAAGTATTACCTTTGTACTATTATGCAGATATGTGGAAATTTGTGGGAGTGTGTGGATTGATTGCATAATAAGCATCTATTCTCATAAATCAATAGAAACATTTCATTCTTATAAAATTAAGTCCAATTATTACCAATAGAATAAAAAATTATTATTAATAGTAGTACAAACAATCTCCTTGTGGCTCTTTCTAAAGCAAGTTATTGTGTAAAATGATATAATGTAGCTTGTGCATTATTATCCATAAATAATGATAACTACCTACCTAAGTTTACGGAAATTATTACAAAGGAAATAGGAACCGACGCGTTATTGAAACTGGAGGAAAGTGTACAGCAAGCTGTGTAAAATTGTTAACACTCTTTATTTTGCGAGTGTATATGCCGCGGAATAAGGTGCTCATAGAACCTTAACCCGATCTAATATACATCGGAATAGCGTTTCATGCCAAAAAAAAAATCGTTTCCTGATTCTGATTCTGTGTATTAAAAAATGCAATATTTTGGCATAATTTCTATAGATAAATACTTAATTTGTAAATAATCTTAAATTCAATAAAATACTTGCAAAAAATTTCAATGAATTGTGTATCCTCCTAGCTTTACCATAAAATAACAAAATACCTAAGTAGATCACTTTTGAAATACCGTAATTAGTGAATGAAACGCAAAAGTATACCTTGATAATAAATTTTAACATTCATTGTCTTTTTAAATTGTCAAACCCACAGCGGGAAGAGCCTTACGAGCGTGGTTCTTCTCCCATCAACCCGACCCATTCATGCTACAACCATAATATAGCTGCAGGTTATCTCTACCACGTATGGAGAATACTTTGATTATATACATGTCTAGATAGAGTGTTCCCCTGCAATCGCAACAAAAACAACAGGCCAGATTAGAAGCGCTTGTGTTCGTGTTACGCACCCAAATAAGCGTAGGTTACATGCGCGCGGCTGCGCGTGCATCACGTGGGAGCGTACTGAGTGATACAAGCCCTTGAATATTTCCCATAAAAAGAGGGAAAAATATGATGGTTTGATTTTGAGATAATTATCTCTAAGTAATTTTATTTTAAATTCAAATTCATTCAATTATGATTTTATTCATATATTAGGAGTTTGTAAATATGAATTGCTAGGTACAATATATTTTAAATGAAAAACATATTGCTATTGAAGGTTATTTATTCTACTTCGGAATTACTTAACAACAACATTATTAATTTTATAATTGTATTGAAAATAAACATTTAATTTTAGTTAGATGCTATTTTCAGCAGGAATCTTAGTGACCTTCTCGTTGAATTTGTTTTTTAAATAGTTTTCGTTTAGATGTCACATACCGGTTGTTATTTTCCAATTTTGTCTTATAGTTATATCTTAAATCCAAATATTTTCCACAACCAGTCTTATTAAATTAACTTGATGCAGAAGACCGCAGACATGATCAGTTTTCACTTCAAAATAATTAGTACCTCCAACAAATTGTTTCGTTACAGTGGATACTATTTTTGCATAATTGATGGGCGTCATTATAAAGTCTTGTTTAATAAACTTCCTTATAATACTTTCAGCAGTTTTACATACATGATATACATCATGAGAGGCGTAAATAAGTCCATCTTCATCACGCATATTAACCAATTAATATTATTGCAATAGTTCATTTGATATGAGACTTTCAATGCAAGCGACACATTTTACCTGTTTACGTAAACATCTAACAACGAAACCTGCTGTGTATCCAACAATTTGTTGTGTATATTCAGATAATTGCGAATAATCTTATAGCTGAAACTTGCTGACTTAATGATCATTAAAATTGTTGGCGATATTTTCACTCTCTTCCTCGTCGTCGTCATCTTTCCTCAACAATGAAACTGTCACATTAATGCAACTAAGGGATGAAGAACTCATAAGAATACTTATGTTTTCCAGAGGTATACAATTTCCTGACAAGTAATTTCTTGTTGTTGTCTTTTAGCTGGCGAACATTCGGGTTATCACTATAGCCCCCAAGCATCCGTATCGTACCAAAAAATAATTCTATGTGATTTTGACAGATGCAATACATGGTCAGATATTTCATCCTTTTCGATTCTATTAAAGAATCATACAAAAATTTCAAGCTATTTATGCATATCAGAACACCAAGAAATCCAGTAAATGATTGTGATTTTAGAACTGGTACATAGCCTTTCAATACCAGTTTCTTTGATGTTTGATGTTCCTTATACGTTCTTTTTCTAGATTCTTTTAGGCTTAGATTTAAAATTAAATTTTTCGCGTCTTCTAACATCGAAAACACTTCATTTTCATTTCCAGGAACTAATGGATGCTTGTAAAAATGTGCCTGTAAATTCCTAGAATTGAATGTATCAAAAATATTATTCATAATCATGATGAATTTTTCAGTTGCTTCGCTTTCCAAAAAATCGGGCAGTCTACAAAATTCTATTGCTACAGAAACACTTCTGCTGAGAAGCTGATTTGCTGATTTAACGTTCATTATGGAGTTTCTGAAGTGAATATGTTTTTTTGTTAGACGGTTAGCAAGATGCAAACTAGTTTCTTCTTGTAATTCGGCCAGCTTTTTTATATATTCCCATTTAATTTCATCATCTTTGTTTAAAAACACTTGCTTTAACTCAAAATGATTTCTGATTAATTTTAACATATGATAGAAGTCTAAGAATACTGCCACCTCATAATCGGCACATGGGTGTTTAAATGTTGTCTTCAGCTCTTTTGGGTTTTTGTATTTGCAACCCAGCACTTCCATGGCTGATAAATTTGATCTATGGCCATCAAACGTCAATGACACGACGTCAATACCTACTTCATGGCTTTTATATAATACAGTTTTAATAATGTTAGCTTTTAGTTCCCCTGTCATGCCATGGACTAAAAAATAAGCAACTGGTAATGTCCAAGGCTCATTTAGTGAGACAAGTAAAAATACATATGCCTCTGATGCCTTAACATTCATGTTGTCATCGGGTCCACTACCTATATCAACAAGACCTTCATCCCGCAAAGTATTTCGATTGAAACATGTTTGTTGTCTTATTGCCATTTCATCGGCTATCAATGCGTAAATCATATTTTTGTCTGATTCATTTGTTTTAATTTTTAATATTTATATTTTTGATATTCGTATTTCGATTGAAACATGTTGGTTGTCTTATTGCCATTTCATCGGCTATCAATGCGTCAATCATATTTTTGTCTGATTCATTTCTTTTAATTTTTAATATTTATATTTTTAATATTCTGTAGTGATGATGAGCAATCATAAGATTTAATCTAAAAACTTTATTGAAAACTTTCAATGATACTGTTGCGTGAATAAGTCAACATCATACACTAGCGCCATCTAGTGTCAGGAACGAGAGCGAGGGGAGCTTTGCAGAAAATGACATCACAAATCTTTCAACCGACAGCGCCATCCGAAGAACTAAGTTTCTAGAAAATCTACACTCGAACACTCGTCGCTTTGCACGCATTTACTTGAATATTCCGGATGCCTCATTGCTAATTTGTATATATAGGCGCTGCAAGATGCGATCGGGGAAGTATTGGAGTTGGCGACACAAGCGAAGCTTCGGAGCGGAATAAAGTGAATTAGTGTGTTTAATTATTAGTGTTTTAAGTTTTAATTTGTGTAAAGTAAATTAAAGTGTAAATTTAGGTAATTTTATCGGCAATTTTTATTGTCGCGAACCTCAAGCTCGTAACAATACTTAGAGAGGGAATAAAATTACAATTTAATCAAAAATGTTATAACAATTTATTCGTAGGTCATTGAATGAATATTTTCCCATCGAATTTGATCGCATTTATTTCTTTTGTCACTATAACAAGTACAATTTTACCGATATCAGTAAAATTTGTTACATCGCTAGTGCTGCTGTTCTTACATGTCAATGTTTCTTTATTTTTGATACTAATATTTACAAAATATGTATAAATAACTTCGACTTATAGGTGAACTATGATATACCACTCTCATTTAAATTACACATCCGGCTATTTTTCAGACACGGAATTATCGCACTTATTGGTGTAATAAATTGCGCCCAGCAACGCTTGACATAAAAACTGGGCAGCAATGGTGACGTCAAAAGAGATGTGTTAACATTTATACTTTATTTACTTGCGCTATATTTATGATATTACATGTGCCGTAATAAAAACAAACCCTTACAAAGGCCAATAGGATCTTGCGGTTATACGTTTCAACTGACAGACCTAAGAATGTACTGAAACAACTCGCCATGTTTTTGGTTAAAGTTTACGCTCCCATTTGGTTTGAAATTAAAGGGCATCCGTCCTGCAAAGGTGTGGTAAGACACCTCGGGTAAAGTTGATATTTTATTCTAGATACCTTCCACAAGTGCCGTGTAGTGGCGGTTAAGAACATCCACTACCCCATATCTTCCCGTGGGTGTCGTAAAAGGCGACAGAAGGACACAGGCAGGAGATGGGCAGCAGCATCTTCCTGATAACAGCAACTGTACGACAAAAAAAAATGCGATTGCCAACCCGCTCGCCAAGCGTGGCAACTATGGCAATATACGCCCCATGAACAATTACACAAATAGACGGCCCCCAGTCCCCGGCGGCCCCGCTAATCCTGGCTACGGTGGCGACCATGGTAACGGCGGTGCTGGGGGTGCTAAGAATCTCCGGTGGAGGTTCGGTTGCCACCTACGACGACTCGACCTGGCAACATTTAACGCATGCACTCTGAGGACTGACGAGAAGATCCTGAAGCTGGAAGAAGAGATAGACAAGTTGCGCTGGAATATTATAGGATTATCCGAGGTCCGAAGAGAGGGGGAGCACACGGTGATTCTCGAATCCGGCAACTTGTTCTATCACCGGGCGGGCGATCATCTGTCCCAAGGAGGTGTCGGATTTATCGTACACAAGTCTCTCGTCAACAACGTTGTAAAGATTGGGAGTGCGTCGACGAGGGTCGCGTACCTGATACTGAGAATCACCAAACGGCATTCGCTGAAGGTCATACAGGTTTACGCACCAACCTCGGCACATCCCTATGAGGAGGTGGAGGAAATGTATGAGGATATTTCCAAAGCCATGCATTCCTCCAAAACTCAATACACGGTGTTGATGGGAGACTTCAACGCAAAACTAGGCACAAGAGAAAACGGTGAGCTGAAGTTAGGGAAATTCGGAGTAGGGCAACGGAACCGAAGGGGCCAGCAGCTGGCCGACTTTATGGAGAAAGAGGGACTCTTTATGATGAACTCTTTCTTCCAGAATCGGCCCCACAGGAAGTGGACCCGGTCGAGCCCCGACGATTCGATAAAAAATGGGATTGACTTCATTATGACGACCAGACGCCAACTGTTCAGTGATGTCTTAGTGATCGCAAGGGTGAAAACTGGCAGCGATCACCGAATGGTTAGAGGCACACTGAACCTAAACGTGAAGTTAGAGAGGTCTCGTCTAATGAAGTCAACGCTCCGTCCCCCTCGTGCTCTAATCCAGAATCCCGAAAACTTTCAGCTCGAGTTACGTAACCACTTTAAGTGCCTAGAAGATTGCAATTCAGTGGACGATATGAATGACAAGCTCGTGGAAACTGTCCATGCGGTCGGAGCTAAGTTCTGCAAGACCCGCCGCAGAAGAACACAGAAACTCTCCGATCACATTCTTAATCTCATGGCTGTTAGACGGGAGATGAGGCTGCAATCGTCAACAGATTTGACAGCATACAGGCAACTGAACAGACAAATCTCCAAATGCATGCGGCGAGAATTACGCAACTTTAATACTGCTCGTATTAAAGAAGCGATCGAGCGGAAGCAGGGCTCCAAAGTCTTTGCCAGAGATCTGTCTGCCAGTAAGAGCCAACTGTCGAAGCTGAAGACTGAGTGTGGCAGCATCGTTTCTGGGACACCTGAGATTTTGAGTGAAATTGAGAGGTTCTATGGGCAGCTGTACACATCATCGTTGGAGCCACACGCAAGTGTGAGTAACGATCCAAGAACAAGTCTTATCCGACACTATTCCGATGATATCCCGGACGTCAGTCTGAGCGAGATTAGAATGGCTCTCCAGCACCTTAAAAACGGCAGGGCCCCAGGCGAGGATGGAATTACAGCGGAGCTTCTGAAAGCGGGTGGAACACCGGTACTTGAAGTCCTTCAGAAGCTCTTCAATTCCGTCCTCCATGGTGGCACTACTCCAGAGGCGTGGAGCAGAAGTGCGGTGGTCTTGTTCTTTAAGAAAGGCGACAACGCTCTTTTAAAGAACTACAGACCGATTTCCCTTCTGAGCCGCGTCTACGTGCTGTTTTCGAGAGTCATTACGAATCGTCTCGCACGCAGACTCGACGACTTCCAGCCTCCCGAACAAGCCGGTTTCCGAAAAGGCTTCAGTACCATAGACCACATACATACCCTGCGGCAGATTGTACAGAAGACTGAAGAGTACAATCTGCCACTTTGCCTGGCGTATGTGGACTATGAGAAAGCCTTTGATTCCGTCGAAATTTGGAAAGTGCTACAGTCCCTTCAGCGGTGCCAAGTTGACTGTTGGTATATCGAAGTGCTGAAGTGTTTGTGCAGTAGGGCTACAATGGCTATCCGAGTACAGAACCAGAGATCGAAACCTTTCCAACTGCAGAGAGGTGTAAAACAGGGTGAAGTTATATCCCCGAAACTCTTCACCGCTGCATTGGAAGACGTTTTCAAGCTTCTGGACTGGAAAGGATACGGTATTGACATCAATGGCGAGTACATCACTCACCTTCGATTTGCCGACGATATAGTCTTTATGGCAGAATCGCTGGAGGACTTAAGCACTATGCTCAGTGACCTCAATAGTGCCTCCCAACGGATAGGTCTTAAGATGAACGTGGACAAAACAAAGATCATGTTCAATGTTCATGTCACACCTATGCCGGTTGTTGTTGGGAGCACTATGCTCGAAGTTGTTGACGAGTACGTTTACCTAGGACAAATAGTCCGACTAGGTAAGTCCAACTTCGACCGAGAGGTCAATCGACGGATTCAACTCGGCTGGGCAGCGTTCGGGAAATTATGACATATATTCTCGTCAGGTATACCTCAATCTCTAAAAACTAGATTGTACAACCAGTGCGTGTTACCAGTGATGACTTACGGATCTGAGACGTGGTGCTTCACTGCTGGCCGTATGAGGACGCTCAAGGTCACTCAGCGAGCTATGGAGAGGGCTATGCTCGGAGTTTCTCTGCGTGATAGACTCAGAAATGAGGATATCCGCAGTAAAACCAGAGTGACCGACATAGCCCAACGGATTAGTAAGCTGAAGTGGCAATGGGCCGGCCATATAGCTCGAAGAACCGATAACCGATGGGGAAGAAAGGTTCTTGAGTGGCAGCCTCGTACCGGTAGGCGTAGTGTAGGGCGACCCCCCACTAGATGGAGTGACGACCTGGTAAGATATGCAGGAAGTCGATGGATGCAGGTGGCTTAGGACCGTGCTTTGTGGCATTACTTGGGGGAGGCCTATGTTCAGCAGTGGACTTGTGAAGGGCTGTAATGATGATGATGATGATGACCTTCCACAAGAATTGAAGACTGTCGTTGATCCTGTTATTCAGCGAAATGCCTTTTTTGCACACCCGGAGAACTTGCTTTTGTCCATGCTATCTGACGAACAGAAACACGTGAGAGAACTCGCTACTAGTCGCATTTTAAGGGCAAGATCAGCATCTATTCAAGTCAGCTTGGAGTCTTTGAAGTGCCAAAGATCAATTTAAACGCTTCGTCATACATAGATTTAATTGAACGGTAGTAAACTTATTCTGAGCCACCTATATTGAGCAAAGCTTTGGATGAAACTCTTCATTGTCTAGTGGATTCAGGTGGTAGTGAAGAAGTTCTTTTTCTGCAACTTCCATATCATACTTGAGCTGTTGAGCGGGCTGACAAGACCGTTACAGAGGCGTCTTTACAGCTTTGCCACAAAGTTACTGGAGAAGCTTTGATAAAGAATAAAACTCGTTATCGAAAGCAAATGCCTAAGTTTGAAAGTAAGAAAGATTTTAAAGTTATTTAAATTGGCTTTTTATTTTTTTCTGAATACATGTGGAATTTATTTTATTTTATTAAAACGTCTTGTCCTAAAACTGTGTATTTTAAATAAACATACACGTTTATCTTTTTAAGTCACGAAAAACAAAAGTCCAAATAAAAGGAAAAAATTAAAATTTCCGTTTTTCAAAGTCGATGCGCGGGTAGGAGACAAATTAGAGTTTTTTTTGCTTACTTTGTCATTATTGGAGGTTGGACACGTTTTTATTGCTATTACAAATCAATCAGAAGAAAAAATCCGATACAAGAGCGACCCACCCGAGGAAACGCAGCCAGCAGTTTTGGCACGATATCACGGTAAGTAGGACCGATTGATAATGTTTAAGTTATAAGTTTTAGTTTTTTTTAATCATATTTTTTAATGTTTTATATCCATATTCCAATGTCATGTAGTACTTTATTCTGGGTATAAAATACTATAATACAATAAAAACATAATTATTAAATATCATAGAATTATAAATAATATAAATTAAAAAATATACATAGAATAAGATTCTTGATAGCGAGAAAAGGTCCTTAAGTGACAGCCTCTCACTTGTAGGTGCAGAGTATAATTGCTAACGACTTGAAGTAAGCAATATTTTTGTTATATTAGATAATCCAACTTTTTCCAATCATTTCATATTAGGGTACAATTATCTATTTTGGAATCGCGCAATCTGGGTTTCAAGGTTTCTTGCACTAGCGTGATATTGACGCGATCAGCGTAAAAAGTACACGATTTCTTCCTTTTATCTCTGATACCGTTTGCATTATAGAACGCGACAGTCAGAGAGCTAGGCTTGGTTCTTGGATATTAACCCAACCGACGAAATGATTATTGTAACTTAAGACACAGACTTGTAACTAGAAAATGTCTTATCCGATAAACGTAGTTTGAGTATAATTCGTTATTTTATTAATATTCGTGATTAGTTTGTCCTCGTAGTGTCAACAATAGTTTGGTAAATATAGGTTTGTTAAACAATAAAATGTCGAGCATCCAACCACCATTGGCGTACCAGTTATGATATTCACCTTATAAATGTAGTGAGCAGTATATTTAATAGAATTAGGGTGAGCAACGAGCACACACCCCACTTAATGGTAAGTGGGTTCTGTGACCCATATGCACCTACTACAATTCTCAATTGGAAATTAAAATCTAGATGAGCTGTCACCCTTGAAGACTAAGATAGAAGCCTCGTTTCCAGTAAAAAGGGTATGTACACTCACCATATGAACAATGAAACACCACATCAACCTTTTTACTGCTGGTATTCAGCAGTAAAAATGGATGTTGATTTCAGCTGGTATTCTGTAAAAACGTGATCCTTTTTTGCTTTTTAGATTCATTTATGCTTAAACCTTAATATATCTATATTACAATATGATTACCATATTAAATATACGAGGCTGCTCATTGCGACGATGAAATGCGTGGGATGTCGATGGAGTAGGGTGATATTTTAGCATATCTAATATATTAGTCATTAGTTTACTTATGATGAAAATATATGGAGAAATCACTTTTTGTAAATATATGTATTTTTCACCACAAATACCTTTATTTAAATATTTTATTTCATAATTTTTATTTCTTTTACTCTCACACACCAACACAATAATAAACTCACGTAAGTACAGGAATTCTGTTTTTTTTATCTTTATAGAATAAGGGTAGCAAACTAGCACACAGTCCACGTTAAGTGGATGCTGTGGCCCATAGATATCTACATTTATACCCGATTAAGAATCAAAACACAGATGCGTTGTCACCCCTGATGACTAAGATGGTATGTCTCGTTTCTAGTAAAAAAGGATCTCCGAATCTCTGCACTCACCCTTCCAAACACAACAGTATTAAGCTGCTATTTTACTCTGGTATTCTGCGAGAGCGTGGTCCTTTCCTGGTCGAACCGACCCATACGTCCTACAACCATAATATGTCTACAGCGTAGCTCTACCATGTTGGTTTGTTAATATTAATACATAGATAAAATAGATAATTGGGAACAAAAGTTTATTTTATATATTATTTTATATAATAAAACATATATCGTATGTGTATAGCATATATTGTATAATTATTTGAATTGTGTTTCAATTCTACTTTATGATCTTAATTAAATTATCCCAAAAGGGCGTCCTGTTTGTAGAGTTAATTAAAACGAAGAAGAGAAATTTCGTAATTAGTTACGTTTACTTTGAAGTTACGGCATGAACTTATTGTTACCACCTTAATCGTGATCTAGAAGATATGGCGATAAATTTATAGGGATAATTTTATATAGCCTATGAAGTTGTAACAATGATTACTTAACAAAGGTAAAAGGATACGTACCTAAAATATGGCACTGTATAACACTATAAGATTTACAATAAGATCTTTAAATGTTTATAAATAATATCATAGTAACTAATTTTAATAGACAGGGAGAAAACGAAACAAACAACAATACGAAACAAATAAGATAAGCAAGAGCGCCTTCCTAATAACAACTAACAACAAAAAAAAACTGCGGTTGCCAAAACACCTGCCAAGCATAGTAACTATGGCAAATATTCCCCCAATGAAGCAATATATGAGGAGCCCAATATTTTTAGCGAATTGGCTCTAACGGTAAGGGTAACACTTTTTAGGCTCCCTAGTCAACTAGGAACCCTTATAGTTTCGCCATGTCTGAATGTCCGTCTGTCCGTCCTGGCTTAATCTCTGTGACCATTAGCACTACAAAGCTGAAATTTGGTACCAATATGTGTATCGATCACGACGACAAAGTGATAAAATAAAAATTGGAAAAAAATATTTTATTAGGGTAGCCCCCTATATGTAAAGTGGGAAGTGATTTTTTTTTAATTTCAACCCTAACGTCTGATATATTGTTGGAAAGGTATTTAAAAATGAATAGGGGTTTACTAAAATCATTTTTTGATAATGTCATTAACTTCGGAAATAATCGCTCCAAAAGTAAAAAACAATATGTCCCCCCCCCCTCTAACTTTTGAACCGTAAGTTTAGAAAATATGAAAAAAATCTGAAAAGTAGAAGTTTATAAGGACTTTCTAGGAAAATCATTTTGAACTTGGATGGAAACAACAGTACCCACTACCGGGAGCAGTTGCAGGAGCGCGGAGCGCTGCTGGAGCGCGAACATAATGGATACCCACCTTTAAACTCATAAGTGGGAACACTTATTGTGACAGACGGGAAACTACGGAACCCTACACTGAGCGTGGCCCGACACGCTTTTGGCCGGTTTATTTTATTTAACGTTTCTATGTAATTTGATTTATTTATTTAGCAAACTATTTACATACATTTATTTTCCACACTCATAAATTATTCGGATCAAATAGGTATATTAATTATGAATTTGCGTAAGTGACACCGGATATAATGTATTGGTAAGTTATACTAATGTCATCTGGTCCAAACATCAATGGTCATTTATGCGAATAGTAATTAATAATTCAGTTTATATGTAACAAATCCTAATCTCTTGAATAAATAATATGTTTTTTTTTTATAGAAGAGAGGGCAAACGAGCATGCGGCTCACCTGATGTTAAGTGACTACCGCCGCCCATGATCAACCGCAACACCAGGAGAATTGCGGGTGCGTTGCCGGCCCTTTAGAAAGGAGTAAGTTCTTTTCTTGAAGGTCCCCAGGTCGTATCGGTCCGGAAAAATCGCCGGTGGTAAACTATCCCACAGAGAGGTTGTACGTGGAAGAAAACTCCTTGTGAAACGTACAGTGGTGGACCGCCAAGCATCCAGATGGTGTGGATGGTATCGGGACGTTTGCCGTGTAGTGCGTTCACGAAATTTGGCGGCTGAGATTAATCCGAACAATTCCTCAGAGCACTTCCCGTGATAGATGCGATAAAATACGCAAAGAGATGCAACATCTCTTCGCAGCGCCAGTGAATCGAGCCGATCGGAAAGCTCTCGGTCGTCGACGATTCAAGCCGCTCTGCGCTGGATGCGGTCAAGTGGAAGGAGCTGGTACTGGGGAGCCCCAGCCCAGAACAAAACTATAATATATTATGTTCACATAATATATTATAATTTTGTTCATAATGGACTTAAAATAGGTAATTGGTTTATTTTAAATGAAAACAATTAATTTTTTTTACTTTTTTTATATTAAAAGTCTTTTAATGTTTCTACGACATTACCTATTTCATAATTGTAAGTATAATATAAATAATATATTCAAAACAAGAAAGATCAGTTGGGTGAAGAAATTGTATAATAAGAGATAAGTGTGGTTTCCAAAAGATGTTGTGACTAGGCTTAAGAAAGTAACGCTTCGATGGTTTGTACACGTAAAAAGAATGAACGAATAAATAATGACAATACAAATTTAAGCTGCAGAAGTAAGTGGCACACACGACAAGGGACACCCTAGGTGGAAGTTGCACATTAAGCAAGCGAGCAAGCGATATAATAAAGGTAGGCAGGTTAAGAGAACCCTTAACCAACAAGCATTTATGTGTAGTTATATGGATGTGAAAGAAACGGGAGAGGCATAATGATTTATTATATTTACGCGAACACTACACATGATTAAAACTACTTTTACGGATTTTATCGCGTTTATTTTTACTTTTTATTTTTAATTCCCGACGTTTCGGGCGCTTTCCAGCACCCATGGTCACGGGGGACTGAGATGACTGACGTCCCGATGTCATTGTTAAACTAGGTACTCCGGGTTTAACAATGACATCGGGACGTCAGTCATCTCAGTCCCCCGTGACCATGGGTGCTGGAAAGCGCCCGAAACGTCGGGAATTAAAAATAAAAAGTAAAAATAAACGCGATAAAATCCGTAAAAGTAGTTTTAATAACGGGAGAGGCGTCAGGGTCGTTCCGAAAGTAAGTCCGTGAAAGTGATAATGAATATTTTGAAATAAAATTTAATCGTGTTTTACAACACCTTTCTCAAATAGTGAAACAAAATTGCGACAAAGATTCCCTGTTTTTTTCTGTGCTAACGTATTTCTTTTCTAATTTACAAGAAATGAACGCGCTACAGTAAACTTTGCACTTCCATCATTACGGTATTGTTAGCGTAACAACTTTCACAACTATCTATGTGGCAAACTTTTCGTATAACATTCTAAAAGTTTCTAAAGAAAAGATAAAGAAAATTGAAGAAGTCTTTTCTAGATGTCTACCTCGTAATGGCCTAAGCCACGCTTTAGAACGTTACGTGCAGCACGAATACGTTCACTTGAACGGTGAAGAACCGTGTCCGCACATTGTTTAAAATAAAATGACAATAGTATATTTCCCGACAAAAGTCCGAGCCGAGGCGCAGCTGAAGGTGAAGGTTGACAGTCGGAACAAGTTGCAAAGACGGTTCCGCACGTGTCCTAAACAACTTTTTTTTTAAATACAATTGCGAAAAATGAAGCAATTTAATAAAATAATAAAAACAGAATAAACTCAACTAACTTGGGTATTCATTTATATCCACGTTTTTCCTTATTTTCAGCGTACTTTTTATCATCGAAAACCTCGACCATAACGTAGAAGGTTTTAATTTTGCTGAGAGTTCGGAGAAGTACACCAACATAACATTTACTGAAAATCTATTTCCTTTTTTCTCTTCTCTCCAAGCAATAAGTTCGTCGTATGTAGATATGTAGCGACTAATTGACTTTTCCGGTAAAATGTTCTCCAAAGCATTTTGTGTTGTTCCGATAGTGTTAATTCAAATAAAATACCGTCGAAATTACTCACTTTGTGCAACAAACAACTAAACTCGCAAAGAACATTTCTGGAAAATGGCGCCAACCGTAAAAGGATATAAGCAGAGATTTTGTTTGTTTTCTTCACCCATTCTGGGTAGGCAAAGGGAACTATGCCCATACAGCCAAGTCTTCAATAGAATTTTTTTATTGATATGAAATGAAAATGAAATTTAATGAGATGAAATGAAACGAAACCTAACCTAACTCATTGAATCAAATCATTAAATCTTATATTGAAAAAAAAATAGTAGCTTCTTGCTTTAGAGATATTTGCATGAATCATTAAAACTTCTTTGAATTTTTTTAGTAAAAATTTCGTGGTTGGTTTTGACGTGACAACGTCTTATAAATTGGTTTGCCGGGTGACACTTCAAGAAACTGCGTTACGCTCCGCTCACGTTATGCGCTCACAATGAGAGCGAGTGAGAGGCACGCGTCCCTTCCACTCGGGCATGGTTAGCCCGCCTAAGAGCGAGAGAGACAGACATAAAAAGTGTTATTTCATCCTTCTTCCTACTATACGAATGAATATTCACATTAAAATTATTTTACCACTCAAAGTCGTTGTCACGTAAAACTTTCGCCCGTATACCGACTTTACAGGCAACCAAATTTTTTTATTTTAATAGACATTATTTTGACAGTTGGGAAAGAGAACGCACGAGTTTGAAAAAGAAAATGAAAACGCTCGAGTATCTAATAGCCCACATCCCGAACGCTATACGTCCCTGCAATACGCCACTTTTTGAGCAACCGAATTAAAAATGAACTTTCAGCCCAGGGGATAAAGTTAGTGACACTGAGTAAGTGGCTACTACATCTGCATCTGCAGGCCTTGGACCTGCAACCGATTTCAAATAAAGAAGGCTACAAGTGCGATGACACCTCTGAGGACTGAGATGAATACTTTTGATACCTACTCAGGCGGAGTTGAAGACAGAAGAGGAGTTCTTCCACCTAGTAGTGTAATATCTGTTTGGGGAAAGTATTACAAGTATAGTTGAAAAACTTATACAATTTATCAGTGGACATTTTGTCCCGCGATACGTGAGAAATTCCTATAGTAGTATCACCCCCTACTCAAAATTCTTGATGTGTCGTTCACTGGTATCCTAAACAAGTAATAAAGAAAAAGTAAATTAGGGTAGTACGATAGTATTATCCATTCAATTACTTTCAAAACTTTGTAAAATAAAATATAAACATTCATATTTTGCTTTAAATTTTGTATTATTTATAGAATAATTTACAAGATTCATCAGACATTATCGTACACTGTTTCTATTTTTTTATTAACATTTAAATGTTGTCGTAATTTTAGATTAAAATGGCCCGCAATATTAAAGAGCTAATAATATTTATAAAAAATTTTGATCTTAAAATAAAAATAAATCAATCTGCTATTACCTCATTTGCTCCTCAAATTACAGAAAATTGATCCAGTTGCGTAGTAGTTCAGCGCATTTTTAAAATAAAATTTTACACTGTTAATTCACGTGTTGTTCATTCGTAATTTAAGGTCTCCGTCTAGCTTTGCTGTTTTACATTCCCAGCCATTAGAGGGGGCGCTCTCCCCGTGCATACGTTCGAGATCACAGGTGAAGGTTGCAGATGTCGTATATATATATATATATATATATATATATATATATATATATATATATACAACCGAAGTAAAATAAAAACTGCCTCTTCATACAAATTTCGCCTCTACCTTGTACACTTTGTACGAATAATCAGTCAATTTTTTTCTATTTTCGAATTTTTTTGTATTAAATGTGATTCAGCTCTATGATTTCAGCTCCTCCCTTTGTATCGGATGTATATGACTTTTTTATGCAATCTGTACGTACAAATAACGCTTGTATCTGTTTTTTAAAAAGAGAAATAGTATAGGAAAGTAATATAGAAGGCACTTGAAAAAAAATGGAACTAAAAAATAACAGCATACACATATACTTATTTATTTAGTTTGTTACATCACTAAAAGTAAGGAATTTTTTTCAAGTGGTGTAATATTGTGTAGGGGTTAACTTTTTTGGGATTTTTTGTGTTTATTATTTTCTATTGATTATATTATATACGTTGGGTCTTTTATCGGCATAGAAGGTTCAACGTGCGAGAAAATTAATTCTGTTAGCACACAACTGTGCTAAAATTTCGTCAAACGGGGTAACTTTGTTGTTTCCCAAAACTATTCACTCATCACTTCAACTCTTGCGTTACATTTCTTTTTACTGACACAAGGATATTTCTTCTTTTTTCTATCCATATTTTTCCGTTTATTTATTTTTTGGTAATAAATTGTAATTCTCCAAATATAAAAGTCCAAGTCAATTAATCTAATACACTAATACTAATATAAACACTAATACACTTAAACTAGAACTATTATAACAACTACACTTTAATGATTTCTTATATTTACGCGAACACTACACATTGAAATAATACTAGTTTTAACGGAATTTATCGCGTATATTTAACTTTTTTTTTTGATAGATATTTAAACGGTGATTCTCACCACCATCTTTCACAGTTAGCTACCGTGGGTAAATCTTTGTTTCAGAGAGCACGAGGGATCTGTGACAGTAAACACCTGGCTGCCGAGCTCCAACATGTCAAGCAAGTTTTGCATGACAACAAGCTTCGGGTCCCACGCCTACGTCACAGAGAACGAGTGAAGCCGGCCACAGTCGAGCGTGTACCTGCTGTACTGCCATATGTTAGAGGAGTCACTGACAAGATTGGCTACATCTTGAAGCGCGCTTCCATCAAAACATACTTCAAGCCGCCGAAGAAGATTGGTCAGTTTTTACCATCAGTCAAGTGTAACGTCCCTCTGCAAGATGCAGGAGTGTACAAACTTGATTGTGAATGTGGTCTCTCCTACATAGGACAAACTAAAAGATCAATTAAAACCCGCGTCAAAGAACATATAGCTGATGTGAAGAACCGACGCTCCGGGAAGTCTGCAGTCTGTGAACATGTACAAGATCGCCCCCGTCACTACATCAGATTTGATAGACCACAAATCCTCGCTAAAGAACACCGATTCCTTCCAAGGATGATTCGCGAGGCTATTGAAATCAAAAAACATCCTAATTTCAATAGAGAAGATGGCTGGGTGCTACCATCTGCTTGGGATCCTATAATAAATAAAATTAAATCCCAACCCAAGCATACAACTGCAAGACTCCATGATACCATAAGCTCATACTGTGTAGATCGGAACAAAAGTTAAAATTTTGATCTATGGTAACCGCGGTTAACTATGACAGCTGGACGTTGAACATCTCAGTCCTTCCCGTGACCATGGGTGCTGTAAAGCTCTCGAAACGTCGGGTAAAAAAGTTAAATATACGCGATAAATTCCGTTAAAACTAGTATTATTTCAACTACACTTTAAATAAATGTAAAATATGTTTCACTTTTTCTTTTTAAATACTATAAAAAATATTTGTTTTGCTGCAAATTTTGCGAGAGCACAAATTTTTACAAGACTGGGCCCTTAAGGATTAGTTAACGCCATGTTACTTAATTTATATTTTACTTAATTTGTCTTTTGATTCGTTTCAGCATTTTGCCATTAATTACAGTGTATTAAAGAAATACTCTTAGTTGCAAAAAAATTCAAATTTAAAATTTAATTTTATTATAATGTAATATATTGCTTTAGTTAATCTAGGTGCCAGTATAAAAATTTGCTTTTGACTGTAAAAGTTTAAGTTCATCAAGAAAGGCGACAACGCTCTCTTGAAGAACTACAGACCGATTTCTTTCTGAGACGCATCTTCCTGCTGATTTCGGGAGTCATTACGTACCGTCTCGCACACAGATTCGGCGACTTCCAGCCTCCCGAATAAGCCGATTTCCGAAAAGGTTTTAGTACTATAGACCTCATATATACCCTTTGGTAAATTGAACAGAGGACCTAAGTGTACAAGCTAGCGTCAGAACGCGTCTAGCTCACAAATTTGAGAAACCAAATTTATGAGCTAGACGCGTTCTGTGTGTTTTTCAGATAACTATTGTTGATTTTGTTAATACTCTTGTGAAGTCACTGTTATTTTTTATTGTAAATCGTTGTTAGTTATTTCGTTTTTGTTGACTATATTGTTATTTGGTATTTTTCTTTTATTATTTTATCTACATTCTGTTAACAACGGAGTATAAACGCGGGAAAGTACTACTTAGTGCTACGCGTAGAAATTGCATAGAACGTAATAAACTATTTTGAGGAAGATAAAAATATGGAACGTTATCACTTATCACCCATTGCAATATAGTAATGCCAGGGCGGGTATAGCAACAGGATTGTTACTCGGATTAAAAAAGATGGTGAGTACCAAATTTATCTAGTATCTATCCATTTGTTTACGATTAATGATTCGAACAGACTATGTACCATGAAATAATAAATAAAAATATTGTACTCGCTATTCAATATTCATTTTTTCAAGCCCAAAGTGTGCCTCCTATTAAAGTCCACTACTGAATAACTCTCTCCCATAGATTGCCTCATATGGGGGATTTTTCCATAATTGCCTTGCTTCGCAAGTGCGTTGGCAGCAGCAGTTTATTTTTATTTTCAGTTGTTATAAGGAAGATGCTGCTGCTCATCTCCAGATTTGTTTCTCTCTGTCTTTTCTTTTACACCTACGTGGTGATATGGAGTAGTAGATGTTCTTAAACTGACCAGACCCGGCGGAGTTTACGTTTATGTTTAAAGACATTTATACTCATAAAGACATTTTATACGCCACTTACATGAGAACATAAATAAAAGTAAATCTAAATAACAAAATTCATTGTCGTACCTTTGTTGTTGAGAAATAAATAACATCAAAAACAGCTATTGACGGGAAAAATCTATACAAATAAAAGAAAAGTTAAATTCTAGTATACACTATCACCTTAGCACCACAATACTAAGACCAGGAACAAACCAGTCCAACGCACTCAGATAGATATGTTTGTGATTATATGATTTGCTAGTCGCTTTTTGAATACTTTGAACGAGTCTACATTTTTTATTTCCGAGGGTATCTTATTAAAAAGGCGCGACCCTCCACATGTAATTGTGGTCTGGCCGTACTTAGTGCCCAACGGAACCCTATTACCGAGTCTGTCTCTTTGTCGCAGGGCTGTAACTTTTTAATTATTAGCTACTATAATGGTCACCTTAATCTTAAATAAAGAAACGTATAAAAAGTTAAAGCCCAAGTCTTTATAATAAGAAATCTCTTAAAAAGTTAATTTTCTAACGATTTTTATTCTTCTTCTTGTATCTTAAAAATGGTAATCCAATCTTTGAATCCATCTATTTTTTTAAATTATCGCTATGATATAATACTACATACTCTATCTATACTTAAATAACAAATAATGAAAACAAGATAAACAGTGATAAACTTAGTGGCACGGAACGCAAGGACACGGATTATTGTGCATGCAGGTTCAGAAAATGGATTTTTGAAGGGTGCTAAGTTGATTTTTAAGGCCAAAACCAAAAAGGACACTTTATTCTACCATTATTATTATCATGTTTTATTTTGGATATTTGGGTTTTAAGCTTTTCTGTCGATCCCGTAACATCCGCCTAACAAAAAATAATGATGTGATTGTGAACTTCATGAAATTTTCACCTCAATCTCATTTAAAATGTATACAAATTAAGACTGAACAAGATAGTGGCTCTGAATCTGATGATGTTGCACTACTTAAAACCCAAGTTAAAAGTTACGATTAGTAATTATAGTCAACCAAATCTAAGAAATACATTTTGACATCTGTCGGACTTATTGTACCAAGCATGCCAACCAAAAACTGGAAACGTACAATATTCGATTCTTAAAAAAATCCATATCGATTTTTTAGAGTTGGTAATCATTTAATTTGGTTTGAATAATACTAGAAAAAATTAAAACCGGATAATTTATACCCAAGATTTATCAGTTTCTTCGTATTCGTTGTTACTGCTTATTTCTAGAGGCATAGTTATAAAATTTTAAGATTGAAACTAGATTAAAAATAAATTTATTCAATCACTTTACGTACAACTAGTTGAGCTGACGTTGTTTAGATTAATTATTATTCGATTTTCAATAATGCAGTCAAAATTAATGTTTCTTCCAAAGTCATCCGTAATCAATTTTTTTGTTATTTCTACCACTTTGCCCAATCATCATTTGTGATATGGGCGCATGCTTCAACGAATATAGAAGAAACAATCCAAAAAGTTAAATCCGAGTCACAAAATAAGAAGACAAACACAAAATTACGCACAGTAAGCTCTCAAAATGGCGGGAGATTGTAATTACGTACCATTTTTTTCAGCGCGGCCGCGTATATGAGTTTTTTTGCCTACCCAAATTTACGTTGGTACAATTGGGGGACTGAATGAATATGGGTGCTGTAAAGTGCTCAAAACGTCAAGAATATTAAAAAAAAACTAGTTTTATATTGAAATGTTGCAAAATGTATGGAGCCTGGGCCTGATCCATGTACAATACTCAAAAATAGGGACACACATTTTAAGCGGTTGTCAACTGTCCAATTATTTTATAATTACCTTGTTTGCTGGTAAAGCACAGGAAGTTACGCTTGAAATTGCAATACATAATAAAAACCCGTCATGGCGGTAAGCTGTCATTTTTAGTGACGTCATAGTGACGTTTGACACGTAGACAGAGAAACCTATAGACAAATTGACGCTTTCTTTCGCATTTGCATACGAAAAAGATAAATTTATGCATACGTCTTGCATAGAAATGAGACAGAGCGGTGTGATTCTTTGTCCATTTCTCCGTGCCGGTTTTTTTGTTTAGCAAACTACACTTTGATAAACAACTTTGACAGTTCGTAGCGATCTAAGGAGTTTACAAGTTGGTTTAGGTGAGAAAAAAGTGTTTTGTGAACTTAAGATTGGTGAATCTTGTTCAGTTCAGTTCTTAGAACAATTAAAATTTTTATGTAAATATGTTTAAAAGTCATAAAGATTATTGTACCTAAAAACTATTGTACTTAACCTAAAACTACGTTATCGTCCTTTCTTCCTCGAGGCCACGCTAATCATTTGTCTATAGGTTTCTCTGTCTACGCGTTTGACATGTTTATTTCACGTATTTTGACACTGTTGTGACAACCGACTGATCTTTTTCTATAATCAATGGTCGCTTTATGGTTTACTGTCATATATATTATATAAATAAGACGCTATGTTGAAAGTCGATAAAAATATTGATAAACATCAATTGTTTACCACGACAGAATACATTTAAATGAATTATTTGTATTTTTCTCGAATTCTATAGATTTTTCTCGTTTTTTTGAGGTAGTGTACATAGACCTGGCCTACTTTGAAACATCTGCTGTACCTAGTGTTCGCGTAAATAGTCAAATGTTATTGATTTAGCAGCAAATATTATTTATGTGATATAGTAAAAAACTGTTGTGATGTATTTATAAATGTAAAATTAGTTAACTCCGTAGAGGCCACTGTTTCCTTGGGAAATCCGATCGAAGTGAACTTGAGTCTCGTATACATCTTAACAAGAGCCGGGACTAAGCTTCGTAATATACATTCCTATATTACGGCCGCTGAGTTATTACCTATTTGACAGATTATTCTTAAATTAATCGATATAACCTTGCACGAGCGACACATTTGCCGAATGATTTAGAATACCTCTTTAATATAAAACTTTATGCCAAAATGTCAGAATCAAGTGATTTTCCAATAAACTCTGTTTCAAAACTTAAAATAGTTTGTAAATAATATGAAAACATTTATTTTTTGTTCTTTGGCGCGCTTGTACAAAGTTACATCGTGCGTCTAGTTTTCATAGTGATGTGCTTGATAGTATTCGGTCCGAATTCATTGGAATAGATATGATATTTATTTTATTTGGATATTTTTATTTTACTTATTCCTTCGAGCAACTAGACTATAATGCCACCATTTTTTTGCGTCTCCTAATTGCACTGTGTTGCCAGTATCTCTATGATTTTTAAGATTTATGTGTGATCCAAAGACAGAAATACTGTTTTCTATGATTTAAAAATAAATACAATTAAAATGATTATGTATAATTTTTAACATTCATAATATATAAAACAACATTTAATAAATATAATTTTCTCCCTCAATTAAGCAATGTTATAGGTGTATTTTTTTAAGTAATTGGCGATACTATTCTGGCAACACCCTTACCACCGCTATTTTAATCTGTTTAGTCGTCTTCCGTACTCTCGTGCGCACAGACTACGTTCTCTTGTGTAACCGTTGTTTTTTGACTCGGCCTTCTCCTGTTTATCGTTGCGCTTTATTGGACTAATTTTGACAATAATTAAAAAAGCTGAAGGTACTCCGGGTTAACTTTGACATCGGGACGTCAGTCACCTCAGTCCCCCGTGACCATGGGTGCTGGAAAGCACCCGAAACGTCGGGTATTAAAAATAAATAAATAAAACGCGAAAAAATCCGTAAAAGTAGTTTTAATCAATGGACTAATTTTGTTTGTGTTTGGTAATTTTGTTGAAAATGCCGAAACGAGGAAAAACATTGAATAGTCAATGTCGTGAGCTTGTACTAAAGCTACATGATTACTTTGAGCGTGAGTCACAAAATGGCGGCCCTTTGATTCCTGTCACTCAAGTGAAAGATCGGGTTGCACAAGCTCTTGGAATTGGTGCAAAAACACTATATAATATAAATAAAGAAAAATTTGGTGCTTCTGGAAGTGAAGATAATGTTTTACGCACTCCTAAGAAAAAACGAAGACAAAAGCCCGTGACGGGTGTTGATGTTTTTGATGCATATGCAATAAGAAACCACATATATGGTTATTATACTAGGAACGAGTTTCCAACTAGACGTTTGCTTTTGGTCTCTTTAAAAGAAGCTGGCTTGTTTAAAGGCGGTAAAACGGCGTTGTCAAAACTATTGCACGAAATTGGGTTTGAATATAAAAAACGAATAAAAGGAAAATATTAATGGAAAGATTTGATTTAATAATTAAAAGGAGCGAGTTTTTATGAGAAGCCAGAAAAATCGAGTCTTGGGACAACGTCGTTTTTGTTGACGAAACATGGTTAAATGCGAACCACACTGTGTCACGCTCTTGAACTGACGAAACAAAAGCATCAACCTCAAAGGTTCCAATTGGAAAAGGATCGCGACTGATAATTTGTCACGCCGGTTCTGCTGGAAGTGGTTTCTTTGAAAATGGACTGCTGGCTTTCGCGTCAAAAAGTACTTCCAATTACCACGAGGAGATGGATACAGACACTTTTACGAATTGGTTCGAAAATCAATTATTACCCAGCCTGCCAGAGCCTTCTATCATAATAATGGACAACGCTTCATATCACTCGAAACAAGTGAATAAAGCGCCTACTCAGGCCGACAAGAGAGCTGATCTCGTAGCATGGCTACACCAAAATGGAATTGAAACTACTGCCGAAATGCTAAAGTCTGACTTAGTAAAGTTGGTACGCGACAATAAAACATCAAGAGTCCGTTATGAAGTAGATGAGATAGCTCTAGCACATGGACATCGGGTACTTCGAATTCCGCCTTATCAATGCCATTGAGCTAATATGGGCAAAAATCAAAGGTATTGTTTTTTATCGCATAAGTTATGAATATGAATAATTTGTACTATTATAACATCCGATATTCAGCATATAAGTAAAAAGATACATAACTAAGAAATAATTATCTCATGTCCCTTATATGTAGGTAATTGTGTAACATTTCGTTTATTTAATGTAATAAATTACCGTTATTTAATGTTTACATTACAGGTTACGCAGCTCGTAATAATACGACTCCGCCATTCAGTACTAATAAAATGATGGGTCTATTAAAAGATGCTTGCAGCAAAATAACGAAAGAAGATTGGGTCAAGGTCGTCGAAAAGACTCGAAAACTAATAACAGAAGATTATGAACGCGATATAAGAGTGGACACCATTATAGAGAATGAAATTGTCATACAAGTGACTGATAACGATGACAGCTCTGGCGAATCTGGTTCAGAGTCTGAATAATTGTTTTAATAAATGATAGGTAGTCATTTATTAAAACATCTTGTACCTACTCTATTCATTAAAATGTGTAACAGTGTTTACAAATTTGTTTTATTTTGATATGTCCTCGACCAATTATCTACGCCCAACAAGGATACTCCACCTAATAAAGAACCTGTGTCTTTAACTATTATTGTTTTGATTTTATTTAATTACACACTATACTAGAATATTTAAAAACTAACTGTTCCCAAATGATATTAGGGTTACTGGTTCAGTGACTTCACTAGTATTGTCATTTTGTCATGTGTCAAATCGGTAATAACTCAGCGGCCGGAGTATAAAGAATCAGATATCTTTAGAAGCATGTGTGACTTTTCGCGAGTTTAAGGTCGCATGAAATCACAAAAAAACTTCTATGGCGACTTAAAAGCCTAAATATTAAATAAATATTGAAATATAGTGTCCATTTAAAAGTGTGAATCGCAATATTCTCGTCATTTCCAAAACATATTTTATAAAAAGTTAACTGTATCCTTATTCTTATATTTAAAATAAAAGATATTGCTCGGTAAAAAAACTTTTAGAAAATATTGTGGAGGTTAATTGTTAAAAATAATAAATGTGTGAGAGCGGATGTTCAACTTACTTTATTGCTTACATAAATAATCATTGTTAGGACGAAGCGTACTGCACTATATATTAAGTATAGAGCAAATACAGTTCGGCTAACCGAACTGCATTTACTCTTATTTGCTCTATATCTCCGCCACAATCACACTAGTGTAACTTGAAGGACATAATGACATAATATCACTAGTATGCAAACCAACAGCATCACATTTAATGTAATCTCTAGCAACTTCCTTCCTTGTGAACACTAGTAGAATAGCCCAACGGGCATAGTTACGACAGTGAGACTCGTAGAATCACCGCCTGATCCCTCTTAGTCGCCTTCGCGATACTTTATACCGCTAGAACGGGTGGGAGATTATAGTTCTACCTTCATTTGTTCGTATTTCCTTTTATTTTTTTTACCCTCATTCCCAATACGGCCTCTCGTGATAGTAAACTGTCCTTGGGCTCCTTTCAGCTTTGAATATCCATCTCCATCAACGGCATAGAGCAAGCACCCTTGTGTGGAGGCTAAAGTAACGTAAAGTACTGGCTTAACGTAACTTTCCCGTCTCGGCCCTTTCTGATCAAGAAATACAGACTAAGATTTTACAGATTTAAAAATAACTCCTAAATCAGAGTTTAGTACACAACGCTTTCTGCTAGAGCATAACCAACGTCACAGATAACACAATTTTATTTGAGGAATACTGTGCACACGGCAAAGATCGCATACACATTGTATACTCTGCCTACGCAGGCCACCCAGCTAAACACACTCCTGTGAGCAGTTCCTCTGCATTCGCACCAGCGAGCCGCTGCGCCGCACCCGCTTCAGCGAGCCGTCCCGGCGCACCCGCGCCTATGATCGGACTAGGCTTGAAAACTGTAGATATAGGCACCAAATTTGCATACCTACCAATGGCTGTTGACATAAGCACAAAGTTAGCGTATCAAGCAGACTTCATCACTGTAGGCATAGGCAATAAGTTTGCATACCTTCCAGTGGCTGTTAACATATGCACGAAGTTAGCGTCAATTAGTACCTGAAACCATTTTCATATTGGATTTTATCTAAGTATTTGTAATGTAAAATTTTAAGTATACTACAGTCAAAGCAAAAGACATGGAAACAACTACGTTAAACGCACAAGCGTGCACTCAAGTACATTCAACATATGTCCTGAAAAGTAGGTATCTAAAGTAATTTAAGATTGGAATAAATGTAAAGAGATAGTCACTTATTGATTGCATGCGCGTAAAATAAATAATCTGCCTTGCGAAATAAATATATAAAATAAATGAAGGTCAATCATCACACGTTCCCTTAAAAAATGCCAACTGTTTAACATTGCACTCACAAACCGTTGCACACATTGCAAAAAGTGAGCTGCATGCAGAAGCGTAGGAAAGGTTGTGCACCAACAGCAGCCGGCGACGTGCCCAGTGTCGCCGCTGCGCGGCGCTTCGGCGCCCGCGTTGCTACATGTAGAACGGCAAGTGCCACGTGATACAGTGACACAGTGACACAGAGCATACGCCATAGGTAGCTGCCATTAGGCAAGCGCACGTGGCTATCAAAACGACACAGCACACGCCATAGGTAGCTGCCATGGGGCAAGCGCACGTGGCTACCAAAACAACACATCACTCGTGGAGAACGCTGTACACGTATCTGGCGTTCATTCGCCCCGCCTCAGGACCATGTGTTTGGTGGCCGCTTGAGTTGTCTTGCCGTAATATCCGCCGAGTAGCAGCTGGCTGCAGCGGTTTAGCCTCAGACTTACCAGGGCTCAGCCGCACATGACCATACCCAATTAGTCGTCGACTATTTGATGTAAACTGTAACACATAAGTGAAAAAAATAAGCGTTTTGTATTCTAATGTTGTTGGATAACAACAACATTAGAATACAAAACGGCTACTTATTTTCTTTCAATTCGCAGCACGTTAAAGTTAAACATTTATTTTGTTACATCACTTAAACATTTCAAACTTTAAATTGGAGCACATGTAAATGAAATCCCAAGTTATAACAACTCGAACAGTTAAAATTTCCACTGAATGCAAAACTATAACTCATCTCAAATACCTAAAACATTTCTTTCAACATTTGTTGACATATTTGTATATGTTAAAAATATTAAAGTACTTGTGGGTACTTTTAATATAAATCGACTAAAATTTCACGCCACATTTTAATGATTTGTCAATGCCGTAAATAGTACAACAAACTTCACTACGATATTTAACATAAACACCAAACGCGAGGAGTCTTTCACAAACGTAAAAACCCTCACACTATTTGAAAATTATGATATGTAATAATCATTATCATAAATAAGACAGCGTACTGTACTACTACGGTACTGTTCTTGTAGTGCTGCTTGACTATCAGAGTTAGCATAGACCATATGATTGACGTAGTGTTTTTGCAGATTGATTTTCTTTGAAGTGTCGAAAATTTCCGCCTGGAAGATATAGTTGCATCTACCCTAATTTATACTAAGTTTGAATTTGGGGCATAGGTTCCCCCGGTAGGCAGCGAGTCCCTCATAACTACGATAGACCGGCTATCGTGGTATGCGTAAAGCATTTTCCGTTTCCCTACATAAAGGGTAGCCCTTTCCAATTGCTTCGGGCGCAAAAAAAAACTCGCCGCTCACTTAGCCTTCAGCCACCGCAGAGATTACTTCACCTGTGGATGCCTCGTATAGAGGCGAAACACGTATCGTATTATCGAGAGTGGTGTGTCGTCCCTTGTGTGGTAGTATTGGATGTGATGGTACTGGGAGCGTTGGCTACAGGGAAAGTGTATGCAATTGAGGGGGGTTAGGAGGTGCTTTTCGGACTGGGTAGGACACATCATTTTATTTTATTACGCAAATATGAGCAAACTAAATTCTAATAACTTCAACCACATGAATTGAAAAATGGCCGAAAATATTTAGCCAAATTCCGGTTTAAACACCTTTAATTTTCCTGCCGGGTTCCCACCATGATAGTACGCTTGACCTCCACCTTCTTTTTTTTAGTCCTGTTTCCGAACTCACTTACTGACTGTGCTTTGACTTCCTAATTAGCGTCAATAAAACGGAATGTTAGTGATAAGAGTAAGTGAATTTGGGACGGGTGACCGGTAGTAGCGTTTCGGTTGAATTCGGTGAAATAGATGTAGATATTTATTTGCTACAGCATCTTCTTCTCCTTGTATACGATATCCTGCTCGAAAATGCTCTGTACCGCAGGGTCCTGTCATTTCTAGTAGGCTAAGGATAGATAGGTTGGTTCTTCATAACGAGAAATGACGTCCATATAGAATGGATCATCTGATTTCTTCAGAAAGTAATTATGGACCTCGCCGTCTAAGGTACTGAGAGGGTTCAGAAAAAAGCAAAATCAGATCGGATACAAATCACCCTGGAAGGTATCCTGACGTGTCCTTATTCGGCTACCTGCATTCGTCATTTGATCGACAAGATGACAAAGCACACTTGTCTACTTGTTTTGTGTTGTTGTACTACACTGCTTACTACACTGCTCTAGGGTCTCTTACTGTACAGTCAACCCTATACAGATTAAAATCATCTTTAGCCTTGTATGAGGCAATCTATCTACTCGAATGTTGTAATTATATAACGTTTCTTAATATGATTGAGCAATAACATTATTTTTGAAAGAGTAACAAGTAATGCAAAGAGATGCTAATAATAATATAATCGAAAATTTTATAAGTGGTATAATCATTCTGCTGCTATATAATGGTTTCAGCACGAATGGCTCAGCTTGACAAGGGACGAGCCACGCTCTCACAGAAAAGGTTCAAGTCAAATAGCTGCTCAATGGTGCTACGTTTCTTAAGGTGAGTGTTTAGACTAAAGTGATTTAGTTGGTTTTCTAGAACCGGAAACCCTTTTTGCCCGATACGAGGCACTCTATCTTATTCATCAGGGGTGAAAACGCATTTTCATTTTGATTCTTAGTTGAGAATAGATGTAGATGTTTATTTGCCACAGCATCTACCAAAATCAGTGTTTGTTTGTCACTCTTATTCTACAAATAAAATAATTGATTTAATAGAAGTGTGTACTTTTTAGGATTGAAAAACATACTCAGCGTGTACGTTTGATGGATACTTTAATATAATCCATTCAGTGTTTTATTCCAATTCCATATTTTAGTTGTCGTAACGGTCAACGGCCAAGAAGAAGGAATTCGCCTCTAATTATTTTTTTTAAATTGTGCATTAAGTGCAGATGTCATGAAATCGGACGTAATAAAGACTATTTAACAAAATGGCTAGTAACGCTTACAATATTTACATATATTATAAGATCTTATTTTACCTTATAAAAATTATTTTATGTATCAATGTAATAATTTTTAAGTAAACTTGATAACTAATATTTCATAATTTAAATGTTTCTGTTTTTTACAATAACTTTTATGTTTACGCAGAGTGTAGTGTTATATGGCGGTGCTGTCGTCGCGCCACAAGCTAATCCTACTCTGTATGTGTTTGATACAGCCCTGAACGTTACTGCTCACCTCTACTCCGCTACACTCTCGCAGATTAATAGCCTTCTTCTCATCTCACCGTTGACTACGAGAGTTGACTCGAGACCGAAAGCTCCGGTCTGAGCAGGAATGTGGTGTGGTGGCACTGCCAAAATCACACTTTCAAAGTTCCTAAGTACAGCTATGTATAGAACAGCTCTCTACACAGTATTGGCCGCACCCCAGGCAGAACACCTTACATATTTGGTGGCACCAGGCTTAGGGTTAGGGAGAAAGGGAAGAATTCGGCGGATAATGCAGGCAGCACCGTCGAGCATCGCTATTTGCATTTGAGCTTGGAGCACTTCGTCACGGAGAACCAGGCACTTCAGATGACCTGAGAGCCTGACTGGGGTTAGCCCGTACGCAGAAACGACCACAGGTATAATTTCGGTTGGCCGACCAACCCACATGTTTGTCACCTCGTGAGCTAGGCCCAGATATTTTGTTTTCTCATCTGTTTCAGCTTTCCCGAGGTTCTCGTCATACGGAATGGTAACGTTGACCAAAATATTCTTAACTGTGCGCGGTAAGTTAGCACAATATCAGGCTTATTCGTAATAATGGTCCTGTCTGTGACGATGGTCCCTGGAGAGATGTCAACGATGTCATCATACCTAAGGATGTATTTTCAATAGTTTAAAAAGGTCACCAAAATGTAGCCAGTAAAGGCGAGCAACTATGTCTACGAAAGGCTCATGTAGAGCCTTGTGGTAACTCACCTGGTGCTCCTTCTCCTTTCATAGTCCACGGTCGGAAATGCTTGGTACTGCCGGTTCTAACCATTGCTCGTTGGCTAAGGGTAGAGGGGTAGGCTCTTTATCACAAAAATGATGTTCGTATGAAATGGATCATCCGAGATCGTCAGATAGTAGTTACGAAGACTACATACTTCGCGATTATGCATGGTGAGCGCGCTTAAAAAGCCACGCCCACCATGCTTCTGTGGCAAGTACAGCCTCATTACCGACGATCTCGTCGTAGTAGTGCAGATTTTCCTATTTTGGGAGTTAAGCTTAGTTTGAGTTCATTTCAGCATGCTAAAGTTATACAGCAGGACAGACATGACCCAACCATTATATGTGTGCGTATTATTCACGCCCAGCAAAAAGCTGTATAGCACTTTGGTGAAAGCTCATAGCAAACTCACTAATTGATACCCGCCTCATCAACATGTTTCAGCCTCGAAAAGTTCAAAAATGTGATTGAGCATAAATACGACCCTACCAACTTGGAGGACCACACGCTTACCCGTGCCGAGCTCCATTTTTATAGAATTGTTAAAATCAAACATTTGTCTATTCCATAAGATAGGTGATATTTTTAGTAGTGTTTTTTATGTACAGGGTGGGGCAGCATAACTTCCTTTTTTTAAAACCTAATAAAACACATTGTATGAATCGGAAAAATTTTATTTGGTTTTACAATGTAAGTACATACTTAAAGTTTTGTTTTATTTAGTTTTGAAGATCAAATCAGGTAGATGACGTCCCTTATTCTCTATACATTGAGTATACCGATTTCTGGTGTTTGTCATAACTCTTTGAAGCAGAGCAGGCGTTATGTTGGCAATTTCTTCCTGGATGTTGTTCTTTAAATCTTGTAGGGTCCTTGGACGGTTCACATAAACACGGGATTTCAAAAAACCCCATAGAAAAAAGTCACAAGGGGACAAATCGGGAGATCGGGCCGGCCACTGCAAATCGCCCCTGATTGAGATAAGGCGTTCTGGTAAGTGTTCTCTCAAAACAGCCATCGATGCTCTTGCAGTGTGTGCCGTTGCACCGTCTTGTTGGAACCAAATGTCTCCCAAGTCCAACGCATTCAGCCGGGGTAAAAAGAATTCCTGTAATATGTTTACATACCGGCCCGAATTCACTGTTACTGTGACTTCATTTTCCTCAAAGAACCAGGGACCAATAATTGCAGCTGAGGAAATTGCACACCACACTGTGACCTTAGGTGAATGCAAAGGCCTTTCATGCAATTCTCGAGGATTGGTGTCAGCCCAGTGTTTTGTTTGTTCACGGATCCACACAAGTGAAAATGTGCTTCATCACTAAAAAAAACAATAGCGTCCTCAGGAACGACATCCAGAAGAATCTCACATGCGTTCCTGCGAGAATCGTAGTCACGTTTTGACAGTTCCTGTACAGTCGCCATCTTGTATGGATGGAAATGTAAGTCTTCATGGAGAATTCTCCGCACAGAACGACTGGAAAGTCCAAGGGCAGATGCATGTTTGCGCGCAGAACGCCGTGGTGATCGCAACATTGAAGCTCTGACTGCCTCAATGTTCTCAGGTGATCTAATGGGCCGAGGGACTCCAGTTTTTCGTTTTGTCACACTTGCAGTTTGTCTAAACGTAGTGACCCACATAACAATTGATTTTCGGTCTGGAACAGGGGCCAACGGGGCTAAATTAAAGCGATTTCGAAAGGCGCGCTGAGTTGCAATCACAGAACATCCGCGCGAAAAGTAAGCCTCAACAGCAAACGCACGCTCCTCACTGTTCCAACGCATTATGGCGACTGAGCTGTCTCGACTAAACTTTATAGCCCCCCCTCTCGAACGAGACCACTAGCGCTCCACTACGATGTCACCTGACCGAATGGCGCGCATTACAAATAAGGAAGTTATGCTGCCCCACCCTGTATATATAAAATATTTTTTTGCACTGGAAACAAAGTATTCCACCATAATTCTCAACAGTGACAACGCATGTGCATGTTGAATTCTTAATCGAGAATAAATGACAATCTACTGTGGTCTCGGCATCCACTTGCCCTTTGGGTGGACTACGCTCGTTTGTTATCCCTACTTTTATAAAAAGAATAGCAACTTAAAATTTTCATTCAACTCAAACTCACTCAAAACTCATGATACCATCCACACCATCGGATGCTTTGCATCCACCACAGTGCGTTTTACTAGGAGTTTTCGTTCTCGTACTACCTCTTTGTGGAATCCTTTACCACCGGTGATTTTTCTGGAGCAATACGACCTAAGGACCTTCAAGAAAAGAGCTTACTCCTTTCTAAAAGGCCAGCTTCGCATCTGAAATTCCCCTGGTTTTGCAGTTATTTATGCGCGGCGATAATCACTTACCATCAGGTGAGCACGCTCGTTTGCCCCCTCTTCTTTAAAATAATAAATTCCTTTAAAATCCTTTGCTAAGATTTCACAATCGCACTTTTTTATATATTAATTTTTATACATTTGATCAAAGACATACAACGAGGATTGCGTGTCCATTCGGAAATTAGAGTGGGAAATTTATTACGTATTGTAGTCCGAATCCAATTATATGGCAAATATTGGAAAAACATTTTCTGGCAACAAAACTATTTTCTATAAAACTAATGTAATTTTAGACGCAACCATTTAGATAATAATATAACTAGACCATTGATATTAATATATGTATAAATTAACATACATGCACTTTAAGTTAAAACGTAAAAACACAATTATCTTACAGCATATAAAATATTTTTGCATGCCTTAAGCGTAAAGCAGGTATATTCTACTAGCGCCTAAAAATCAAGAATCCAACGGTTTGTCGCATGAAATCGTATATAACAATCATATTGAACATATAAATGATATAAAAAGCATTGCATTTTCTACATTTTCATTAATTATAATTAAACGAGACCAAATTACTCAGTGATTTTTAAAAGGTGTATTATCTCAACGTACAGGTTACGTTGTAACCTAATGAAAAATAATTATTATGATACTTTAGTTCTAACGACTGTAATCGTGCGACATTCGCACATACAAACATCCAGACACCCTCGAAAAGCGGCGGCACCCACAGGATCAGTCAGGAAGTACTGTGACTCATCACCATTGGACAAATATGGTGGGTTATTTTTGTCCAAAAGATAACAAATATGAGTAAAAATAAGAAAAACATGCCCCTAGTGCCCGGGTTACGGGACTAGATGAATCTCCGGACGGGTATCTCTCGCAATTATTAAACGACCAAAACTAGTCTCTCGAACTCAATCGATCGAATCGATCGAATCGATTTCTTCATCAACAGATACGGATGTTCTGCAGAAGTCAAGTGCTGACAATTCTGCACCCTCCAAAGCTAGTAAAAGTGCACGCAGGAAATGGACTGAAGATATGAGTATTTTTATACTGCGCTCATAACTTACTATTACATCTATGGAAACAATATCATTAGGTCATACTTCTCCAACTTAACACAAAATTTATATAGAAAAGTACCTAGACATAGACGTTAGCAGACAGCGAGTAGGTGACCAACGTAGGGCGATAATGCACTAAAGCCAGTTCCTGGAATTGTGTGTGATCGCAACCAATAGCAATAGTACCTGCTACAGCTGAGTTGTTAATATCACAATCATAGCACTCATTTTCAGAATTAATTGCCCAGCACACATTTAAATTTAGATTTATATTCTATTTGTTTTTCTCTTACGGGTTGTAAACACTGCAAATTGCTACCAAGAGGGCTGTTTCTGGCGTCTATCCACAAGACGTTTTCATTAAAACACTTTAATTTCATTTTCTGGTTGTTCTCCTTCAATAAAAGTTCTGGAATCTTCTCTCTGACTTTTTGTGGTTGAAAAAAGAAACAATTTAATAACTAGGTAAGTAAGTTAAATAATTCGTTTAGATACATGGGCTAATTACATAGGTTCATATTTAAATTTAAGTAGTCATGGGTATAAAGAGACAATTTTTAAAATCTGAAATACCTTAACGAAAGCTTTTTTCAGTTTTCTTTAGGAAATATCTTTTTGTACCCTATCATTGCCCATGTTATCATATATATTTTTTATTGTTCAAATGTAGCAACGACCGCAACGACATCATCTTCAACAATGTCGTATGAACAAAAAAAAATATATTCATCTACACTGTGATCATATCTGAACATATCCTGCGAATGAACATGGTTGCTTACTTCTACGAATATAACTAATTACATGCGTTTATTAAGAGTGACAAGCGAACACACAATCCACCTGATGATAGGTGATTGCTGTGTCCCATAGACATCTACATATATCCTCGTTTGCGAATCAAAATGCAGATGCGTTATCAGACGTGAGGATGAAGACGAAATGCCTCTTTTCCAGTAAAAAGGGTATCCGGTTCTCTACACTCACGGTACGAAATAGCAGCATTAAGCTGCTATTTCACGCTGGTATTCTGTGAGAGCGAGGTCAGTCGATTCGACCCATTCGTGCTTCAACAGTATCATTAATATAGCCGGAGCACGGGTCTACCAGGTATAAATCTAATATCTGTGGTTCTGCAAAAATGAAATAAATAAATACCAATCGGTGAATTTTTTTACAATTATATCTAAACGTTTTGGAATTTCAGCCACTTCTAGGGCCAGTCAGTTCAGTCTTTAGACATCTTAATAAGAGAGTAAAAGAAGTAGTTGAAAGAAAAAAGCAAGAAGGAACGGATAAGAATGATAGAAGAATATCGGATAACTTCCAGGCAAATATTAAAATGTTCTGGAAACTTGTAAGAACTGCCAGGGGACATTCAAAACAGCCTATGATGAATGCTATACGAGACGAGAATGGCTATATTCTGAATGATGAAGTTTTGAGTTTAAAGAGATGGAAGGAATATTTTGAAGGCGTGTTTATGAGTGAGGAGACAACGTTTGTACTAAGTGGAGTAGAAACACCGAAAGAAGAGGAAAGAGGTAGCGAGATAAGTATAGATGAAATAATGAAAGCAATGAAAAGCATGAAAGCAGGTAAGGCTGCCGGATATGATAGAGTTTCACTCGAAATGCTAAGGGCTGGAGAGGAATTGGTGGCAGGCCTGCTGCACGCCTTGTTTAATTTATGCTGGGAACTGAAGCGGGTACCGGTAGACTGGTGCAAAGCCGTAATAGTCCCAGTATATAAAAGAAGAGGCTCGCAGCAGGACTGTAAAAACTACCGTGGCGTCAGCCTTCTTAGCATTGTGGGAAAACTGTATGCTAAGGTACTGATTGAAAGGGTCATGAAAGAAACTGATGGAAAAATTTGGGATGTGAAAGCGGGATTTAGAAAGGGAATGGGATGTACAGATCAAGTCTTTTCCATGCGCGAAATCCATACTTTGCAATGTCGCTAATAAGGCATCGTGGTAAACTGCAAATATTCAATATTTTTTGTAGGATACAATTATTTTTATGGCATACAAACAATTGTTTCGGGTTTATTCATGTGCAATTTATGTACATGATATCTAAACCTTATCCAGGATGCAGTTTACATATTTGTAGCCTTAGCTTAATAAAACTTTTTAATCTTTTTTCTACGAACACGATGAACGATATTTTTTGGTTTATCTAAGGCTTATTTTAAATGGTATTTTGTTATATTAAGCTAGCAAAGCTGGATACCCTTGCTGAAGAGATACCACAAAACTAATTCAAAAGCGTTCTGTTATTTATTACGGTAAGTTGGAGATTTTAATGACCGTACGCTGTTGTTGCATAATAGCTTCATTCTTTACTCAATGAAAGTATTTTATTTAATATTTTTTTTATAAATTTAGTATTATTCTGAATAGTTTGCGGAGTAGAAATAATATTACGGATTTTAAAGTAAATGATTTTACGATTTTATTACAGTATTTTACCTATGGCCAACAGTTCTCAAGAAAATATTCCGTAACACTCTACATATGACATAGTTTAGAGATTAAACATATAAAGTTCTCCAGACTGGATTTTGGTCAGAGCAATCATTATTAACGGAGAACATCTGTGCAGGACAGGACTTTAGTGCACTAGTGAGTGCGCAAGCACTAACACACTCTCTATTCCCACACTCTAAAAGTCTAGTGGAACGGCAATACAACACGACCGAAGTGATTTCTGAGGCACAGAAGTTAAAAACCGCTAACTTTATGACGCCAGACTGCTACTGGGAATTTCTTGACAGAAAACCTCAATAACAGGTTTTCGGCATCACATGGGATTACAACCCGGGAACACTTGATCAGCAGTCACGCTTACGACAACTAGACCACACGAGGCAATCAAAAACAAATCTACGGTGCAAGGAAGGAGCGGAGTTTAAGGAATTAGAAAATTAAAAAGCGGACATTTGATTCTGTACCTTTAAGAGAGGCCTTCTTAATGTAAGTTCTGCCTTTGCATGGTTTAAAAGGTCCAAAAAAGCAGCAAGTAACATAATATAAAAATTCTTGTAGTTCGTTGTAACTTTGACCGATGTTTTAATAATAGTGTATTTTTTTACAATTTATGACGTACCTATTAAAAAAACTACTTACTAGATCTCGTTTAAACCAATTTTCAGCGAAAGTTTACATGGTAACTTCCATCATATATCGTTTTTTGTTTAATCATTCTCTTATTTTCGAAGTTACACATATTTTACCACTTTGGAAGTGTCTTTCGCGCAAACTATTCAGTTTAGAAAAAATGATATAAAAAACCTCAATCTCATTTTTGAAGACCTATAAATAAATAACCCATACATATGGGTTTGATGAAAAAAAATTTTGAGTTTCAGTTCTAAGTATGGGGAACCCCCAAAATTTATAGCTTTTTTCTATTTTTGTGTAAAAATCTTAATGCGGTTCACAGAATACATCTACTAACCAAGTTTCAACAGCATAGTTTCGCAAAAAAAGTGGCTGTGTCATACAGACAGACAGATATGACGAATTCATAAGGGTTTCGTTTTTTGCCATTTGGCTACGGAACCCTAAAACCAAGTCTAATTAAAGAAAATCCGGGTGCAAAGTTACGAAGTTAGAAATATTACGAGCACTGAAAATTTCAAGAGTCAAGGAAGTGACACAACATTACTATTTAAAAATGTATTTATTGCTTTTCGAAGTATTCTCCGCAAAATTTGACACATTTTTCCATACGATGGAACCAATCATTGAAGCAACCATTCCATTCGGAAGTTGGAGTCTCCAAAATGTCTGTTTTGTAGGCGTCCACAGCTTCTTCAGGTGATGAAAATCTTTGTCCAAGCAATGTATTCTTTATTTTAGGGAAAGTATAGAAATCATTAGGGCTTAGGTCGGGGCTGTACGGCGGATGGTCTAATAATTCTATGTTTTCTTGCTCTAAAAACTCTTTTGTTCTGGTGCGGTGTGAGAACTCGTATTGTCGTGATGGAGGATGATGCGGCGGTTGCAGTTCTCTTTCAGGAGTTCAGAATAACAACCTGTGGCAAACAAATGCTAGCATACCATTCTGCATTAACCGTTCTTTGTCCCTCAAGAGGAAAAGTCGTAACATGGCCGGTTTTGGAGACAAACGTGGCCACCATTTTTTGCAACACTCCGTGAACGAACAATTTTTGTTGGCTTTAACTCTTTTTCGAACACCCAAACTTGTGACTGGTTTTTTGTTTCGGGTTCGTACGCGTATATCCAGGATTCGTCACCTGATACGATGTTGTATACCGCATTTGAGGATCCTGCGTGGAATCTTTCGAGAGTTCTGACGCACCAAGTAACGCGAGCCGCTTTTTGCTCTTCACAGAGCGAATGTGGTATCCATCAGGAAAACAACTTTTTTACACCTAATTGTTCATGCAAGATAATTAGTATATGACTCATGCCAATGTCTAACGTTGCTTGAATTTCGCGGTATGTCACATGTCGATCTTCCTCCGTTTGACAAAACCTTGTGACAAGACCGAGAATCTTTTTTAAAATAAATAAATGGTATTTGATTTTTAAAACAAAGGAGTTTTCAATTAAAAATACTTTAATATGACAGGAACAGTGGAAATATTCCATTCCCGATACTTTTAGTGCAGCCTATGTATATGACTCTTCCGTCTTAAAGTCACGTCGTTTTTATTTAGGGAACTAAGAATTTTCAGGCTCCAGCCTGAAAATCCAGTTTGAAAATTTTGGACGGAATTGACTTGAATTTTTCTACATAATATCGCATTAATTAGGTTCTCGAGGGGCAATGCGACCATGTTTTTGTCTTTCCTTTTGTTCAGCCGTGGACTTGTAAAGTGGCTGTTATGACGATTGTCCATATTTATTAAATGTATTTTAGTTTGATTATTTTTCCTACAACACGCATTTATAATTGATGTGTAATGTTGGCTTGACAATAGAAACAGAAACTTTTAATCTTAATATATATATAAATAACGTGTCACGTTGTTTGTCTGCGATGGACTCCTAAATGACTTAACCGATTTTAATAAAATTTGCACATCGTGTGCAGTTTGGTCCAACTTGAGAGATAGGATAGCTTTTTGCCCATGAGTGACCCACATTTTTTGCGAATTTAAGGATTTTTAATAGGGCATGACAAAGGGTCGTCGAAAATGGCAAAACAACGTCTGCCTGGCAAGCTAATTAACCATAGATTATTGAACTAGATATTATCTAAAGTCACTTCACTGGACTAAATTTAGTCGCCCCCAATCTGAGACTATGTTCAAAAAATTTCTCGGAAAGCCCGTGAGAAGGAAGCTTCGAAAGAAGCGTTTAGTGCCAATCCCGATCGAAGGCTTTCGCTATGTCCAAACTAACGGCCAAGACCACACCCTTGAACTCTACTGTCTCTGCCATCTATGAGTTAGGTAAGCCAGGAGATCACCAGCTGAGCGACCCTGACGGAATCCGTACTAGCATCACTAATCATCTGATGATATTTTAGGTAGGTACCTCATGAGCTGACAGTTTATAATTGTTTCCATTATTTTGGAGAACAAGGTTATAGCGATAGGTCTGTAGTTGGACGGATCTGAGCTGTCGCCTTTTTTAGGGATCGGGTACACCAAAACTGTCTTCCGTCTTAGGAGTGAAGGAAAGACGCGTTAAAACCTGTATCAACTCCAGAGTACACGTGTTCAACACAATAGTTGTGACCCCATCAGGCCCACTTCACTTTTTGACGTCCAGAGAGAAGATTACCCATTCTGATCTCTGTGTAACCAGCACATTCTGCATGGAGCACTCACACCGCAGGATGGTCCGGCGAGTTGGACGCAGAGAGAGAGAAAGAGAGCCTAGCAGATCAGCTTTCTCCTTTCTGGCATGGGCCAGTAAGTCTGCCTGTGCAGAGAGGTTGACAGAAGTTCCTTAGAACAGCCTTGATGAGAGACCAAAATTCGCGTGTTCCCCGAGGAAGTTGAACAAGTTTCTCGCCAATTCTGACGATGTGCTCTGACTTTGTCCTGCAATAATACTTTTGAAGGGCCTGGAAGAATTATACTTACTTTTAAGAGCGGTTGTATTTGCATCCCAAGACGTTGATGCATCAGCTCAGGCACGGTACCATACCTGCTTAAGGCGTGATGTAATATTTCAGAAATGACCAACATTGTGAATTATCTTACACAGCTAAATAATACGGGCGATAAGTAAGCACACAGTCCACTTGATGGTATGTGGATACTATGGTCTATAAACACCTACATCTATCATCGACTGAAAATCAAAATGCAAATCTCACCATCACCAAAAAAATAGAACAGAGCAGCATTTTCCACTATTTTGGGCGGGTGTTCTATGATGGCATGATTCTTCTCCCGTCAAGTAGATCTATCCGTACAGCAACTTTACCACATTCACTCTGTTCGTAATACTACATTTTTTATAGAGATCATCTGTTCTAATTTATTTATTTTTTTGTTAATTTGTAATTTGTAAAAACTAACGCACCACCTGCCCACGTTCCTTCCGGAAATTTCGACCTGAAAAATGAGCCTTGTGGTCGTGCGAAAACTTTGATCAACAATGACGAATTAAAGGCGATTGTTAAAACTGTTAATATTAAATCTACTGTTGATTTAAGCAGCAGCTTTAGAAGTTAGCATCAAAACAATATTGATCCATTTGCGTCAAATTGGCAAGATAGAAAAGCTTGACAAATAGATGCTCTACGTACTCAACGGATGCCAGTGTGAATCAAGACGATGCGATGGAGACGTGCCTTGCACTTCTCAACAGGCACACAAACGAAGGAATTTTGAACCACATTGTTACCTGCGTTGAAGAATGGATCCTGTTTCACAATGGCAAGTGTTCACCAAATTGGTCGGATTCTAGTTGAGCACCTAAAACAGTGCCCTAATCTAAAACTTAGCCCTAGAAAAGTGATGGTCAATGTTTGGTAGTTTAGCACCTGTGTGATTCATCAGAGCGTCTTACCAAACGGTATGAGCATTATAATGATGAAGAAGCTCTCACCTCTCCAACCAGCTTTGCACGACGACGTGCGACCTCATAATGTACAAGACAATTTCCAACTTACAAGAGCTGGGGATGGAAGCTATCCGTCATCCACCGCACTCACCAGACCTTGCGCCCACATATTTATACTTTTTAAATTAAAAAAAAATTCGATACACAAAATGCCTTTGACGAATTTGTTGCCTCACGTCCAGCTGATTTCTTTATGAAGAGTATCAATAAACTGCCACTGCATTGGCAAGGATACATCGATTGCATGGGTAAATACTTTGATTAATAAAAATAAAGAATATAGAAAAAAAGAACACATTAATTTATTTCATAAAAAAGGCAATTTCATAGGTTAATTTGTAATTTCTAAATATTTCATAATATGAAACCAAAAGCTTCAAATTTGAAAATGAAATTTCTAGTATCTGTGAACACAATACAATTTTTTTTTATTCGTCAGTATCGATGAAAAAATAATGAGATTACAAAATTACGAAATTAAAGTGGCAGGCAACTTACAATTAGACGCTCAAGTGAAATACTATAAGTAATTACGTCGACTTTGTGCCATTGCTTCGACTTGTTAAACAATACTATTATTCAGAATGCAAGCATTGTTCCAGTCGAACAAAGAGCGAAACGTATTTGTACACTGTCTGGACTTGTTACATTTTACATTACATTTCACTAGAAGAAAAGCATTTTTGGCCTAAAGACATGTTACTTTTATTTAAAAATAATAAAACGATCTATACAATTCAAATGATTTAAGTATATTTACATATTTGTTTAACATTACAAAGATCTATTAAATTTATACACGTATCATATACGTATCATTTAAAAATAATAAATGAAACTAATATGGCCGTATGAGGACGCTCAAGGAGCTATGGAGAGGGCTATGCTCGGAGTTTCTCTGCGTGATTGACTCAGAAATGAGCATATCCGCAGTAAAACCAGAGTGACTGACATAGCCCAACCGATTAGTAAGCTGAAGTGGCAATGGGCCGGCCATATAGCTCAAATAACCGATAACCAATGGGAAAGAAAGGTTCTCGAGTGGCAGCCTCGTACCGGTAGGCGTAGTGTAGGGCGACCCCCCACTAGATGGAGTGACGACCTGGTAAGACATGCAGGAAGTCGATGGATGCAGGTGGCTCAGGACCGTGATTTGTGGCATTACTTGGGGGAGGCCAATGTTCAGCAGTGGACTTGTGAAGGGCTGTAATGATGATGATGATGATGAAATGAAACTAAAGCTAAAGTTGGAAGGACTGCTATTTTAACTAAAAGTACGTTTGCCTCCCGCCAAGCAGCAGCGCTGTCGTGACGCCGTGGTAGCTCAGATGGTTAGCACTCGCTGTAAATTTCATAGTACGCAAGTAAGCCTTGAACCCGGCTTCCTCACTGGTGCCAATGAAATTGTTAATTGCAATTGTAAGTGCTGATTTACCACGTGCTCGGCGGAGGAAACCTGCATGTCCGAGAAATAAGAAAAAAATATGTTGAAGACATATTAAGTTTGTCAACACGCATTTGATACAACACTGGTGTATGAAAAATCACAGGTACCTAGTGTGAGAAAATTATTTATATACCAATGTATCAGGCGATTCCATAGGTACTTTGCACCCAATCAACTTGACAGTAAAAACATAATAGAAGAAATAAAGTAGATAGATACTTAATCCCTAGAACACGTAGTGCTTTTGCCAAAAGACAATTTTTTTACCTTGCACCATTACTATAGTATAAATTTCATAAAAATTTTATTTTTAATAGCAACAACAACCATCAAGGCAAAAGTAAAATTATTAATTGGCTTAAAACTTATCACTGTGACTACTGAATGTCTATTAAACCTGTAAATGTGGTTGTAATTTTTTATTCTGTTCATATTATTTCTTATTATATAAATCCTTATTAATTTAGGTAATCATACAAAGGAGATGGCTAAAAATTGTATAAACCTGTGCCCGAGACTGTACAGAGATCAAATCTATGTCATTTGAAAGTACAGATGTTTTATATAAAGAACTAGAAAGGTGCATGTAGCTACGCAGTAGTGGACAAAATTTATGAAGATTTAAAAAAGTTGATTTTGGCAGACGAATTTTTACATATTTACACAATGTAGATATTAATAAAGTTCCAATTCGTGAGTGTTATGTTAGGTTAACATATATGCATGATGAAAAAAAAAACAATGACAGCAGCCTGAAATTATTATTTGTAACTATTTTTGTAACATAATTATATTAATACTATTATTGATCGAAGTATATTAGACAGAAAATAAACAATTGCATGTAGCCAATCTTGTCAGTGACTCCTCTGACATATAGCACTACAACAGGTACACGCTCGACTGTGGCCGGCTTCACTTGTTCACTGTGACGTAGGCGCGGGACCTGAAGCTTGTGATCATGCAACACTTGCTTGACATGTTAGAGCTTGGCAGCTAGGTATTAACTGTGACAGATCCCTCGTACTTTCTGAAACAAAGATTTACTCACCGTTTAAATATCTATCTGTATAAGTCTTTTTTCTATACACAGTGTGGCTCAAGGTGTTATCAGGATTCCGAATTACTATCACACACATCTAGAAAAGCAAAAGAATTGTTTGCCTCTAACTCCATTGTGAACTGAATTTTAGAATTTATAGAGTTAAAATGGTCTAAAAATGCAGTTACTTTGTCTAAAGGTAGAATTGTGAAAGTGTCGTCTATGTATTGCTTGTAGAATCTTGGATTTATGTGAGAAGTAAACAAGGCTTTCTGTCGCTTTCAATCGAATTATTTTGTGTATTTAATCATTTAATGTTATTGGTGCATTTTCAAGAAATGCAGCTGGTGGAATAATACTGTCTTGGTATCTCGCACATACCAAGTACCACAGAATAGTCAGTTGGTTTTGATTTGAAGGTTGCACATCATATTAATATAAGTATAATACTCACGCCTAGAAGTATGTCTTGATTTAATGCGACCTCTTAATAGGTCAGGGTGATTACCTCCTATGTGCATTACAAGTTCCTCAGAAAACTCTGGTCTTATTTCAACTTCATAAATACCTCGCTCTCTGATGTGTTCACCATAATATGAGCGAGCCTGTTCACCTAGTAAGGTCCTAAAGAAATTAATTTCAAATAACTTACATCTAAATGTGGAAAAGTATTAAGTTCTGGGAGATTTGCATCAAAACTTCTAAATAACACTCTTCGTCAATTTAAATTAAACTCTTGTATAAACTGACCTAAATAATTAGGCAAGTTCAACCTTGTCGTTGCTATTTGAGCAATTTCATCTGCATTTTCGGGATTTTCTATCACTTTGTGAAACTTATTTATTAGTGCAGCAGCAACCCTAAAATCTTCCATCAAATTTGCAGAAGGTAAGTTGAAAAATATGTTTCTAAACTGTTTAAAAACTTACCTACCATTAACTACTTCAAAGTACACAACCCATCTACAAAGTGTACCACATCTACTTTTATTAGCTTGTAGAGTCGATCAACTGTGTTTGTCCTACATCTATGGTTTCAGGTTTATGTACTGTGAAACCAAGAGCTTCTAAATTGGAAATAGAATCTCTAAAGCCCGAGGCTTTAGAGATCTAAAATAAATACATTATTTTGATTAAAGTATTGAAACAAGCCTCCTTCACTAGAAACTAAATAACTCATTATTTCTGCATCTGTTTGAGTGCAGCTAAAGTTCCAAACATATCTATAATATATCCATTGCAACAAACTACTAAAAATGGTTTTGTTAGGTTATGGTATTCATGAAAACTATGTGGTGGCGCTGTCGTCGCGTCGCAAGCGAAACACACCGAAGCCTAAATCACGCTATCAAAATTCAAAAGTATATATAGAACATCTCCGAACTATCACACGGAGTGTTGGCCGCTCCCCGGGCAGAACACCTTGCCCGGTGGGAGATCTTTCATCTTTTTTGCACATGGAGGTAGGTACCATCACATTATACAATAGCCCACCTGTTAGAGGAATCAGGCTGAGGATTTCCATATAACTTACAGGTATAGTGGTGTTTCTTTCTGCCACTTCTTGGTGAAATATGTGGGACGCTCCAAGATGTAGCGGAACAAAGTGATTGATTAGTCAGACAGTTTCTCACAAGCTTCATCTTGTTCTGTAAAGTTAATTTAGAAATCCTAAAAAGACTAGACTATACTAGACTAGATATTCTAGTATCGCTATCACCAGTCCTATATTTGATTAAAATCTAGAAAATAGAGATCTGTAGCCAGGCAGGCACTTTTCTTTTTGAACAATAAAATAAAGTGAATTTATATTGTAACTAACAATAAAAAAACTATATAAATATACATTAACGCAGCACTATATGAAAATAGATATACTTAATAAAAATCGGGTCAAATATGGTACAGTCGCACCAGTAAATCGAAAAAAGACAGAAAATTGATATAGCCACTATAATTTATCCCATGGAGAACAAGAACTCACACTAGACGAAAGCACTTTTCAGACATAATATTAAAGTCTGTTGATCTATTACTATAAAAGAATACAAGTATAAAAAAATTGCAAATAAGAGGCTATTTGAGTTAACAAATAAAACTTTTAAGATATAACGTGTAACACAAATATATATATAAAAATTAATTTTTTTATAAGAAAGATTAATATTTTACCAAACTAATCAACTACTCACTATTATTAAGACAACAAATATAGTATGTAATTCCAATATTATAAAGTATATAAACCTTTAACTTAATATTACCAAAAAGGCTGAGTTGTATTGACCTATTACTCCAAGATAAGGCGTGTAGTAAAGAGTATGGTCGGTATGAAGCGCTATAGGTTATTAAACAAAAAGTGTAAGTTAAATTCGACATAACATACCGAGTCTGTGTCATAATACAAATATGGCCATAATATTACCATATTGAAAGGAAAAATTATTATCTTTCCAAAACCAATCCAACAATTGTCGGCAACTTTGGTTGTTAACAGATATGAATAGAAAAGAACATCGATAAGTATTATAGACAAGGAACTGGACAACCCTATTGAATTTTATTGTTTATCAAAACTCAGTAACAAAAAGCCAAATATGTTATTATTACAATATTAGGATTAGTAACAAACTTTTAAATACCTTTGTACATTATCAAATAATTTTGTTTTTTTAATACTAGCTGTAAACTTACTTGTGGAGTGTTATCTTACTTGCTTTTTGGTGACGATATTTACAAATCTTTAAACTAACTCAAAGTAATAAAAGATACCATCTGCCTGATACTATGTTCTCGTATCTACATCTAAGTAGAGTCACGCTGCAGCTATATTATGGTTGTCAAGAATGGGTCGGCTTTACCGGGGAAGGACCACACTCTCACAGAATATCAGCGTAAAATATCAACTTAATACTGCTGTGTTTCGTATGGGAGTGTTGAGATCCAGAGATCCTTTTTTACTGGAAACGAGACATTCATCATTTCATCTTAGTCCTCAGGAGTGACAACGCATCTGCGTTTTGATTCTTAATCGAGGATAAATGTAAATATCTAAGAGCCACAGCATCCATTTACCATCAGGTGGACTGTGCGCTCGTTTGTCACCCTTATTCAATAAAAAAATGAATCTATAGGAGAGGCCTAAATTCAGCAGATGACTTAGTAGGCTGTAATGATAATGATGATGATGATGATAATGAAGTACTAAAATAATTAACTTAAACATTTTAATGGAAACTTTTCTTGTCAATACTTAATTACTTACTCTGTAAGTCTGCAAATGAGGGATATTAAATTGAAACCTGCGGTTAAAAGGCTGTTTCTTACAATTATTTTATGCTGTTGCACCAGTTGTAGCAGCAAGTTTGTTGAAGCTTTATTTTGTGCTATAATATTCAGAAATTCGCAATCAGTTTAAAGTGAATTTTATTTATTTGTTACCAGTTGCTATCCGCTCGCTTCACTGGACGTATATACGTATCCATACGTATAGACGGATATACGTATAGATATAAAACTTTTAGCGCGATAAGAGTTGGAAAATCTTCTGGTGTGGGAGTTATAGCAATATCTGAAATGGCCGGCCATAGCTGCTGAAGACTTAAAAAGACCAGGTATAAGCGTTAAGGAGACCGGCCATTTCAGGCCCAGTCTATGTACACTATACCGTAAAAAAGCGAAAACTTCAGGGATTTTATTAAAAATAAAATATGAGTATAAATCAAACTAAATGATTTGCTTAAAAATAAAAATGCAATTCCAATTTTTGATGATTTTACAAGATGGCGCCCTTCCAGTCATAAAATTATACGTCAAATATCATGTCGAACAAGTGCCTTGAGTCATGAAATAATGTAGGTAGTGTGATATTTTTTTGTTTATTTCGAGCTTGTTCGTGTAGCTGTGAAGCCGTAAATGCGTTTATTGAGTTTCTTTTGGATTTCTTTGTATCTGTTACTATTTGTTTGACTCGGCTTTTGTTTTATGGAGTTCATCATTTACGTGAAATTTCGATTTCGTTGATATAGGACATCTGTAGAATCACATTTTGAATCAAACTAGTTTTCATACATTTTAGCCATTTTACATAATAAATCTACCTAATAGGCTTTCGATGATATTTTTTGAATGCAGGAGTGCAGAATTCAAATATGTGTCAATAAATTGATCGATAACCTCATAACAGTTGACAGCTAACGTCAAAACATCAATTCACCAATAGTGTTGCAGTTTTGTAAGAATAAAATATCAATACCACCGAAATAAAGGCAAATTCGTGGATTTGAATGACCAAAATTGATAATTTATTTCCATTACAAAACCAGGGCTACGCTTCATATAATTTTGGACCGTCTCCTTTGATGGAAAATAAGAGCTAAGACAGTTCAGTGAAAGTAGTTGCTAGCTTAAAATAGTAATAATATTAGGGTTTAAGAAATTTTAAACGACTTGCATTGATAATGAGCTATAATGATCCTAGTGAGAATACAAAGCCATAGCCACAAAATTATTGTATAGTCATCGATTCTAATTATATTTACAAAATTTCAGGTTACGACTAATCATCCGGTGAAACGAGTTCAATATCCTCTGTTGCCCCTCGATTAAGATGAATATTAAGATGGGTGGGGTGATAGATTCTCCTACGCCACCACAACAAGGTGCCAAAACAATATAAGGTCAAAATGTAACGGTATATATATGTGTGTGTGTGCGCATACTCTCGCACTAGATAGCGCAATCACCAAGCGTTTATCTGCGAGCCAGGGATCGAACTTTGCTTGGAATAATCCTTAGTCTACATTGCATTCCATGGACGACAGCAATCAACTTTGAACAAAGAAACCTTCCGAGTATTTAACCAATACCACACGGTTCTTTAATAGAACAAGTGTAAAAGTCCGTGAAAATATTATTTTTTGATGTCATCATTTCCAGAAAGCAATACATCAAACGAAAAATGCAGCATGCGTCCATTTGCAGGAATAGACGATACTCGAATATGTCATTAATATTGTGTGACATCTATACGTATAGTACCGGTGCTACGACGTGGAAATGTACCTATATAAAAATTATCTGGACGGAACGAAAATTGAACGAAAAACATTTTCGAAGCTTCAAAATGATATGAATTTGATATTCGCATCGAGAATACAAGCTACCGTAATCCAGAATAGCCGGTATTAGAAAATTGCAACTTCATTGGTAAGGATGTAATAATATTCAAGTTTTAAGAAGTAATTGCATTAGTAAAAATAAAAAATGAAAGAGACAATACAATTTGAGCCAAATTTCATGAACAGGCCTTAGATATCTAACAATAAAATGATTTAAATATTTTATAAACAGTTTTTTTTTATTCAATTAAATTCATTGCCCTCAATGAGTTTCCATCTTGTGAAATCCATATGTCAACAATAAGATATTGTTTTTAAATACATGATTTTTAATCGAATTCCAACAAGGGTATCCATTTGTAATATGCCTTCAAAATAAAAATTTACACCACAACTACATTATATTCAATGTTTGTAACAAATGAACTGGATTCAATAAAATACAAGCATATTATTTAATTGGATGATGTTGATATCGATTTATCTTAGAAAATGCTATATATATTCTTCTCACCTCTTCTTTAGCGTAAGTGATTATCCCCAACTATTGCAGGAATTTATGGTGTTTGGTATACCTGTATTTTTTATAAAATTGAAGCGGCATGCAAACTTCTAGTCCGACTGATGGTAATTAGATATTGTAGACCATTGACTCCTGCAAGCAACTAACATAAAACGCTACTTTGATCTTATCGGATACCATTTCACCATTAAGAATTGAGACGAAATAGCTCCCAATTTGTTATTTGTCCGTAATTATACTATATAATTACTATTATAATAAATCATGAGTGGAATTATTTTAATTTAAATTTTCGTGTTTTTAAAAAATACTAAAAAAGGGCTCAAAAAAAATAGATTTTCTCAAAAAAGAAAGTAACATGAAAAAAAATTAAAAAAAAGTCGGTAGGTCGGTCTGGGCTCGAACCGGGGTTTTGAGATTCTGTGACCGACCATTATACCAATTGAGCTATTTATAATCACAAACAATTCGTCAAAATTTACCTTCTTATTCCAACGATATTGTAGCAGTTTTTCATTGCCTAAAAACACGGACAAAAGACATTTTCTAAAAATAAATCCTAGCTAGATCGATTTATTATCCCCGAAACTCCCTGGACACTAAATTTCATGAAAATCGTTGGAGCCGTTTCCGAGATCCCGATTATATATATATATATATATATATATATATATATATATATATATATATATATATATATATATATATACAAGAATTGCTCGTTTAATAGAACAGGATATTTATCCTCGAGTAAGAATCAAAACTACGTTATCACCTTGAGGACTAAGATGGAATACCTCGTTTCCAGTAAAAAGGGTCTCCGGATCTTTACACTCACCATACGAAACACAGCAGTATTAAGCTGCTATTTTTAAACTGGTATTCCATGAGAGCGTGGTCCATCCCCGGTCAAGCCGACCCATTCGTGCTACAACCATAATATGCAGCTGCAGTATAAAATGTTTTCTACACCTTAGTTTTATCTAACGTTTAGTATTTTTGATAGAATAAGGTTGAATAGCTAGCACACAGTCCATCTGATGTTAAGTGGATGCTGTAGCCCGTAAACACCTTCATTTATTCTTGAATAAGATTCAAAGTGTAGATGTGTTGACTCCCGTTATCTACACTGAATATATGAAAGACAGCAGCATTATGCTGCTGTTTTACGCTGTTGTACTGTGACAGCGTTGTCCCTCCACGGTCGAACCAACCCACACGTGCTACATCCATAATAAAGATGCAGTGTGGCTTTACAACTTTTTAGAATATGAGTGAGAAATAAGCACACAGTCCACCTTTTAGTTTACGCTCGCTGTAAATGTAACAGAACGCGAGTATCCCGGGTTCGATCCCCGCCGGCACCAATTAAATTGTTAATTTCAATTTTAAGTGTTCATATACCACGTGCTCGGCGGTGAAGGAAAACATCCCGAGGAAACCTGCATGTCTGAGGAATAAGAGAGAAAAATATTTCGAAGACATGTGAAGTTCGCCAACACACATTGGGGCAGCGCGGCGGACACTTCCTTGCCCTAAAACCTTCTTAGAAATGAGGGGAGACCCATGACCAGCAGTGGGACGTATATAGCCTGTAACTTTACTTTTTTCATATATATACGTGTAATCATAAATATCGCAACGTAACTAGTACATGATTATACGCGAGTTTTTTTAAGGACAAAAGTTACAAAGTTACATATACGTACTCCGTCCTTATTTTAATTTCAGCAAAAAAGCATTAAATTGAGGCTCTTTAGACCTACAATACTTAATTTCAAAACATACATAAGATAGTAATTCCTTTAAAATTTATGACTTAATACTAAAACTAATTAAATAATATATATATATATATATATATATATATATATATATATATATATATATAATTATATATATATATATATATATATATATATATATATATATATTTTATTATTTATATTTTAGATAACTAGAAAGCTGGAAGATAAAAACGTGCCTTTTTTTTTATAGAATAGAGTGACAAACGAGCACACAGTCCACCTGATGGTAAGTGGTTGCTGCGGCCCATAGACATCTACATCTATCTTCCATTGCAAATCAAAATGCAGATGCGTTGTCACCCATGAGGACTGAGATGGAATGCCTCATTTCCAGTAAAAAGGGTCTCCGGTTCTCTACACTCACCATACGAAATACAGCAGCATTAAGCTACTATTTCACGCTGGTATTCTGTGAGAGCGTGGTCCTTCCCCGGTCGAGCCGACCCATTCGTGCTACAACTATACTACTAATATAACTGCAGCATGGCTCTACCACGTAGAAAATGCAGAATATGCAGTATTACTCAAACACTGCCTCACGTAATAAGGCTATCTATAATTAACTTTTTATAAATTTTAATTGCACAACAATTCATCATAATTTTTTATCCTAATTATTTTATTGTTTGCAAAATTTTTATTTTCAAAATCACTCTTATTGTTTGACGGCTACTTTTTCTAGGTTGTATTTACTAACTTATTTTAGACGACGCGAGTAGTTGAGGTTTTAAACAGGTACTTCTGTTTCATCAGCTACTCTAGTCACCAATTCCACAACTCAGCACACTTCACTTTGTCTTTCTGTCTGTTGCTAAGTTCAATTCATACCCTCTAACTACTCTAGCGCTGTTGTGGAGAATTTTAAACTGTTATTTACTGCTTACAGATGGACACTTTCTCAACTATTCTTCATGTGAGACGGTCCTCCTTGCCTCTACACTCTATGGTAGACGGGCTAACTGACATCGGGAGACGGGACGTCAAATACCTTAGTCCTTCCCGTGACCATGCTATTATTTATTCTGTGACCATAGGTGCTGTAAAGCTCCCGAAACGTCGGGAATTAAAAGGTTAAATTAAACGCGATAAAATCCGTAAAAGTTAGTTTCATTCAATGTATAGTGTTTTCGTACATATAGAAAATCATTAATTAACTTTAAATTAAAAAATAAAAACCAACTTCAAGGAACTTAAAAATACAGTTTCTGAAAGAGGGCTTTAATAATTCTTCGACATAAAATGACCATCCATGAAGCAGAAATTAGGTGCTGACATTATTTTCATTTTTTTAGTTATTTGAAATCGGTTCTTATAATTTTACGTATATAATTATATGCTCTAAGTATATAATTGATCATTAGCGGCATCTTTTATCACATCTTGGCACTTAAGGTAAACATATGAATTCAAGCGTCTTCATACTTCATACTTTTCATAAAAGATGGCGCTTATGAATATAATGTTAAGTACTTTTTAATTAAACAAAAACTATAACAAAATTTATAAACCTAAAATTAAAACGTTTGAATGAAAAATATATCTTTGAAGTAATTAAATTTAAATTGAAAATCTTACCAAGTAAAATTGTAAAAAGCCCAGGCAGACGTTGTTCTGCTCTTTCTGCTGTGCCTGATTTTGAGTTCTGACAGCCTTAGGCTAAATATGAATATGTCCCGCGAATATATTTACTAGATTTTATATTATACCAACTTTCCATCCCGGTTTCGCCCACAATCCATCAAATTTTCCTGAATGTGTCAACCTTGGCCTTTGAACAACTGCATCGGCCATTTTAGTAGGAGTAAACTTGTTTCTTGAAGGTTTCTAAGTTGCATCGATCCAGTAAATGATTCCACTAAGAAGTCTTGCGACAACGACCACACAGCCCGAATAGACGCCTAATGTATGTACTTCAGCATCCAAACCTGTCTGTCAAAAGTCTGGAGGTAAGCGGTACGTGGAAGGTGGGTTAAAATGCACGCTAATTGGTTAAAATCAAGGTTGCGACACTTGCTAATAAGCAAATAGTGTTGGGGACTTTAACTAATAAGTTTTGTACCAAGTCTACTTAATCTGTCCCAGAATTATATATAAATTAGTACAAAATTAAAAAAAAAAAAACAAAAGAAGTTTTATTTAAGTGGGTATCGTATTTATTTATTTATTTATTTTATTTAAATTCTTACATGTAACACCTTAAGCTAAAGGGTACATAGGACGGACTTAATGCCATGTGGCATTCTCTGCCAGTCAACCCTGGGTGCCAAGGACAATTGTTGGCAGGTGCGACCATTATACATAAATAAGCGAACATACATACAGATACATTAAAATATACATATATACAAAGTACATACATATACAATACATTTAAATATACACACATATAGTATAAATATACGTACAATACATTTAGTATAAATATACGTAAAATACCTATAATTATTTAAAGAATATTTTTTATTAAAACAAGCTTTCTTTACAATATTGAAATAATAATATAATACTATTAAAAATAAAACAGCAGTACAAACAGTTATTTAAACTGTCAAGTTCACTTCCGTTTCCTACTTTTCTTGACATGGCGTCTTAGCAGTAAAGAGAGCGAAGTGCCGTCTATTAAAACTTACCGCATATCAATTTTATTATGAACTATTTTTAAAATTTTTTGAATAATTTGATTTAATTATTAAATCAATTAATTCAAAAATATGGATTAACGTACATTCACCAAAAAAATTCAGCTTACACCTATGTCGCTTATAGTATAAGTCTGTAAAACATTCACGATAACATGCATAATATTTACTTGTACCAATATTATAGTTTAATTAGTACAGCACTAGTTACACGTGCCGGTAATTAAAGAAAAATATAGCAACAATGAACTGCATTGAAAAAAAAGGGATGTATAGTCCGAAAATATCCAAAGATGTCCGAATAAATCAAAGCGAGTTGCTAATGACAAATATAGGTTGAGCTCTGATTTAATTTTAATTAATAAATTTGGAAATTAAAATTCACTTATCTATGAAAAGCGATGCAATTTTTTTTAAATTACACATTTGGCTACTATTTCCGCACTATTTTATTGTACAGGGAACCATGTTGCGTGTCTTTTGTACTTTATTTTGTCGAAAATTCACAAGTCACATGCAAGATGTTCACGGGTCGGGGAAGTGGTCGGTACTAAACTAGATCGCGCGATCGTTTTCATAAGTAAGACGTATTTGCCTGATGTGTTGACAGAAAGTGTTCGCCTTTCATGACGCGTCTATTCGGGCTGTGTAGTCGTTGCCTTGCGACGAAGAAAACGCCTAGTAAATCTCAGAGTCATGGTGGACCGCTAAGCATACAGATTGTGTGGATTGTACCGTCAGTTTTGTCCTGATGTGGGTTGGTGGAATTTGATGACTGGAATTAATCCGAACAATTCCTCTAACTCTCCGTTGTAAATGCGATCGTAAATGCAAAGGGAAGTAACATCGATATAAAAGGCATCACCAGTGTTGTCGTTCGCATGACAATGAATGTTACTGATTTGCTACGTATCATTGATATACAGAAGAAACAGCGTCTGTGATAGCATGCAGCCTTATGGAACACCAGCATTCACAGACTTGTAATCAAATATGCACCGGCGCACAACATTCCTTCCCACCTGAAATCACCTAGGGATTTCACAAGACAACCATCGACCCGGCAGCTCTGCAGGTCCCCAGTTGCTCATAGAATATAAATTAATATAAACTAAATAGATATCTGAGCTAAGTTGTGCATTGATAACCTTAACTAAACTACAAAAGAAAATCAAACTTAGTTAATTTAATTTTAAAATTAGAACTTACAATCTAGCTTAATAAAACAATAAAAATAAGATTCAATCAAGAGGAAGAGGGCAGACTTTGACTACTGGTCTTGTAAGTAGGCCTCTTTTGGTCTTTAAGGTCACAACCCGGATAATATTGTCCTTTCCGGGGTGGATTTGGACTACTCGACCTAGGCGCCATTCGTTAGGTGATAGATTAGGTTCAATGATTGAAACGAGTTGACCAATATTAGGATGTTTGTGATCATCCTTAATCCACTTAACCTTTTGTTGAAGCGTATGTAAATAATCACTTTGCCAAATACGCCAAAAACTTTGAGAAAGCTTTTGAAGTAACTGCCAGCGTGTTCTAGGATTCATATCCTCAACGGACGGTTCTGGTAGAGCTACTAAAGGACGTCCTATAATAAAATGACCGGCCGTGAGAACATCAACTTCGCCGGGATCAGACGATAACTGACAAATCGGTCTTGAGTTCAGCATCGCTTCAACTTTAGTTAAAACTGTAGTTAGTTCTTCAAACGTCAGGACTTGTGAGCCTATGACCCTCTTGAGATAATATTTAGTAGATTTTATACCACTTTCAAAAATGCCTCCAAAGTGAGGTGCTGAAGGTGGATTTAATTTCCACGAGATTCCACGAGACGTTAATTGATCAGAAATATCCTGTTTTTATCTATCAACAATTTAACCATTTCCTCAAGATATCGTTTAGCGCCTACAAAGTTAGTGCCACAATCTGTCACAATATGTTGACATATTCCACGTCGAGACACGAATCTGTCTAGGGCGGCTAGAAACGCTTCTGTAGACAGTTCAGATACGAGTTCTAAATGAGCTGCTTTTACAGATAAACAAATGAACAAGCATATGTAAGCCTTACTGACCCGTGCGTTACGTCGTCTGTTTTCTTTTATAAGAAAAGGACCGCCAAAATCAATCCCTACCTGTTGAAAACAGTAACCTTGTTGAGATCTACAAGGTGGCAGGTTGCCCATAGACGGCTGATAGGGTATAGGTTTAACCCGAAAGCAAGTCACACACTTTGTTAAAACAGAACGAATAAGATTTCTAATTCCTAAAATCCAGAACTTGCGAACAATTAGTGATTGTAACGTGCGAGGTCCACAGTGCAAATACCGTTTATGATAATAGCTAATAATTAATTGAGATAAAATAGATTGTTTCGGTAACAAATATGGATGTTTTGTGTACTCAGGTAAGTTGAAATTGGTAAGTCGTCCACCCACTCGCATGAGTCCTAGGTTATCAATAAACGGAGACAACTTTTGTAAGTATTTAGGTAGAGGCTTCTGCGATTTTAATTTAGACATCTTTTGATTGAAGCTGCCCCATTGGACATATTTAATAAGGCTAAGTAGAGAGCACTTTACCTCATTCGTAGTCAAGTGACCTTTCTCGCGTTGGCTTGGTTCTTTGCGCGAATGAGAAATGAAGCGAAAGACCCATGCCAATATTCGCTGTAGTCGCGATAAGGATGAATACCGATTTAATAACACCTTCATAATGTCTTTATCAGATTCTCGAGATTGAGCAATCAGAGTGCGTGTTCTCAACTCTGGCAACTCATCCTGTGGCTTACACCGAATTTGAGCTGGCCAGTGATCTGGACTACTAAGCATCCAATCTGGTCCTGACTACCATCGCTTACAATTGACCAATTCTACACACGAGAGACCTCGGCTAGGAAAGTCAGCAGGATTGTCCTGAGTCGAGACATGCCTCCAGGTAGAAGGTTCAACTGCGTCAGTTATTTTAACTACTCGATGCGCAACAAAGGTTTCAATTTGTATGGCTCTGTATTGATCCAAGCTAATACAGTTGAGCTATCAGTGTAGGCTACAATATGAGATATATTTATTTTCGAAATAAGTAAAGTTTGCATGTGTTTGAGAGTACGTGATAACAAGAGCGCACCGCACAACTCCAAACGATTAACTGTTAGAGGCTTAATCGGAGCCACTTTAGATTTAGAAATCAAAAGAGAAACTTGGTTTTGATCATCGATACTTGATCGGAGATAGACACAGCACCCATATGCTTTGGTTGATCCATCGCAAAACCCAATCAGCTGGTGTGTAGCTGTTAAATCAATCACGATTTTACGAGGGATTTTTATCGATTTTATATTAGACAAGTCAGACACAAATGAAACCCAATCGTCACACAGATTGGCGGGTATGATTTCATCCCAAGACAATCCAATACGCCATAAGTTTTGAAGAAGTAGTTTGGCTAAAAGAATAAAAGGTGAAAGCCAACCCAACGGATCATAAATACGAGCATCGTGGGACAGGATTGAACGTTTCGTAAACTCCACGTTCACAGGAGAGACGGAGTAAGTGAAATAGTCTTCCGCAGGATCCCATTGAACTCCTAAAACCTTAAGCGTTATTGAACTATCATCAGAAAATGTCTTCGGACACTGACAATGTTCCATGGGTAACGATCGAAGAAATAAAGGGCTATTACTGCTCCACTTACGCAAATCTAGCTGAGCACAATTAAGAAGATTGATTAAATCTTCTTTAAGCTGAGAGGCTGCTTCGACTGAGGAAGCACCTGTAGTAATATCGTCCATGTAAGTATGATGCCGAAGAGCTTCAGCTGCATGAGGAAACTGATCACCGTGATCTGCAGCTAACTGATGTAATGTTCGTATCGCTAAGTACGGCGAGCTTTTGACTCCGTATGTGACCGTACGAAGTTCAAATTCTTGAACAGGCAAGGAAGGGGATTCACGCCATAGTACGTGTTGCCACACTCGATCCTCAGGCCTTATCAAGATTTGCCTGTACATCTTAGATATGTCACATGTAAAAACTATATTATGGACCCGAAATCCAGTAATAATGTTAACCAAATCAGCCTGTAACTTCGGTCCAGTGTAAACAATATCATTTAAAGATAGTCCATTAGTCGTCTTGTGACTCGCATTGAATACAACGCGAAGTTTGGTCGTTATGCTTTCTGGACGAATCACACAATGGTGGGGAATAAAATATCTACCAGGGGTAATATCCTTTCCCACTGATTGCATATGATTAAGCTGCTCATAATCACGCATAAAATCGTTATAAAGTGATTTAAGATCTGGTTGTCGGCAAAGTTTTTTCTCAAGATTTATAAACTGCGACAAAGAACTATTATATGAGCCTCCCATATTGACAGACGACTGCGTCAATAAGATAGGGACTACATATCGACCGTCTGATTCCCTATAAGTTTGAGTGGAATACAGGCGTTCGACCTCCTCATCCTCTGGAGCAGGTATATGTTGATGAGGCGGTTCCTCGACTTCCCAAAATCGTTTCATCATCTTCTCCAATGAATTGGTTGAAGTAGTTAACGAAGTGCCAACCGTTTTTACCGGACTCTCCATATTGGTGGGTCCTGAGAGAACCCACCCAAAGACGCTATGTAAAGCAGCAGGATAGCCGGGCTCTGGTTGAATGACACGGCCGTCATAGATGTGATGAAATACTTCAGCACCTAGCAATAAATCAACATCAGACGGTTTGTCAAAGTCACGGTCCGCTAATACTAAATGTTTATAACAGTCTCGAACCGCTAGAGGAATATCAGTGGTTGGCATTTTAGAAGTAATGCTATCGAGGACTATAGGATTAATATCAAATTGTGGGTCATTCGAATCACACGGGCGTATAGAGCATTGAGTCACTCCCTTGACTTGACACACAGACTGTTGTCCAAGTCCAGCCACAGTTGTGGTGCATCGACGTAATTGAAAACCAAGTCTCTTTGCGCATTTCATGGTGATGAAGCAGTCCTGAGCGCCGCTATCGATGAGCGCTCTAACTCGATGGAACGTGCCACTAGAGTCCTGCACACGCACCATGCACGTCCCGAGCAGCACCACGCACGGGCCACGAGCCTCTCCCACGAACGCACTCGTGTTAGTGTGGGCACTACTCGAACCGGTGGTCACCGCGGTCGGTGATCGAACTTGGTTGTCGATGTGTACCAGAGTGTGATGATTACCACTACAGATAAAACATCTCATTTTTGAGACGCATTTATCAAGAGAATGTTTTCGTAAACAGTTAATGCATAAATTATTTTGTTTGATAATATTTATTCTAGCACTGGTGTCCAAAGATTGAAAAGTGGGGCACTTATAGATACTGTGTGCTGCGCCACAATAATAGCACTCTAGTGAAGCCAGCTGCTTCGAACTAGTAGGCTTAGACTGAGTAGTGAGCACGGAACGTTTCAGGTTCGGTGCCCGCGGTGAAACATTTTTGATCTGTTTACCGCCTAAAAATTGAGAAGATCGCGCCCTAATGTCAACACTAGCATTTATTTCTAAAACTTTTACATAGTTTTGAAGAAACTGCATAAGACTTTGAAAAGAAGGAATTTCCGATTTATTTTCAGATTCGAAGCGGTGGCGCGTATCGGAGTCCAGTGCGCGAAACGCTGCGTTAAATAAAATAAAATCGCCTAAGTCATCTAGCTCTAAGGCCTTAAGGGCATTGACTGACTCGCAAAGAATATTAGTATATGTTTGTAAATCATTGAAATTAGGAGTTTTTAAATAAGGATAGTTATTTATTTGATCTAAATACGCCACTGCTAAAATGCGCTTTTTTTGATAACGCTTAATAAGTTCATTGAATACAAGCTCATAATTATCGGAAGTTAATTTTACCTTCTTTGCGATCCCTAAAGCGGATCCCGATAAACAAGAAATGAGATAGTGAAATTTAGTAATATTCGCGATTGATTTATTATTATGAATTAACGTTACGAAAGTGTCGTAAAATGTTTGCCAATTCTCAATTTTTCCGTCGAACTTCAGAAGCTCAATTTGTGGCAGTCTAGCTTGTACCTTTTCCGCGTCAGGCGTAAAGGTGTAGTTAACGTCAGCGGACGTTGGGCTGCTGCCTCGTTTGCGCTCCGGTAGGGACATCTCCGCGGCAAAACTTAGAACTTCATAGTACATATCATCAAATGCAGACAACGCTTGCATATCTATTTTTTCTTTAGGAGACAGTGCCAGTTTTAACGAATTAATTTTTTCCGTAAGCAACACATATTCATCACGAATGTTCTCAATTTTAAGAAATCTAGATTTAAATTGGCTAACTTTAGAAGAACTGGAGTCTTCCCGTATTTGAGTGGATAAATCGAAAAGAGTTTGAATAGAACGAAAAACATACTCTCGCTGTGACGTATAAAGTTTAAGTTTCATTTCTTCTTGCGACATGATTATAAAATAACAGCGAAAAATCAAATATGAATGCTAAGGATAATGATTAACGACAGATATTTAAAACAATATTTAAGTTTCTCCAAACTAAATTAACATTCAAACACTGAATTTAATGTTAACGTTTTTTAACCATTTGAATTAGATAACAATTAACAAACGACCCAACATTCATAGATATACAAGCATTCATACTTAAGTGCTATCATTCTAAGACCAAATTGATCATTTCCATAAACTGATTTAGTAATTTTTTCTAGCAATAATTATAAAATACCCTCAAATTATAATAATTTTCAAAGCGTAAGACTATCAATGCACATTCGAATATAATCGGACTAAACTTAGCAATTATAACGCAACCAAATAAGATAAGTCTACAAAGTCTGAGCATTACGAAACACTTCCCGAGCATTCAAGTCTAGCAGGATTATAATTGAAATGAATTAGTTACTTTCAATTATAAGAAAAATAGATTAAATATCAAAGTTTTCCTTAGAAATTGAACTTGATATTATCTTTATGAGGAGCGGACTGTATAAAATAGAAATCCATAGGTATCCGGCTCGAAGGACCAGAAATTATGTTACGGCTTGAATGTTTCGCAATGTGTTTCGTGGGTGGTTTTGGGAACCAGAGAACAACCAGACCAAGGGCTGGCTAACCCGATGATCCCAACCGGGAAGTAAACGAAGATAGCTTTAGAACTGGGTAGATAAGGAAGGGATACTCACAAGACTGGAGCACTCCTCGTGGTTATGGTGAAGTCTGTATATTTACGCTGAAGTTCTCGTGTATACACAGATACCACACTGCACTTCGAATGTATATGGACACGAGCAATTGCACGATAGTCTTACAACTTATTTATTTGTTATTTTTAAACGAGCGGTAACGAACACGTCTTATGCGTGCGCGGCCATCTTGCTTCTTGTTTTCTCGACGACTTGGTGGCGCACCATTCTGAGCAGTGCGTATACGGGGGAGGCGGGAGGATAGGAAACACTTAGGAAAAGGATGTTATATCGGGACTGTTCCGAAGCTACAACAATCATAATAATAAATACGATAGTTACATATGATATATATAAACTAAACTAATATAATAGAATAATATATATTACTTAACAGGATGCAAAGTAGTTATCTCTAGGACGTTTCTTGAATACCAATAAAGATTCGGCATTTCTTATACATACATGTATTTGACGGTATTTGACGGTACATGTATTTGACGGTAGTGAGTTCCATAACCTTACCGCGTGAACTGAAAAGGAGTGGGAGTAAAAACCGGAATTCCTTTTTGACGAAAGAGAGAAAACTTGCCATGAGTTTTCTCTATTTCATCAGTAGCACTGATGTTTACCTAACAATCATCATGCGATCATAAATATGTTTATTACGGCAATTTCCAAGAACTGAGACGGAATGGCTCTCAATTTGTTAATTGTCCGTAATTATACTAGTTTTTTTCTTCTTCTAGAATACGGGTGACAAACGATCACACAGTTAACCTGATAGTAAGTGAATGCTGTGGCTCATAGACATCCACATTTATCAAATGCGTTGTTACCCCTGAGGACTAATATGGAATGCCTAGATTTCAGTAAAAAGGGTCTCAGGTTCTCTACACTAACCATATAAAACACAGCAGCATTACTCTGCTATTTTACGCTGGTATTCTGTGAAAGCGTGGTCCTTCCCCGGTCGAGCCGACTCATTCGTGCTACAACTATAGTGTAGCTGCAGCCTGACTCTAACACGTAAAAAATATATTTCATACCTATTTAATAAATCATAAACAAATCTTGTGCGTCCTACTCCAAATCGGTTAAACTCTCATTAATCTGAGAATTATATTAAATTTCCCAAGTAAAAAGTAAAAAATATTTGATAATTTATTCAAATACTGAACTTCTTCAATAGTGTTTATAGGATTACCTAACTGCCTCTTTGGTCTAGTGGTTGTAGTAGTGCGACTGCTGATCATGAGGTCCTGGGTTCGAATCCCGGGTCGGTCCAAAAAATTAATTATTGAGCTTTTCCGTTAAGAAATTTTCAGTAGTTGCCCGGAGTCAGGAATTTGGTGGTTTCTCACCTCCCTGCCTCGGAAAGCACGTAAAGCCATTGATCCTGCGCTTGATCTCTCTCCGGTCGTGTCGGTTTACCGTCCCATCGGATTAAGAGAGTGAGGGAATAGAGAGTGCACCTGTGCTTGCGCATACACTTGGGCACTATAATCATGTCCTGCGCTGATGGCTAGCCTCCGTTGAGGCTGGCCGCCGTGGCCGAAATTCGGTCTGGAGGACTGTTTTTTTTAGGATTACCTATAAACACTATTGAAGGAGAGCAGATCAGATTAAAAAAGGCGCCAGTGCAGTTCGACTACACATCCACAGATTAATTAGTATTTTTGTAATACAATACTGACATAAACACATACGCATCAATGTAATTTTATGAGTTGAGGAGGATACCTAGATGGTGAGGCGTAACATATTCCTCTGTTTTCTCCCTGGATAATGATAATAGAGCAAATATTTTTTACAATGCAATTATTGATTGCCAAGTTCTTGCATATGTTTACTCTAAGGCCACGTCCAATTACGTCGAAATAATTATTTTACAACTACTAGTCAAATCAAGTTCTTCGTGGTAGAGCCATGCAGCAGTTATATTAGTAGCAGAGTTGTAGCACGAACGGGTCAGCTCGACCGGGGAAGGACCACGCTCTTACGGAATACCAGGGTCAAATAGTAGCTTAATGCTGCTGTGTTTCGTATGGTGAGTGTAGAGAACCGTAGACCCTTTTTACCGGAAACGAGGCATTCCATCTTAGTCCTCACGGGTGACAAGTGGTTGCTGTGACCCATAGACATCTACATCTTTCCTCGATTACGAATCAAAATGCAGATGCGTTACCATCAGGTGGACTGTGTTCTACAACCCTATCCTATATAAAAAAGTTAAGTCCAGTTTTTGAGCAGCAAATAGGGTTTTTCCTCTTTGAAAACTAGAATGATGCTTTCGATTCGATTTTGAAAAAAATAATGTTTTATAATTTAGTAACCAATATGGCCCAACGAATTAGTAAGCTGAAGTGGTAATGGGCCGGCCATATAGCTCGAAGAACCAATGAGGAAGAAAGGTTCTCGAGTGGCAGCCTCGTACAGGCAGGCAAAGTGTAGTGCTAGTGCTTTCAACCACATAGATGGAATGACATCTGGTAAGTCGATAGTTGCAGGTGGCTCAAGAGCGTGATTTGTGGCATTACTTGGGGAGGCCTATGTTCTGCAGTGGACTTGTAAAGGGCTGTGATGATTATGAATTTATTAAATGAATTGAAATTTATTAAATTTTGTCAATGTTTATTGAGATTATATGAAGATAAAATGTGCTTAACCGGAAAACATAAAGACCAAGCATATTTATCTTTTAGGTTAAAATTGATTGTAATATGCTTTGCTTATGAGTGATTCTTTGATATTCAAAAAAAATTACGGTAAGCTTACTTTTCTCCATAGCTTAGCTAGCACGCTTCTTAAGTATAATATTCTAAATATTATACTTAAGAAGCGTTTACATTGTCCTTCAAAGGAGTTGCTTACCTTCTTCAGTCTTAAGGAAGAAACCACTAATTAAAAAGACTTAAAAGGAATCGAATTAAAAGGAAACTACTGTGTAAAGTGCATGTTCACTTGTATAAGAAAATCACGTTGTATAAGAAAATGATCCATAGATCATTTTCTTATATTGTTTATACCTAATGTATATTATGTTATACAATAACAACATTTTGAATTATATTTCATTTGCATCGCAATTTAAAATTGTCAATCCTGCCTCTTAATTTGATTAATAATAATAGTCATATATTATGTATTCCTATATATATATATATATATATATATATATATATATATATATATATATATATATATATATATATATATATATATATATATATTTAAATTAAAAACAAATTTTCCGAAGTTCTAAGTTTTCTTTTCTTAGTATAACATGCTTTTATAACTAATGCTAGATTGTTCTATATATTATCTATTAGATAACCATATTATTGAATTAAATAATAAACATCCTATTCCAATAACCCGACTGTATTTTTATATAAGATAGATATTCCCCGCAACAACATATACGAAAATAATATAATTTTAGATTTTCTATAGTACAATTTCTTGACGCTAGATGGCACTTAGAGGTACATACAGTGAAGTTTATTAGCACAGAGTACATTGTATATATAAGGAATTAGGTGCTTGGATTGGAATACGTAAGAAGTACAGTAGTGAGAATTTAAACATTGTAGTTTTCTTCTTGAAACTGTGTCATTCAATTTTTTATGAGGCTGAGTAGCTACTAAACCCATGGGCACCTGCAACAAATTTTAAGCTAATGAGCTTACAGGCGCGATGGTGATGATATGTGACTCTCATGTCTATAGAATATTGGTTCGGTATTTACAATAACAAGAGCTGTGGTAGCTATGATGGTTAACGCTCGCTGTAAATTTCACAGTACACGAGCAACCTAGGTTCGATCCCCGCCGGCAGCAATGAAATTGTTAAGTGCTGATTTACCACGTGCTTGGCGGTGAAGGATAACATCGAGGAAACCTGCATGTCTAAGAAATAAGAAAATAAAATATTTCAAAGACATGAGAAGTCCGCCAACACGCATTGAGGCAGTGCCGCGGACACTTCACCCCTCTCAGATATGAGTGGAGGCCTGTGCCCAGCAAGGGGACGTATATAGGCTGTAACTTTAACTTTTTTACATTAACAATTCATAATCTGACGTGGTAGAGCCATGCTGCAGTTACATTACTAGCACAGTTGTAGAAAAAATGGGTCGGCTCGACCGGGGAAGGACCACGCTCTCACAGAATACCAGCGTATAATAGAAGCTCTACGCTACTGTGTTTCATGTGGTGAGTGTAGAGAACCGGAGACCCTTTTTACTGGAAACGAGGCATTCAATCTTAACCCTCACGGGTGACAACATATATAATTCTTAATCGAGTCTATGGGCCACAGTATCCACTTACTATCAGGTGAGCTGCGTGCTCGTTTGTTACCCTTACCCTACAAAAATACCTATATCTCGGCTACGACGTCTGCCTAAGTGTTACTGAAAGATTGCTGCTAGCAAGGACTGAAATTTCGACAAAAGCTTCGGCGTACAAGTTGCTCATACCCACACATTATTCTGCCGCATTCCGAGGGAGCTTCAGATATGCCGCAACTAAGTGCTGGAATAACGTTCCACTGCCTCTTCGAAACCTACAATCAGTGTATAGTTTTCTTACAAAATACAAAGCTATACTATTAAACGAACAGCTACGATCGTAGATTATCAATTTAAAATTTAATGTTTGTATGCTTTAGCGTGTATATCTATGTATATTCCAGTGTATATAATTGTCAATATTTTTTCCTTCATACGTCACGGGTGTACAATCTAATTACACTATTTTCTTTCCATTGCGCGCGTAGTGTTGCGCAGTTTCTGTGTAAAACATGCTAAATGGATGCGGTAGCATGTTATGTTGAATATATCTCTCGGGTTGCTATTGTGTGTAAGTGTTTTTATACGAAATTTAAATTATTTTTATATACTCGGTTCCAGTTACGCAATGAAATTAACATTCATAAACATCCGCTATAGCACTACGAAGATAAGGCAGTTGTGGCCCAAAAGTAAGTATGAAAAGAATATTAAAAACCTACCTGTGGCCATGTGTGTATGTGTATGTGTGTTATCCGTATGTATATATTTATGTATGTACGTGTATATATATATATATATATATATATATATATATATATTGATGAACAGCAAATCTAAAATCTAATATATATATATATATATATATATATATATATATATATATATATTATATGTGGTAGACGTAGTGTAGGGCGACCCCCCACTAGATGGAGTGACGACCTGGTAAGATATGCAGGAAGTCGATGGATGCAGGTGGCTCAGGACCGTGCTTTGTGGCATTACTTGGGGGAGGCCTATGTTCAGCAGTGGACTTGTGAAGGGCTGTAATGATGATAATGATAATGATGATGATGATATTATATGTGTGTGTATCTATATAATGCACTTAAGGTAGCCACTGAAAATCAGGGCTATGATGACACATCTTAGCGTTTCCTGAGTGGCAGTCCTATTTGGACCATTTCTCATTTTTTTAAAAAGTTGTTTTTTTTTAAGTTTGCTGTTCACTTTTTTTAAGTTTGTGTAAGTGTATAATTAAGTCTACTTATAAGAATACCTAATTATAATGTATGTTTTGAGTATTTATTGCTAATTTTTTAAGAAATGGCCAAATAAATATCTCTTTCTTTCTTCTTTCTCTCTTTAAATTGATTAAGATCTATTTATGTTTGATGAAACAAATTAATGTTACGTAATGTTTTTAATCAACACAGTTTTTTAAGTGTGCTTCTCGTGATATAAGAACGGGAACGCCTTTAGAAATATCACAGGGATGACAACTCATCAGTATTTTGATTCTTAATCGTGAATAGATGTAGATATCTATGAGTCACAGCATCCACGAGACGACATCATCTGTAGTCGCGCTTACAACCAATAAACCAAAGACGCAGTCAATGATGACACAATTCAACGAGAGAACTTCACGTCATGGCGGCTTGTTGACTCTGATGTACGCCCGACCCTTTCACTATTAAAGTGTGAAAAAAGTAAAGTATATACCGTCCTACCCACCCTTAGTCCGCCGCACTTACCCACGTGTTGGCAAGCTTCGCTCGTGCTCTAAATATCTAAATATCTCAGACATGGTGTCCTTAAGTTGTTAATTCACCGCTTCACCGCGAATCAAGTTTGTGGCGGTGTTCTGCCCGGGATGCGGCCAACGCTCCGTGAGGTAGTTTTTTTTCCGGCAACTCTCCGGAAAGCGGGGGAGGGAGGTGGGGAATGCTCAGAGCATACCACGCAGCCGACTGCGTGGTTATGTGGAGAATTTTACCCACTAAACCCCACCTTTTAGGGACTGGCTTAACGGTCTAACTAGAGATCTCTAAGCCATATACGAACGCGACCCTCCTTGGCAGAAAGGAGGGCGTGAGGCAGTTTGGAGCTACTCTATATATACTGTTTTACTTCGGAACTTTGATAGCGCGATTTAGGCTTCCATGTGCCTCGCCTGTCGACAGCACTGCCACAAGTTCAATCAGTAGTTACTTAATCTTAAATTTTAAAAGCTGACCTTAGTGTCTGCGGTGTTGCGGTTATCCCTGTGCTAACACCACTTGTAAGTCCAGCAACGTACTTGGAATTCCCCTGGTTTTGCGGGTGTTTATGGGCGACGAAGTCGCTTACCATCAAGTGATCCATGTGCTCGTTTGCCTCCTTCATAAAAAAAGTTACAAGCCGGGGTAGCTCAGGGATATTTGTTACATTATACTATGAAAAGCTCCTACGCATACCATGATATAACAATATTGTCAAGGTAATTTGTTCCTAGAAACAACGCGGCTTGAACGCAACGTGATAGAGTCTCAGACAAATGATATAATGATTAATAGCTGTGGAGCGAGTGTCACTCTTGATTACAAAGCGTTGCGACGGACATTCTTACGTCGGTGGCCTATTTTAGACTAATTGTTATTTGTAATTTTACCGTTCGTTTTCCCTCAAGTTAAAAAACAAAAAATACGAGTAGTGTAACTACCCCGTGTTGCTAGTGATGACAAACTAACTTACTACACTAATACACGTATGATGATATACAAAACATTCATCGAGCTATATGAGTTTCCATGGATGACGAAAGTATATTTCGTTATAAGTTCAGTTGATACTACAACTTCTTAAGAAAGGTATATATATATATATATATATATATATATATATATATATATATATATATATATATATATATATATATATATATAAAGACATGATAAGGGCACTCGGGCGATCACTTGTGGCAACTTAGTTACGACAACAGCGCGACACACTGCCGTGTACTTGATTCCTAGAATCATAAATAAATTTGATCCCGAGTTTATGAAAGAAATATTTAAAAAAAAAACAAAAGATGTTTCTATTGAGTTCTTTGGATAACAAAAATCGAATAGTTATCATACTACTGTTAGTACTATAACACTTTAACTATTAGTTGTTTAACATAAACTATAAGTATAATTTTGCTTATTTTTGTTGTTAATGTTGTTTTACGCTTTTTGAACTCAAGCACAGCAATTAAACATCACTGGTTCGCGCTGTGTTTAATATGTATTACTAATTGTAGAATTTTATGAGCAATAAATTTAAAAAAAATACTGCAGTGTAGGGTGACCCTCAAGACCGCGCGGCCATAAACAAATACTCTACTATCTCTGTACCAGTATCCGTTGCGAATAGCTGCCGTAACCGAAATACGGTCTGAAAATCGTTATAATACTTTCCCTCTTAAATAAAAGTAAAACCTAACCGTGTAGTGGCAGTGGAAGATTTTTTATAGGAGAAGGGAGACAAACGAGCACATAGTCCACCTGATGGTAAGTGGATACTGCGGCATAAAAACATCTACATCTATCCTCGATTACAAATCAATATTAAAAATGCAAATGCTTTCACCCGTGAAGACTAAGATGAAAAGCCTCCTTTCCAGTGAAAAGGGTCTCCGGTACTCTACATTCACCATACGAAACACAGCAGCTTTAAGCTGCTATTTTCCGCTAGTATTCTGTGAGAGCGCGGTCCTTACTCGGTCGAGACGACCCATTCGTGCTACAACTAGTTATACTACTATATTATATGAGAATATCCACCATATCGTAATATCATCCCCTTGGTATCGTAAGAGGCGTCAGAGAGAGGAACAAATCAGAAGATAGACAGCAGCGTCTTCCTATTGAGAACTAAAATATAAAAAACTTTGGTGACCAAACCGCCTGCCAACTAGTGGTGCTACTAATTTAAAAAGTTAAAATTAGACGGAATAATATCCGTGAAATTAGTCTCATTTAATGTTTTTTTTTTACACAACACACAGTCCACCTGATGGTAATCGGTTGCTGTGGCCCATAGACATCTATATCTATCCTCGATTACGAATCAAAATGCAGATGTGTTGTCACCCGTGAGGACTAAGATGGAATGCCTCGTTTCCAGTAAAAAGGGTTACCGGTTCTCTACACTCACCATACGAAAAACAGCAGCATTGAGTACTATTTTACGCCGGTATTCTGTGAGAGCGTGGTACTTTCCCGGTCGAGCCGACCCATTCGTGCTACAACTATACTACTAATATAACTGCAGCATGGCTCTACCACGTAAAAAATTATATGCACTGTTTGCGTTAACATAATAATCATCAGTATATTTAATGGTTACTCATATTTACTACACAATTAATGAAACTAGTTCTTACGGATTTTATTGGGTTAAATCAACTTATTTTTATATTCTTGGCGTTTCGACTCCTTAGTAGCATTCTTGGTTACGGGGGCACTGAGGTGTTAGAAGTTCCAAAATCATACATAGCTACTCACGGCTACCCACAGTTTAAAATTATTAATATTATAGTATCTTGAATTCTTGCAGATGTATGCTTTGTATGGGATTTGTTATATATAGGATTTATTACATTATAATTAGGATGTTTTTTTTTTATTTCAATAGCCTCGCATATCCTTCCTTGATATATCGGTGATACACGAGAAGGTTTTATGATCTTGTATATAAATGGAAATCTGCTCCATTATTCGAATATACAAGATGACAAATGAAATCAAAATTGTAATTTATAGGCACCCCTAGTTTTAGAACTCTAGTGTGCAGTCTGCCTGACGGTAAACAATTGCTGTCGCCTCTCCTCTTATTAGTTTGTGCGCCTCTCTAATAAATACAAGTGTTAATAATCTATACTGCGGCTAATTTATCCTCGATTAAAATCCCTACCCCCGAGGATTTAAATGGAACTCCTCGTCACCAATGAAAAGGCTATCAAATTCTTATCACTCATTATACGAAAATCACCAGCATTGTGCTACTATTTCATGCTGGTATTTATGCGGTCTTTGTAACGTCTGTAGATTCAATCAGCATCCTCCCGACAGAGCAAACCCATTCGTACTAGCACGTAGCCAAAATACTCTCTCGACTCGACTCTCACCGCATTAATAATAAAATTTTACCTGAAGGAAAACCCCGGAACATATACAAAATGTTGATAAAAAAGATAAAAACAATTAAATAAGATTATGGGATTGGGACGCTCGATGTGTTGGAATACAGGGCTATTGAGGTGAGACGCAGAACACCTGCCTTTATATTCTCAGTGAATCTAGATCAAATTTCTGTCACGGCGGTCAGTCTCGACGGAGACTAGTGATTTTAGTAATTTTAGCACAAGTGTGTGCTTTCTCTATTCTCTTCCCACCGTCCGATAGGCGGCAAACCGACACTACCGGAAAGTGATCAGGCGCAGGACCTTTACGCCTTTACGTGATTTTTGAGGCCAAAGGGTGAAATTCCGCCAACCCTTGAACGCCCAGTTGCTATAGAGAATTTCTAGAGAGAAAAACCAAATAACAGTTTTTGTAGAAAAAGGGACAAACGAGAAAGTAGCCTACCTGATTTTAAGTGACTTCCACCTCTCATGAACAACTGCAACACTAGGGAAATTACGGTTGCGTTGATTGATTTCGGCTCGACTCGGGATTAGAACCAGTAACTTGATCAACAGTTGCGCTTACGACTTGTAAGCGAAGTGTAAGGCTAGATGGAGTGGTGACCTGGTAAGACATGCAGAAAGGCTCAGGACCGTGTTTTTTGAAAGTTCTTGGGGGAGAAATTGACCATATAAACCTGATGGCCATATTACCCTCGTGTAATACATTATAAATTAGAATGTAAATAAGCATCTCGGCTAATAAAAATCGAGGCGCAAAGCAATAATCAATTTCACGTACTTAATACTACATTGTGTCAAATGTTCTATATACTGATACTGTATAAAATTTATTCTCGGTATTAGCGAAAAAAATTATATATTTCGATCGTTGTACTGTACATAATTATATTCAGATGTAGTCTTCAAAATAAATCGATTTCGCATTATTAACAATAGTTAGAAGGATGAGGGCATTCAAATTAATAAACCGAGAACTCGCTGCAAGTTATTCGAATGAAACAATTTTATTGACTGCCCGTAAAACTTTGTGGCTTCGAAATAGATAGCGGCATACTATTTCGATGGATGCTTGTGGCTCAAGACCGTCTTTGTGGCATCTCTTGGAGGAGGCCTACGTTAATGAATGGACTTGTTAAAGGCTGCAATGATGATAATGATGATTTTAGAATAGAATAATTTTTATTTACTATAAATTACATGTAATTCTTATTGAAAGTAATTTTTTTACTTCAACATTGTTCATTTATTACAGAAACAGAATTTTTTTTATTAAATATAGATTATAAATAATACTTATTGAAAGTATTTTTTTTAATTTACTACTGGATCGCATCTCTGTCCTGAGAAGAACCAGCAATAGGGTCTATTTTTTTAAAAACATTGTATGATACAATTAACAGCATAAAACAAATTAGAAATAGCTTGGTAGCAATCACGCTTCGCAGGGGTTATTATCATCCATATATTTCTTAATATTACAATAACCGTTTTTATACAAACTTAGTTTAATAAAATTTTTGAACTTTTTACAGGTCAAATTTTGTATATTTTCTGGGATTTTGTTGTAAAAGCGTGTACATCGACCCAATAATAATTTACTGACTCGGTGGAGTCGAGTAACTAGTACTACAAGCTTGTGTCCGTTCCTAGTATTTACAGAATGGATATCACTTATTTTACATATATACAACCATTCGATAACAGTGGTGGAGCCACGCGGCAGCTTTTACTGTTGCAAGCATGGGCTGGCTCGAACCGGGGAGATACACCAACCTCACAGAATACCAGAGTGAAGTAGAATGAGGTGGCCGGAAACTCAACTCCCTCAAATCAAGCATGGTGTGCAGACTGATACATGTATTCAGGGTGAGGGATTACTTTCGTAACATCAGGGGATCATTTAGGTACGTGGTAGAGCCACGCTGCAGCTATACTATAGTTGTAGTACTAATGGGTCGGCTCGACCGGGGAAGGACCACGCTCTCACGGAATATCAGCGTAAATTGCGGCTTAATACTGCTGTATTTCGTATGGTAAGTGTGGAGATCTGGCGATCGTTTTTAACTGGAAACGAAGCATTTCATCTTAGTGCACAGCGGTGACAACACATATGCGTTTTGATTCTTAATCGTGGATAAATGTGGGCCAGAGCATCCATTTACTTATAGGTGGACTGTGTGCTTATTCATTAAAAAAAATTAAACGCCTCCCTTTATCATCTGGAGACGTCTAAGTCTGCCTGGCTCCTTCTGACCGAGACGCACCGCAGGTGTCCTCTGCGGCTGATACTTCGAATCTCTCCTATCCGGGGTATAAATTGGGACACTCCCTTGAAAAAATAACAGATTCAAAAGTCCACTACTGAACATGTGCCTCCCCCACAGATTGCCTCATAGGGCAACATTCACCACGGTCGTCATACTTGGTAAGCGAGTGACTTAACAAGAAGATGCTTTTTTTAATTAAAAACGTTTTAAATATTTAGGAATTTCTCCTATATTTTTATATCGAGGCAGTTTACATACATAAATTGCACAATAACAAACATCCAAACCAGATAAATTAATTAAAAGCCGTAGAAATACTTCTTCCTTATATGATTGGAACTCTCGGCCACTTCTTACTTCTCCCCTTCTCTTACGCAGACTTAAAATATCTAACTAACCGACCGATATGCGTCCATATTTGGATTATTCTTTCATTTGACCCAGACTGCTTCAAAGTATTGATGATTGCAATGACCTACGATAAAAGAGTATAGTAATGTCCGGCTACCAACATTCTCTCTATTGGCGGCATTTCTAAAGGTGACAGATCTATGGTACTGCGATCGTAAAACCTGTCAAAAGTCACGATTAAGACAAATCTTCCCTACACCTGAAGGCATGTATGATGTATGTACAAAGATTTTTTACAGACTGCAGGAGAGAAAAAGAAATTTGATTATGGTTAAAGAAAATTTCCTTTTAATTAGAAGGCTGCCTTCGAAGAACAAAATTAAAAATAAATTAAAGTTACAGTCTATATACGTCCCACTGCTGGGTTCAGGCCTCCTCTCAGTTCTGAAGTTTCTGAAGTTTAAAGAGCTAAAAAAATTAAAATAATTTTTACATAATAGCTTCTGAATTCGCTGCTAAGACGTAGTATGTAGAAGAATTGAAGCTTCATGTTAATGAACTGCCTAAGTTTCAAGTTCAGAGAAATTTGTTTGTGAGACCTAAAAGCTATTATTTATTCTGTGCTATAAGTATAAAAATTCGGTTAGTTGGGCACTATACTTTTCCTATAGGTGCTAAGTAGCAATCCGATACTCCGAGTGTTGCGAAACACTCGGAGTATCGGATTGCTACTTAGAAAAATACTTACACTCGAAAAACTCCGAAATTGTAGAATTACAGCCTCTTTATGTTTTAAAACTGTAGCCATATACATCTACATATATATTGATTGAAAGTCGAAATGCAGATACGTTACCACCCCTGAGGACAAGATGGAAAGCCTCGCTCCTAGTAATAAGGGTCACCAATTCACTCACCATACGAATTGCAGCAACATTAAGCTGCAATTTTACGCTGGTACTCTGTGGGAGTGGTGTCCCTCCTCGTACAACCGTAATATAGGTGCAGCTTGGTTCTGCCACGTTAAAAATCTTCTTTATCTTCGTCTTCAAAACATACATTTTCTAGACAATAGTACAATCGACAATCGTACAATCTTAGACAATACTTAAACAATATAGAGACCTCATTTAAACATTCTCGGTACCACTTATTGAAATTACACGTGCTTGTAAAAAAATATATATATTGCAGAAAATCGAGTTCGTAACAAATCACGTTGCGTGTTGGGAAATCTTTTCAACCCTCGTTTCGTCGGGAAACCTCATCTGAATTTTCCACGTGACCTTCGCAAAGTTACATTAAATTTGTTTGTAGATCTTCCCTAACATTTACGTTTAAAAGTAAAAAAGCGGCCAAGAGCGTATCGGGCCACGCTCAGTGTAGAGTTCCGTAGTTTCCCGTCCGTCACAATAAGTGTTCCCACTTATGAGTTTAAAGGTGGGTATCCATTATGTTCGCGCTCCAGCAGCGCTCTGCGCTCCTGCAACTGCTCCCGGTAGTGGGTACTGTTGTTTCCATCCAAGTTCAAAATGATTTTCCTAGAAAGTCCTTATAAAGTTCTACTTTTCAGATTTTTTTCATATTTTCTAAACTTATGGTTCAAAAGCTAGAGGGGGGGGGGGGACACATTGTTTTTTACTTTTGGAGCGATTATTTCCGAAATTATTGACATTATCAAAAAATTATTTTAGTAAACCCCTATTCATTTTTAAATACCTTTCCAACAATATATCACATGTTAGGGTTGAAATTAAAAAATCACTTCCCACTTTACATATAGGGGGGCTACCCTAATAAAACATTTTTTTCCAAAATTTATTTTACCACTTTGTCGGCGTGATTGATACACATATTGGTACCAAATTTAAGCTTTCTAGTGCTAGCGGTCACAGAGATTAAGCGAGGACGGACAGACGGACAGACAGACATAGCGAAACTATAAGGGTTTCTAGTTGACTACGGAACCCTAAAAATGAAGTAATAGCCTGTACACGACATACGGCTGAGAACTGGCTTCTTTTTATTTTCGAGAGGATTATCGAGCAATAAGTTCGCCGCCAGGCGGGTAATGGCAGAAATCATGTTTATTTAAAATACTTTTATTATACACATCGTGAAGTGGCGGTAAAAATGTCCACAACCCCATATCGTAACGTAGGTGTCGCAAGAGGCGTTAGTTGTTTACAAATACCCTCTTAGGCAGTCTATGTACGGTAATATAACGAAATATATCAAATTCACAACACCAAATGTTAGACAGGTGGAAACCAATCTACTTTTAAATAAGGAGGATCTGCGTTTTGTTGAATCCACTGTTTCTCTCGGGATTACAGCTGAAGCAAAGCTAATGTAGATTTTATATTACCTGAAATTGTCGATTGCCTTATTACAATTTCACGTGTGTATGTGTACGAACATGTACGAACCTGAGTGGTCTTTGATATAAACCAATACATCTCTCAACAGGATTATCAACGCATCCATAATACAAATGTACTCAAAGAAGAGCCCCAGATCGTACACAAAATGTTAATAAAAATATAAAAACGATTAAAAATTTTAGGTAATAATCGATGTGTAACAACCCAATACAGGGTTATTGAGGTGAGATTTGGACGCAAGGCAATCGACAATTTCAGGTAATATAAAATCTACATTAGGTTTGCTTCAGCTGCCAGATATACAGACATACAGCAGCCAGAGGATTAATCGTAGTGATTAAATATCAACTATAGGGAATAACTGAATTAAATGGATTCAATGACGGTTTTAATGAAGCTCTGTCTCTATACTCCACCCTTGCTAAAAATTTAAATGTCAATACTTTAGAGCACACACAAAAAAATATATAAACAGGTTAAATATGAACTCCATAAGCACGCCATTTAAATGTCAAAGTTGAATCTAATGGAAGAAATTTACCTGCGTAGTTTCATCACAGCGCATGCGTCAAAACATTGATCGGTGGTGAAGTCAGCTAGGGCTCATTTTCCCAACAGTACCGAGTCGGTGAGTACTGACGGTTTCACACTTTTAATTGGTATTTAAAATTATTTACTGTAATAGTATTTTAAAAACAAGTGCATGTACCTTGCCGTGGCCCTGATTATTATAATAGCGAGTTTGGTACGTTTACAGGTAGGTCACATTTTTATTGTTTGCTTCTTGAGATTTAACACTTATTACTCTACTATATTTATTTGGTATTATATTTAATATTTCTTTTTGTATTTTACACTCCTTCTTATTTAATTTTTCTATTTAATTTTGCATGCACCAACTTATATTCGGCCAGCTCCTTACTAGCCGTAACTTCAGCTTCAAATAAAAAGAGGTATTTTTATTTATTTCAATTATTTTATCGTTTATCTTTATTTTAGTGTTTGTGATTAGTTGATGTTAATTTTATACGAGTATACATGTATAATATATAAAAGGCCTAAATTTATACCGTCAAAATAAATTGATACGCAACAGGTTGGACCTGTTATTGACGTGGCGGATTGGACCTTTAGTATTACAACTACAGTCCTAGATGTTATTATTATTTGAACGATTTTAACAAGATCAAATAAATTTTAAAATGATTGCCGATACGAATAAACAAAGGTTTTATTTTTACTTAAGAGAATTCGAAGAAATAATTTCAAAATTACAAAACATTCATATTATTAAATAAAATATCTTTACTACACTAAAATAGAATATTATGTATAAGCAAATGAGAAAATAAAGAATTTTCCTTTGTTTCCGATACGATTATATTTAGAACACGATTCAGAATCTCGACATACCTCGATAAGGTGCATCGATTAATTTACCTAGCTCGGCTGCATCCTGACATGCGCTCTTGCACTCTTCTCGGGCGTTATAATGAATTGATAGATGTATTTTTTCATCGCACCGTCTAGTGGCAATGTAAGAGTGATTACTGTCCCATATTATTCCGTGGGTGTCATTAGAGGCGACAGAGGGAAAAGAAACGCATTGGGTGCGTTTGGCAGAAAAATGCGCTAGCACGCGCTTACTAGCGCTAAAATAGTTTTCGGCCAGGACACGATTGCTACTTCAGTAGCGCTGACACAATCCGCCATTTTGCTTATTTAATTTGATTGTTTTGAAGTAGAGTTTATAAGATGTTTTTACAATATTAGTTTTAAGTAATATAATGACATGAATAGACATATACATATAAGTTTTTAATATGAATACTTCACAAACATATATTTAAATTAAGTTAGGTTCCCCGGTTAAAACTAACATCGTGTCCTGGAGGAAAATATCTACTTACGATTTGACAGCGCTTACCGCTTACGATCGCCATTTTGCTTACAAGCGCTTGCTAGCGCTTTTTTCTGCCAAACGCACCCATTGTTAAGCGTTACAACTACGCCAAACATCCCTCCTATGAGGCAATCAATGGTGGAGGCCTATATTCAGGAGTGAACTTTCGATAAGTCTTGGTTTGGTAGGTAACTGTGGTGGTAATGGTGGTATTGCTATCACTACGTCACATGTCATAAGTGTGTTGGCCAACGCAGTTTGTTATTTTTTAGTTGATGCTGCTTTCCATGGTGCATCAACTAAAAAATGCATGCTGTTTAGTTGATGACGATATGGAAAACGGCAAGCATAACGGCAAACATACTTCTATAAGAAAGGAATGCGTTCAGTGCGTGGTTGAAGTAGAACACAATAACATTAATAAATATTATTATTTATTAATACTAAGCTTTCATTTTTGGCGATTTATTAATTATTAATAAAATATTTACGACGAGAAACAAATTTAAGTACCTACAATGTCTAAAAATGGAAAATTATGTATTGTTTTTTAACTTATAATGTACTCACGAAATAGTGTAGTCAGTAGGAGCCTTCATGAATGAGGAAGCTAGGGGCAATGGATTATAGATACTAAACGTCACTTTCGTCTGAAATCTGTGAAACATTTCATTTAGTAAATTTGAAGTTAAAAAATTAAAAGATTACTTTAATCCACTAAGAAAAAAATTATTCTAATAAACTATTAATAAAAACTGAAGTAACGGTAACGGGCTGGCCATATAGCTCAAAGAACTGATAACTGTTGGGGAAGAAAGACTGTCTTGTACCGGTAACCTAAGTCTAGGGCGACCCCCACTAGATAGTGTGAAGACATGGTAAGATATGCAGGAAGTCGATAGATGCAGGTAAGAAGGCTGGGGACCGAGTTTTTTTCCCTTGAGGAACATATGATAGAGGTAATAATGGTGATGAAACTATTTAAAAGGTTAAATGAAATGAAAGAAAATTAAGTAATATCTTTGTTGATTCGACGTAAAAATATAAATTGCGCTTGTCAAATGAAACTTTTTTAAACATACTAAATCTACCACCATTCTCATCTACCATCGAAAAGTCAGATAAAGCTCTGACCGGAGACGAAACGGCAAAAGAAATGTCGAACGTATCCTATTTTTGTAATTTAAAAGTTAATATTGGTATATCATATTAATACAGAATGGTAAACGACAACAGTCCCATCGGTTTCTATGATGTCCCCAAAAACAAAGATTGAAAATTTGAAGCTTATCAGCATATTGCAAATCATAGCAGACCAAAAGGCGTTGCAGATAGATTAATTAGGCGACCGCCAATTCCCTGAGCCACAACGCTTTCTTAACTTCTTAAATTTGCATAAAAACTGTGAGGCTTGTTCAAAAAAAAAACATGTCCAGTAGTACATATTGAAATGAGGAGTTTCTGTAGAGAAAGGCAAGTTCGGAATTGTAATAAATCACGTTGCGCGCTGGGAAATCTACTCAATTCACATTTCGTCGGGAAATTTCCTCGCTCGAATTTTCCACGTGACTTACGCCAACTTATGCTTTTTTTTGTGCAACTTGATAAACATTAAATATCAAAATAGTTTAGTAGTATACTTTTCATAGTTTTAAGTAAATTGCGAAAAAAAAACTATAACTTTAGATATTAATTTTATCAGCACGAAATCGTTTTTATAATAAAATATATTCTAATTTTTAAATAATATATGAATTCGCCCTAAATAAGGATTAAATTTAGAACTTCTCATACGGATTTTTTAAAATATTTTCCGGACAATATGTTAAAGTTATTAATGACTTCCTCTTTTTTACTAACCTTAGAGTTCAATAATGAGTAAGGACCTATATTGTACCTTTATTGTACCTATATTGTATGGAAGAGGCTACTGTGATACTGTAAGCAGCCAAATCCTATTTTCTAAAAAAATTAAGTATTTATTAGCATTTGCCTTAGATCGAAATGCCTTGAACATTGCAACCTGATGGTAGTTGTCATTCTTCTAAATAAAATATTATTTTCATCCCTTTGCGTTATTTTTTTATATGTTTGTGTTGTTATAAATTTTCATCGCTACGCAATATATCTTTGCTCCCCATTCACCTCTACTGATTTAATAATAAGCGAAGGTTGAATCCAGACCTGCGCAGTGAGTTCCAGCGGTGATTAAATAAATTGCTTTCATTTGTTTATTAATTATTTACCAGCGTTTCGGATCGACAAGCGACAGTATCATATCATATAAATTACAATGTATGAGCTATATAATAGAGAATATAATTGTATATGACAATATGCGTATAATTATTAGACTTCGTTTGAGTAATGGTGGCAAAAGATACACGGTTCATCCTATTCGTTTCACTCTATAAACGTCCACCGCTGGAAATAGGCCTCGCCAAAGATTGGCTCATAGGGGGGATTTTTCCAAAGTCACACGGTTTTCAGGCGGGCTAGCAACTGTAGTTTGTTATTATTTCTGTAGTAGCTGTTATTAGGAAGTTGCTGCTACCCATAACCTTTTTTAATTTCCCTCTGTCATAAGCACATTAGAAATATTTACAACTAGTTGTTTCCGCGACCTCGAACGCGTAGAATTTATTACGGTTGGATTTCATGGGTTTTGTCTTTTTGTGCAAAACCTTGTTTTTCTAAAATAAAGCCTAAGTAGCCTAAGTTCCTCCTTATAACATCAACTATCTGCTAGATAAAGTCCCGTCAAAATCGGTCCAGCCACATATGGTGACAAAAATTTTTTTTTTGTTACAAGCGTCGTTCATATTTTCATTTACATTTAGCGAAAGGATGTTGTTTTGAAATTACAAGCAGACACTTCAATTTTATTAACTTGTATAGATACATGCATTACAATAAATCCTTTTTATATTATAATGCATGTATGCAAAAAGAATGCCATTTGCTCCACCACTCGTTACTTAAAAGACCTATTTTGAGACAGTTTCTTTTTCTCACGTTTGTGGCCGTAGAAGGAAAAGGGGAGATCTCCCACCGGGCAAGGTGATCTGCCCGGGAAGCGGCCGACACTCCGTGTGATAGTTCGGAGATGTTATATATATACTGTTTATTATTCGGAATTTTGAAAGCGTGATTTAGGCTTCGGTGTGTTTCGATTGCGGCGCGACTACAGCGCCGCCACATCACCCCCCTGCTCAGACCGGAATTCGATAGTGCAGCCTCGTTGCCGACGAATGTGCAAGTGCCGGGAGATTGCCTTGTAGTCTGCGGTGAGTCGAGAAGAAGGCAAGTAATCTGCGAGAGTGCCGTGAAGCAGAGGCGAGCAGTAAGGCTCAGAGCCGTGCCGAACACTGTAGCGCAAAGTGTAGCTTGAAGGAACAGGAAGCATTATTATTCCAGTGCTGCGATGAACCTTGTGAAGCTAGATGGCTTGCAGGATATGAAGACTGCAGATGATATCTTCTCGGAAGCGAATAGGTGGGGTACTCTATGACGATGATGAAGCTTGAAGTTTCCGAAGGTAGTTATAGTTGCGTGTTCAGATCACGTCGGGGTCACCACTGTGGCCGTAGAAGGAAAAGTGGAGATCCCCCGCCGCGCGCGACTACAGTGCCGCCACACGTTCGACATTTTTTTCCACTAGTAATAGTTCCCTTCATACTCCATTACGTTCATTGTCATTCCTTAGAAAATATTAGGACACCTGTACCCTAGTGGAACTTCTTATTTTTACATATTTGATGTGTTCACTAGGTTTTTGTCGTATATCTCGTATATCCCATCCTATCTTATTATCTATCCTATTTATTCTCGATATTGTATAAGTACATCTCTATACACTTAATATGTCATTTTTATTGTTTCCATAACTATTGATGTACATTTAAGAATGTATCGATATTTTTAAATAATGGTTTAATCTTATTTTTTAATAAGTTAGTTATTTATGTTACTAAATATCACCATATTGAATGACTCCCACCGGCAAACGCTTTCCACCAGAGTAACACAACGCACTTAAACCTAAAAACCAAAAATTTGTGTTAATACACAAATAATATTGCTTTTGGTGGGGATACTAAATCAGGTCATAAGGAGTGACTTGATTTCGTATCCCAACCACAGCGGGCAGATTAGCGGGTAGATTATAAAGGCAATCTACAATTTGTAATAACAACATTTATGACAATTTTCTGCCATATGTCTGCGATGCTGTTGCAATATTTATTGATTTGTGTCGGCTATACCCCGACCTGCGCAGTCGAGTTTCCCGGGGATGGAAATGTTGAGCTGTTTATTTTTAACTTCATTCTCGCAGAAACCGGCACTGGCAGAATTATTTATTTTAAAAAGGTTAAATAACAAAGATTTTTTTCTATTTAATTAAGATATAAAAATGTAGTTTTATGGTATAAGTAAAATATTTATTTATGATTAAAAGTAGCAAGCAAAGAGTAATTACAGTAACTTTCCCGTCCACTACTTTTACTTCAACTAGCTTTAAATTGTGCTAAGAGAAGTTCATGACATTAGTGGAATGGCGACTTCAAACTTACGACCCTTAACTTAGGCTACTATTTTAATAGCATTTTACTATATTTTAAGAAAAATAAATTATATTGCACATGTTATTCATGACACTGTTTATTGTTTATAATCACATACTTCTCTTTTTATGGAATAAGGGTGACTCATTCCACCTGATGCCGATATGACGGCCGATATGATGGCCGATAGTCATCTACATGTATCCTCGAATAAGAATCAAAATGTAAGACCATTGTCACCCTTGAGGATCCGTACCAGTTTCTCTTCACTCGCCATACGAAACTCAGCAAGCTGCTTTTGCAAAGCATGCTGGTATTTTGTGAGAGCATTTTATTTTCCTGGTCGAACCAAGCCATTCGTGCCACAACCAAAACATTATTTAAGCGTGACTTTACGACGAACAGACTTTCTACACATATTCTTGAAACACTGCTTGGAATTACCAATACGTGATTTGGCGCTACAATGCCGCGGGTTCGAATCCGATACGAAATAGGTGTTTTGTGGCTTACATACCACGTCAGTTTTTTCCACGTGAAATTTTAGAAAGTATTTTGCCATAATTTCTGGTTTCAATAGAAACTTTGTTGGAACCTATAAACAAAATATACATCCCCCACCCCTTCCAATGTTCACCTGTTAAATGTTATTGATTAACATCAGTAGCTAGCTCAAGACTTGCGCTGTTAGCTTTCCCGGACTTGGAACAATCCAGGCTTGCGATATGTCAGACGGGAAATTAAATAGCTAAAGTAACACGTTAATAAAACGTTAAGTATTTGTTTAGCACTTACTGCTTACTTTTAATAATTTATTTATTTATACAAATGTTCACTTGTTAAGTTTACGCCGTTTATAATAGTACATAGATGTGCAACATAAAGCATCGCAATTGATTAGAGGAAGTGTTTTATTCTACGTGTGCTTTTTGTGATGGCAACGTAAGTTAATCTAATAATTTTCAGTATTTTTTTTATTCAAAAGTGCAGTGTAATTGTATTCCATTTTTAAAGTATATTTTACGTAATTGCTGGATTAATTAAAATATAGATTCACAAGAAAAATCTTTAAAATATGATTTATAATTAAATGCATGGTTACGGGAAAAGTCAAGAATAGAATAGAATCATTTTTATTCAATACAGTGGTTACCACTGGTTCTGTCCTGGAAAGAACCAGCAAAAAAACGCAGCTGGACTGTTCTTTTAAATATAGTTAATTTACAATATATTATTTTATACAATTAATATGAACAAACCAACAGTGTATAATTATTAATACACGAGTCACAAAATGGCATTAATATTTATAAGAAATATAATGCAATAGCAAAATACATAAGTTACTTAGCTTAAGTATTCCGGTCCAATAAAACAGCTTACTGTTAAAAAAAAAACTATGTGTTTTACTAGGAGTTTTCTTCCTCGTACAACTTCTCTGTGGAATTGTTTACAACCGGCGATTTTTCCGGACGTTCCGATACGACTTAGGTACCTTCAAGAAAAGAGCTTACTCCTTTCTAAAAGACCGGCAATGCACCTGCAATTCCCTTACATATTGTAATTACCATCAGGTGCCGCATGCTTGTGTGCCCGCTCTACTATAAAAAAAATAAAAAACTCAGCTTAAGAGCCTTTCGGCTCCTTACAGCAGACAAGTAGAGTTACCACTTTTCACTCGTTCACTGGTTGGTGGTTACAAAACTGTTATTACTATTTATTTGTTACTCTATTTATCTATATCTATTATAAATCAATTTATTAGATTAGACAATATTTTTTTAAGTAATTAGTCAGTATTTAATTATTCTATAAACTAGTGAACCAAGAATCGAAATTGGGTAATGTGATACAAACTTAATTTAAATCGTAAGTACCAACAATCTTGTTTTGTTAGTATGTATTAAAATAAAATATTTTAACTACCTTACAAACTAGTTATTAAATTACCTATAATAATCTATTACACACACACATGCGCGGTTTTCACCTACTGCTACTGTAGGAAAACAACGCGATACCAAGTTCTACCCACTACCAACGTAGACATGGCGTTAATTTTCTATTTTCTATCGTAGGTGAACCCCGTGCATAAATACGGACGCGTGTTTCAAAAAACCTATATGAAGCTTCCGTACTCTCGTTTACTATGATATAAGCCAGTGATTGACTGCAATCCTATCGGATGGTAAGCAGTGATTAGGTCCTACTGAGGCGCTGAATTAAAAAAACAAAGTTGCCTTGATGACATTTACATTTTCGATATCACCATTAACAGCCTGTTTAAGACTAAGCCTTTTCCAAAAATGTATCAGCTGAAAGGTGTAGGCGAAGTTCGAGCAAGACGTATATGCTATGGGACAGTGTAAATAAAACCACAATCTAATAATCAATAGAACTGTTTGCACGTTTCGTTTGTACTATATTTATGAAGCTTTGAAAAATAATAATAAAAATAAAACTTTAACGATTTTTATAACAATTATTAGCAATAAACCACCAAGGGTAAAGAGGATATATTGAATTAATATAGGTCAGTCTTCACATTTATTACAGAACAGGCAGTCTTTATGGGTCCATTTTATGCACTGATTACACTGAAACAGTTTTCAGCTAGTGGTTCGGTGCATAAGATGATATTAGTTGCGCTTTGGCCTGCTAACTGAGAAATTTTTATCTTCTTAATGTTTGTCTTCCTATTTTTAACTATTATGAAGCTTTGACGGATTTTTCTGAGGTGGGTACGGGAGGTACTATTCAAACTAGGTAAGAGTCATAAGTTTTATGTTTCTCGTAATAGATAAAAAAGATTCTTAGCTAAATAACTTTAACATCATTAATAGAATGGATTTCCGTAAAGTAACGCCTAATTTTATTATGGAGGATGAGTCGCTCGCGTCCGTAGGCTTCGACCACCTAACCTTAGGCCCACCCTACACGTGTCCCCCGGGTGGTGCTAAATGAGCGACAAAGCCGAAAAATAGACTCGGCTCCTCGCCGTATGGTAGCGGCGTAAAATCTACCACCACCCCTTGTTCGCACCGTGACTCAGCAAATAAAAGAAATGACCCCGAGTTCCCGGCGCCCCTTAAATGGGGCAGGGTTGCGAAGAATCTCTGAGAGAAAAACCGGCGACGAGGTTCGCCACCCGTCACGTTCTGTCTCCCGGAGGGGCGAAAAGTGGATTGCGGAAACCCGTCTGGCTACGCTGAATGTATGTGGAGGAATGAACGATAAGATGGATGAAGTATGCGAAATGATGAATGACAGAGGAATAGATGCATTATGTGTGAATGAGACGAAACGAAAGGGAAAGGATGCCACTGCACATGGTACGTATACCGCGTATTGGTCTGGTGTAGGCGAGACCGAACGGGCATGCCAGGGAGTCGGTCTCATCCTTTCAGAAAGAATGGGTCAATGTGTGAAAGAGTATGAATGTGTAAGCCCGAGACTGCTTTGGTTACGAATGAAAGTGGGCTTAAAGAAGCTGTTCCTGCTAGGGGTGTACGCCCCAGACATGTCTAAGCTCACTTACATCCGAGAGCAGTTTTGGGACATGGTAAGGATGGTGTTGACAAAATGAAAGGAAAATGAAAATATTATTGTATTAGGAGACTTTAATGGAAGGGTTGGGGTGAAGAGGTCTGGTTATGAAAGGATATTGGGAACGTTTGGTGATGAAAGTATAAATGAGAATAGTGAAGACCCCCTCACCGTATGTGCGGAAAAGAATCTTTTTGTGACGAATACTTTTTTTCGTCATAAGAAGATTCACATGTATACATGGGAAAGAGGTGATGATAGAAGCATGATAGATTTCGTAATTGTGGATGAAAGAATGAGGAGCGCAGTCGTAGATACAAGGGTTTACCGGGGGTCCAACGTAGGGACGGATCATTACTTGGTCTTATGTCGAATTAATGGTCTTTTCAAGCGTTGGCGGCATCGGACATCTGTGTCTACCACTGCGTTAAAGCGTATAAGAATAAAGAAGTTACAAGATGAAGATGTGAAAGAGAAGTATAAATGTAGACTGAGAGAAAATATTAGATGTTTGAATGAGTTGTGTATGAATGATTTAGACTTGAATACTGTGTGGGATAATATTAAGAAAGGTTTGGTGGATACCTCCACCGAAGTATGTGGTGTAAGTAAGAGCACAAATGAAAGGAAAAGTGGGCTTAATACGTTATGGTGGGATGATGAGGTACGGGTGGAAGTTGAATCAAAGAAGAAAGCATGGTTAGATTTACTAGCAACCAAAGCTGGTAATTCTTCTGGTATGAATGATGAGATTGAAAGAAAAAAGGCAGAATTTAGACGTCTAAATAAGAGAGTAAAAGAAGTTGTTGAAAGGAAAAAGAAAGAAAGAACGGATAAGAATGATAGAAGGATATCTGATAATTTCCAGGCTAACATAAAATGTTCTGGAAACTCGTAAGAACTGCCAGGGGAAATACAAAACAGCACATTATAATGAATGCTATAAGAGACGAGAATGGATGTATTCTGAATGATGAAGTTTCGAATTTAAACATATGGAAGGAATACTTTGAAAGCGTATTTATGAGTAAAGAGTAGTCTGAATTAAATGAACTAGAAATTCCGAAAGAAGTGGAAAGGGGTATGAAGATAAGTGTAGATGAAATAATGAAAGCAATGAAAAGCATGAAAGCAGGTAAGGCAGCTGGATATGATAGAGTATCACTCGAGATGCTAAGGGCTGGAGAGGGATTGGTGGCAGGCCTGCTGTACACCTTGTTTAATTTATGTTGGGAATTAAAACGGGTACCGGATGACTGGTGTAAAGCAGTTATAGTACCAATATATAAAGGAAAAGGGTCACAGCAGGACTGCAAAAACTACCGCGGTATCAGCTTGCTTAGTATTGTGGGTAAACTGTATGCTAAGGTGTTAATTGAAAGAGTTATGAAAGAAACTGATGGAAAAATTTGGGATGTGCAAGCGGGTTTTAGAAAGGGAATGGGGTGTACAGATCAAGTCTTTTCCATGCGCATGATTGCGGAGAAGTTTTTGGCCAAAAACCAGAAAGTTTTTTGTGCATTCATGGACTTGGAAAAGGCTTATGACAGAGTGGACAGGAATGTGTTATGGCCAACACTGAACTCATATGGGTTGAGCGATGGTTTGATACAGGCATTAAGGTCTCTTTATGGGGACTCTAGTGCTTGTGTCAGGATCAATGGGGTCAACTCGGACTGGTTTGGCATTCAAAAAGGTGTCAGACAGGGCTGTGTAGCTTCCCCTTGGCTGTTCAACCTATTTATGGACCGGTGTTTGCAAACTTCGAAAGATGAAGAGTGTGGGTTAAGAATGGGCGAGTTAACCGTCAAATGCCTTTTGTATGCCGATGATCAAGTCATATTTGCGTCACCGGCGGCTGAGTTGCAAATGATGGTTACATTAATGAACTGGGAATTAAAAGAAAGGGGAATGAAAGTGAACGCATGTAAGACGAAAGTGATGGTTTTTGAAAGAGAAGAAAGCAAAACGGTATGTGAAATAAGAATAGAAGGAGAGTTAATTAAGCAAGTGGATGAGTTTGTGTATTTGGGATGTGTATTTAGCAGGGATGGTAGATATGGTAGGGATATAGAACGACGATTAAATGCAGGGAATAGAGTGAATGGGGCACTACACTCTATTATGAAGCACCAGAATATGTCAAAACAGGCACGTATGGTGATTCATAATGCTGTGTTAGTCCCTACTTTAATGTATGGTTGTGAAAGCGTGTGGCAGAAAAAAGGGTGTGGCAGAAAAAGCATGAAAGTAGAATAAATGCTGTAGAAATGCGGTCTTTAAGGAATATGCTAGGGTTGAATCTGAATGACAGGGTGAGAAATTGCGTGATAAGAGATAAATGTGGTATGCAAGACGATGTTGTGACCAGGATTAAGAAAGGAATGCTTCGGTGGTTTGGTCATGTGGAAAGAATGAATGAGGAAAGAGTGACAAAGCAAATTTATATGGCAGATGTGAACGGCCGAGTCGGGAAGGGACGCCCTAGGAAAAAGTTTATCGACCAAATTGGCGATATTTTGAAAATGGGGCACGTTAGATGTACCCTTAACCGACGAGCATGTAAGCGTAGATATATGGATGTAAAAGAGGCGAAAGAGGTATGTCAGGATCGTGCCAAATGGAAGTCCGTAGTCGCTGCCTACCCCTCTGGGTGACAGGCGTGAGTGTTTATTTATTTATATATTTATATTTATATAGATTAAATCATTGCCAAAAATTTTTCCAACGGATACTCTGTTTGCGTGTCCTGAGACGAAGCGCTCATCGCCAGTTGCCGCACTGGACTAACAGTTACAAAAGTTTAAAAATTAGATAAAGCAGTTAGAAGTCGGTCTTGGAATGTGTGAGTGTTTAGCTGCTGCGCTGCGGATGGTCGCAGTTTCGATTTTTTACAAGGGAAAAGTATTTGTTTGACTACGAAAATAATAAAAATAATAAATAGGCCTATATGAGCTACAGAATTTACTTGACATCTAACTCAATGTGTACTCGTTCATCACCCTGAATACTGAAAACTGCGTATCCCATTCCTTTATTTTAACTTTCCCTCGCAACCACCTGTTGAATGTTTATCGATTTATCCGGAAGACAGCATCTAGGCGCCGTTGCATTTTCTCAAGGTCAGAGTGAGCAGACGTGCGTGCATCAGTCTCAAGATGCAACGGCTTCGGCGTCACGCATGAATTACGGTTTGATTTTTTAACGCTGCGTTTTTATTATTATTTTTATTAAAATAATGGTTTATTATTAATGCAACACAATGAAATATCAAAAAAAACTTACAATTGGAATTCTTTATTTATTTACTAACTGATTTTGCATTGGAAGATCACGAAGATGAACATAAGGGTACACTAGCCACTGATTCTTCCATACAAACGTAGTCTGGCGATTACTCCACTGTTTGATGGTGTGTGTGCAAAAAAAATTGATTTCAATTTGTCTCATCATTATGTGGCCCTGTATGGAACCAAAAAGTTAAAAAATATATATATTTAAGAGTACTAATTTTAACACTACTTTGGGCGGAAATAAATACCATAAGAACGAAAATTGCAAAACAGTTACCATATAGGGATAAATTAGGTGTTCAAAAATGCAAATAATTTTATTTGGAACAGATACATTCAATAGATTTTTCATGATATCCAGATTCCCAAAGGCCTGTTTATAAAATTGCGCGCGCTCTTTTTGTTTTAAATCATCATGCCTTTCGCTTTCGCACGTGATGTCAGCTGAGATAGTATGCATTTTAGCCCCACTCACTACTTAGTTCGTGCCATCGACTAGGGCCACCTAAATGAATAGTATAGAATAGATTATATCCAATATATATACATATATATATATATATATATATATATATATATATATATATATATATACAAGGTAATATTTATTTAAAATAATTCATGCTTTAATAACTGAAAAATTAATCCTGGAAAGAACCATCAAAAAACCTAGCAGAACTTAATTAATATTGACGGCTGCGTGGCGCACTGCTTAGCAATGAGTTACAGTGCTAAGGGTCCCAGATTCAAATCCCGCACAGAACAAGTATTTATCTGGGGGCACGGCAGTGTCCCCGCCAAGTCGAGCAAAAAAGCGGCACGGCCGTACCATCTTTTCTCGAAGCAATTCAGGCCATTTTCGACCCTTTATAACTTCGTGGTTAATAAAACTATAATCCTGAATTTTCAGTAACCGAATAATCATTGTATAAACATTGTATATTTCAAATTTCATTCAATTTGAACGAGTAGTTTAAGAATTGTAACCAGTCAAAGTTTCTTAATTTTGTCACTCACTGACTGACCTATCATCAAAACTCTAAGGCACTTCTAGCAGTTATAGAAGCTTCAAATTTAGAATACAATTAGTGTTTATTGTATTATTCAAGGAAAAACTAAAACATTTGTTAATTTCTGTCCAGTTTCTTAGATACACTAACTGCATAAATAACTTACTTTGTAATCCCATATAAATATATAGAATTACAAAGTTACATTTGCAGTGAATGAATTAGTGTACTTGTTTATGTATTATATATAGATCCATGTAATACCAAGTCGGTTAATCTATTCAGTTCCTACTTAAGGGTCCTTCTGTTTTAAGTTATTACGTAATTAGCTAACCTAACAACATTTTATAGTGACCATATCAATGTAAAAAGTCTTTTATGTTTTAAATATATAGATTGACTTGGCAATCGCATTAAGCAATCTAATTTAATATAATACGTATTACTTGTGAGATACATTGTGGTTTCATGCGATGGCCAAGTCAATCTACATATTTAAAACATAAAAGACTTTTTACAATGATATGGTAAAAAAGCCTAAAATTGTTATGAATATATTTAAATACTAAAGTTACACGTATCGGTCTTTTTGAACTCGCATTGCACAACCGGTGCATTTGCTTGATCGATCTACATTTCTGTGTTTTTATAGAATCAAAGTTTATATCGAATGTTTTTATTCACGAATCATCTTTATAAAACTCGCAACTTCAACTACGCAATGTGGCCATCATTTATGTAATCTCTCATTAATAATATCTCTGCTTACGAAATGATTATTAATTTATTATTTCGTAGGCTGCACCAGCTCGAGGCTCAGGAAATTTATTGTTATTAGTGTTTTAAGTTTCAATTTGTGTAAAGAAAATTAAAGTGTTAATTTAGGTAATTCTATCGGCAATTTTTATAGTCACGAACCACAAGCTCGTAACAGTTTCGTATTATTCTCGTCAATATGTTAATATTTCGATAATTCACTTTAAAGCTGAAAAAATAAGTCTTTTTAATAGTTTTAATAGATCACATAAACATTTACAAGAAGTATAATTAAAATTTTTAAGCTTTTTAATAATAATCACTTTTTTAAATAACGCATTCATTGTACTAACCAAAGCTACGCAATACGTTCCGCACGTAGCAAATTGCGTAGCACTTCTTACTTCTCTAAATTTCTCCTGCAATATCAGGCGCTGTTTTATTTTGAGGTGGAAAATTTCATACGTTAATAAATTTGACTCATTAATCTCACATTCGATGTATATTTAACATATACACATATGTATGTCTAAACTATATGTATATTTGGTAGCCATATGATGTGCATGAGTTTCGTCGAGCTGATAGATTTAGAAAGTATAAGACTAGTGTTTGTAATCGTGTAAGATCTTTGAAACTCGCGCAACCTAAGTAGTCTTCGTTCTTAAGTATAATTCTGATGTTTATGACCAATTTGCATTTCTGTTTAATAGTTATTGATTTATATTGGAGGCTGTATCCAGACAACTTTTGCCTCAAGTTTTGCCATCTCATATTAAGTAGTTCATTGATCCCTTTACTAAAAAAAACCATGGGGGCGAGAATCAATAAACTCTTTGAAGTCGGTTTGGACTGCCGCATTGGAGTTGAATTTTTCCCTTCTAAGAAGTTGCTTAGCAGCTAATTCTTCGTTCATGGTTTGCAGTTGCTGAGAAAAGATATCTGCCGTAATCGTTTGGTCAGATTTTAGAAAGCTGTAGTGAACGACACCGGCGCTAGTCCACCAAACACTCACAAGTAACTTTTTCTGAGTCAATTTTCGTTTAGGGCAGGATTTTGCTGGGTCTCCAGGGTTCAGCCATTGCGATGAGTGCTTCCAATTATCGTACAGTATCCAGTTTTCATCACAAGTAATGATTCAATTTAAAATCCCTTCATTTTTGTGTCGGTTGAGCAAAGTAACACAGCAGACGACTCGTGTTTGCAAATTCGATTCACTCAATTCATGAGTTACCCATCGTTCAAGTTTCTTTACTTTCCCGATTTGCTTCAAGTGGATTAATACAGTTTTATCACTAACCCGAAGCCTGCAGCTATCTCTGAAGTGCTTTGCGATGGATCCGCTTCCACAATAGCCTTTCTGAAGGTTGAAATTTCCAGAACGAAAACGTTGAAAACCAGAAACGTACCATGCTTACTTTTGCGACACCAGTGCCTTACACATAATTAATCCTTCGAGCTGTTTCTGCAGCTCTGGTGCCACTGTAGAACTCGTGCTCGTAATTATACCGACATTTCATGTTTTCCATTGTGCGGTAATAAGCGACTGCAAAGAAAAAAATAATGAAGAAAATACAAATAACTGACTGTTTTCAAAACTCGAATGTACCAGCTAAATGAATTTATAAATTTGAATTTGGAATTCTTAACCACAGAGGAGATATTTCAGATCGAATTGGTCAGTACGAAATAACGCTAATTTCATATGTAAGGACCCAATAATAAGATTTTTTTGTATGTCTTATTTCTTTTCAACACCCACGAATAAGTTATAAAAGTTCTTGATTGATAATGGAGGCTTTGTCCAGATTTGCGTGATGCGATATACAAGATTATTTCGATTTCAAATTGGCTATTACAGGCAATTAGCAACGCACCTGAACTGTAGTATTTTCTATCACTTTTTTAATTTTGAAAGTGAAAACGGATGCAATTCTTTAGCAAATTTTTAATGAGCAGTATCAAATTTTGTATATTTTATCTCTTTTTAACACCTGCGTGGGTGTTTATTGATTGGATACGGAAGTTGCATCCAGCCCTGCGCGCTGTACTTCCCGGGGCTCACGAAAATTATCGGTCGATGCATCATTGGAAAACATAAACCGTCAGAGCAACAATGTTATCTTTAGTTTTTTTTCCATTTATTATTTACTTTAGATGATTGTAGTAATTAGTAGTAGGCGAGTGCTGCTAATACGTGAGTACATTACTTATATTATTTTAAATAAGATGTAGAATGTAATTATTTTGGAGATAAATCAGTTATTAGCGACCCTGGTGTTGATAATGATACCGATAGTAAATAAGATATAAATCTGTTCATAAGTTGTATGAGCAGCAATGGACTTTTGTAGTTCATCCAAGATAACGACAAGAATCAACCATTTGCTGATAACTGCATTCCCTTTTTCTGACATGCTCTAACCTGTAGATAAAACAGCATCCAACCCTGCCTTGTTAATTTTTTTCTAAGTAAACACGTAGATGTACATTTAATATAAGATAAATATGATTGAGGCGATAATTAGATTTTACTTTTATATTTTATTGTGCAATAGAATTTTCTAGTTTAATCTGCTTGTGTGTGCATTGTTGGTTAAAATGATTTGTCGAATTTAAGTGAAGTTGTTTATAATCACCAATTTTCTAAGTGCCACGCTTTTCTGTTATCGTCAAACAATTATAAAATAAATTATAAAATGTTGTCTGGCGTTATAAGGGTAATTATTTTGTATAGAATAGGGGTGACAAACTAGCAAACAGCTACCAGATAATAAGTGGAATGCTGTGGTCCATAGACATCTTCATCTATCTTCAATCAAGAATCAAAGTGCAGATCGTCACACGTGCACGTCGTCACACCTGAAGATCCAGAATGTCTGATTTCCAGTAAAAAGATTCTCTGATTCTATATACTCACTATATAAAAGAGTAGTAGTACTTAGAGCGGCTTAAACTGTTTAAAATTTTTTGTCGCTCCGCACCGCTTTGCGTTAGCTTTCGTTTACGTAGGACAAGTGCCGATATCGTTACAGCCTAATAAAGTCCACTGCTGAACATAGCCCTTTCCTAATAAATTGCCTCGGAAATTATACCGTAATTGCATGCTTGGCAAGCATCTTCAGATTTGTTTCCCTCTGTCGCCTCTCAGTACGACCGCGGGTTGATATGGAGTGCTTGATATTCTAACTCCGCCACTACACGCTAAACAAGTAACTATTTTTTTAACATTTTTATTTGACGTTATTCTCTTTTTTATGTATTGAACAGGGGTATATCTTAATTCGAGACATTCATATTCTTTCCTGATTTTTTGATGACTTTAAAATAAATAAAATGTCAGAAAATGGTCGGTGACGTCGTTGGAAGGGATTTTTTAACACAGCAAAGCAGTGCAATAAGAGCTTTTTTTATACTTTGTCTCTTTCCAACACCTACGCAGGTTTGATTATTAATTGGATACGTTACCTGCATTCAGGACTTGCGCTTTGCATTTAACAAGGCGCAGTGAAATTGTTGCTCGATATAACGTTGTTTATCATATCAAACCAGGGCTTGTTTAATTTCACTTTTATTTACACATAGTTATTTTACTTTAACATTATAAAATGATTGTTGACATGCGAGTGCACCTAAAATGTGAGTATTAAAAAGAACCTATCTTAACTGACCAAATAATATATTAATCAAATAAATAAAACTTACTACTAATTAAATCGATACGGTGACAGACTGGTAGCAATCTTTTAAAAACTTTTTAATTTTAATCATTTATTTTATAAATGTACACCAACAATATGTATATAAAACATTCGTGCAAAATAAATTCCTGAAAAGTAATATATAATGATGAATAACATGAAATATATATGAATCTACATTAATTATAGGCGTACATAACATTAACTTTAAATAATATGAATGCTTTAAGCTTTATGTTATATTTTATTTTATTTATATATATTTATGGTGAAAAAATATTTCTTCTACAAAGACAACGACACAAATAAAAACTCATCTAAAAATAATAAAACATACAACAAAAATAACTAATGTAAAAAGGGCTCTCAGGGAAACGCACAACTAAGATAAAATAAAAATTTATATTTACTTATATTCACTAATTCTGTTATTATACCCATTCACTTATTAATCGGTATATAGGTTATCATTAATTCGATCAATTTTTAAATGAAATACAAATATCTTAAAAACCTTTATGTATATCTACAGTATAAATTTAAATATATAAAGGATCCAAAGTTATCACCATGCTTAAAATAACAACACAAGTAGGTATATTTTATTTATGTTTTATATTCATAACTTTCTAAAAATTTCTACAATTTAACTTATCTTGGTACATAACTCTAATAATTGCAAACTACGCATCATGTCTTACCCAATGCAGTAAACTGCGTAGCGATTTTGATTTCAACTACTATTTGAATCTGTTGAACATCTATTTATTTTTAAACAGCAGTACAACCGTGGGAGACATGGGTTTTTCCTGAAGGATAGGTTAAAGTACACGTACTGCGGCATCTGTAGCGACTTAAAATGATCTCCATCTCACAGAATATAATAAATGTACAAAATACGCAAGTTACTTATGTTTTTTCACTAGACATTACATCTTCTGTGATGTGATTACATGGTACAGATCTCTTTCAAATATTTATTTTGTCTTTTGAATTTCTTGTTTATTGTGTACAATAATTTATATTTCATTCGCATATTCATAGAGCGTCAAAAGTATCTCGCATTTCTTGCACTCACCGCATATTCGTACTACGTTTGTGTGAGGAAGCCATTTCAAAGTCAGGTTACAGAGACTGTGCAGTTTTTGTCGTCCATAATACTACATTAACATAACTTGAGCATACTTACACGCAGTAGGACTGCGTCTTGGTATGCAACATTCATTTTCGATTTATAGTGTTAAATATAAAAGTCATACAAATAATACGCTTTGTCAGCACTGCGAAATACAGTAAACTGCTGGTCAAGAGATTTTTATATCAAAGTTTTATGTTGTATTATTATTAAATTAAAACTTCTTTACCATAACATTATTTAGACTAAATATTTCGCGATACGTCGTCTTCCTCGACGTTATAGTGTGTTTATTATATCTACATTATAAACTGAATATTTTCAGTTTTATTCCGTAAGTATTTTTTGAAAATTCAAATAAAATTTAGACTTATGATTTTTTGATAATAATGTATCAAAAAATCTGTGTACAAAAGTTTTGAATGACGCCGTTAGATGGAACTTTTTTAAAAGTTTTCAAAACTGCGCAATCACAGCTTTAGTGTATATTTTCTCTTTCTAACGCCTGTGTATGTTTACTAATTATTGATTTAACACGGAAGCTGCATTCAGGACCTGCGCGTTGCACATTCCCGGGGCTCAGGGAACTTTCGTTTAGTGCATCATTATCTATCACAACAGTCTAACGGACGCAAGTGCTTTTGGTTTATTTTACTTTAGTTTTATTTTATTTTGACGCAGAACTTCTACGCTCTGACAGCGCGCGACATGTTACACTCCCGTTCACTCGGGACCTTTTTGGCGGGAAAATTTCTAGGTTAGGAAATTTTTTGCAATATTGCAAATTTTGCTATATTTTCACTTTGAGACAATATTTATGGATAAAACTTACAGGAAGTCTTGTTGAATGTATAAACTATCGAATAAAATTATTTTTGGTTGCTAGAAATTGTAATAAAGTATATAAATTACACTGTATAGCATAATAGTAGTATAAACTTCAATTTTAGTGACAAAATTACTACTAATTTGAATTCTACACCTTTGTTTTTGGAGAAATTTATATGAAATTGTTTGGAAATATGTATATTTTATGTTTTATGTGTTTCCATTCGTTACTCATACCAAAATATTAAAATATTAAAAAATAAAAAAAAAATAAAATAATATTTTATCTGTGACATTTCGAACAATATTTCTAAAATATGTTCGTGTGAATTTGAAATAAATACAACGTCATGTTATTTCAAAATATGTAGGAAAACTATTTTTACTTACATTTTACACTAAAAATAAATGAGAATTTGAAAAATAACACATTTATAACCCGCCCGCCAAAACAGGCCTTTCGGAATTTGAAGTACTTTTGGCAATTTACTTTTCACTTTTTATACCACAAATTATATATCTACGTGTTTACTATATTACAAGGAATATAAAAAAGTATAATACTTTCGTTTTTAGTCCAGACACAAATATAAAATTCTATAAAAAAGACTTGGTTTAAAATAAAAGAGCATATCTTTGTCTTTGATACTAATATCTATTGCATAGTGTCTTTGGTTTTGTTTAAAACGAAAAAATAGTTTTTTCATAGGTAGACATGTTTACATAATTCTGATCTAATTCGATCACTACTTGGCGGGCGTAAGGTTGGTATTGCGCGATCGAAAGTGAGCATGGCTTGGCGTACAAGTGATTATTGATGAACGATTGCAGTTAAATTGTGAGTAGTTATATTAAACTAAATAAAATAGTTATTTAAAGTTACTGCTTATATCCGTCCCACAGCTGGGCACAGGCCTCCTTCATTTTTGACGCTGTGCTGCCCCAATGCGTGTGGGCCAAAATTCGTATGTCTTCGTAATATTTTTACACATTCAGGGTTCCTCACGAGGTGTTTATTGATTGGATACGGAGGTTGCATCCAGCCCTGCGCGCTGTACTTCCCGGGGCTCACGAAAATTATGGGTCGGTGCATCATTGGAAAACATAAACCGTCAGAGCAAGAGTTATCTTTAGTTTTTTCATTTATTATTTACTTTAGATAATTGTAGCAATTAGTGGTAGGCGAGTGCTGCTAATACGTGAGTTCATTACATATATTAATTCAATAAAGGTGTAGAATGTAAACATTTTGAAAATAAATCGGTTATTTGCGACACTGGTGTTGATAATGATACTGATAATAAAAAACACAAATCTATTCATAAGTTTTATGAGCAGCAATGCACCACTATATTATATAATTTATATATATATATATATATATATATATATATATATATATATATATATATATATATATATATATATATATATATATATATATATATATACAAAATTAAATTTGACATTTGAAAACTCAAACCTAACTTCGACAAAAAAATGTCCTATTAAAATTTAAAAAGGAGTAGATTATAAATTTTATAATAAGAATCATAATCAAGAGTTTACTAAAATTTATAATTACTTGTAATTATAATTTTTTATCAGCATACATTTCATCATGACATTTTATGGCCATTCTAGTAATGACTGAAACGTATGATGAAACGTATGTCACTTTTGGTCTATTGCGAATGATATAGTCTAAATATTTTTTTAATTACTATTCATAAAATATTGAGACAAATATTTCAATATTATGATAAAAATAATAACGTGCGACGCCTCTAGATAGAATTTCCAGACGAGCTTTTCAAATCTGTTGGCTTATATATGATGATATTAGAAGGAGAATAATTACAAATTTTGTAATTATTCTCCTTCTAATATCATCATAATTATACATTATATAATAAACACGATTATTATATAATGTATAATTATCATGTTTTTAATAATTTCATGTTTAATTCATGGTCTTTATGTACTATGTTATTGTGGTCATTGACTGCACGACAAATCTCTCCCACCTTTCTGAAAACTTCGTTGCACATACTCTTTTCTAACTTTCTTCTATCTGTTAAATCATTTGTGGAGCATCACATTCAGGCTTAAATTCTCAAGGGGAGCATTTATTTTGTAAATTATTTAATATAATGTTACATGATATGATATCACAATTACATTTTAATGATATTTTTATCCGAATATATTAAATGGTATCTAAGTCAAATACAAAAAACATACTAAATGTATGTTTTACAAAACTTATTAACACAACATTTAAATTACAAATATATTTATTTAAATTAGAATAAAAGTTGTTCATAAATGCTGGGCACGCGAGAGTTAAAAATGTATGAATTTTTACCACTTTGACTTGGACGTGGAAACCTAAAAATAAAATAAAAGAATAATAAGCATATTTAAACATGAAACATTTTGCCAAATTATAATAAATTATATATGTTTCTACAAAAAAAATGTGTATACTTAATAATATATTCGTACTATACTTAAGTACCCACAGAAATGTCACATCTGAAAATATTAATTTTATAATCTATATTCCCTGACACGAGATGGCGTCTTAGGAATAATTTGTTTTATTATTAATACATAATACTTTTTTATTGATTAATTATCTTATTAACCGATGAAAAGTAATTCCTTGGTTTTTACCGACATTTCTTGAATTATTTGTGCAATATCTAAGTACACACGACGGCATATTTTTATCAAGAGAATTTTTATAAATCAACACAACACGTGACAACTCTATTAAGCGCCTAGCGGGTGACTGATTAAAGTGCGGTGTATGCACCGCAGTTGAGTGGAACACAGTAGCTGAAGGCAGTGTCGTCTCTAGTACGTAGTACATAATAGCTCAATGGATTAACATGAAATATTTTAAACATGAAATTATTACAAAAACGATTATTATATAATGTATAATTATCATGATTTTAATAATTTCATGTTTAATTCATGGTCTTTATGTATTATGTTACTGTGGTCATTGACTGCACGACGAATCTCTCCCACCTTTCTGAAAACTTCGTTGCACATACTCTTTTCTAACTCTCTTCTATCTGTTAAATCATTTGTGGAGCATCACATTCAGGCTTAAATTCTCAAGGGGAGCACATATTATACACATATTATACCTTACAGCCACATCGATATAAAATGTCTGGAGCTTTATTAGGTTGACATTTTTCATTTTCATTAGTTACTAGTCTTGTTAGTTATTAACTTCTAAGTGCAAATGGTTACATTATTATTAGTACCCGGTTGACCGAGCTTCGCTCGGTATTTTTCGCTCGGTATTTTTTTAATTCGTGTGTTTTGGAAATTATATTTAGATACAAATTACGTACTGATGAAATACGAATAATATTTTTGATCTTAGCGATATAATAGAATAAACTGAACTGGTTATTTGAATAAAAATTCATGAGTGCAATTAGTTTAATTTAAATATTCGTGTTTTTAAAAAAAACACTAAAAAAGGGCTCAAAAATAGATTTTCTTAAAAAAGAAAGGAACTTGATAAAAAATAAAATAAAAAAGTCGGACGGTCGGTCTGGGCTCGAACGATGTTATTACGATTTGTGACCGCCCAATATGCCAATCAAGCTATTAAATTTGTAATCATTAATAAACTGTCAAAATTTACCTTCTTTTTCTAACGATATTGTAGCAGTTTTTTATTGCCTAAAAACACGGACAAAAAAACATTTTCTAAATCGATCGATTTATTGCCCCCGAAACTCCCTACACACAAAATTTTATGAAAATCGTTGGAGCCATTTCCGAGATTCAGATTATATATATATATATATATATATATATATATATATATATAAGCGGAAACAATGAACAATGAACATGACTAATTTGAGTATGTAATTTTCTTAAAAAAATCCATGAATATTTTTGACATTCTCTTTTACAAAAATAAATAGGTAATTAATTTAAATTAAAAATAACCACAACGTTGTCAGAACAAATTCTATTATTCAAATTTCGAATGCATATAATAAGAACTTTTTGTACGTTTTATTTCTTTTCAACACTTACAAATAAGTAATAATAGTTATTGATTGACAACGGAGGCTTTGAGCAGATTTGCGTGATGCGATATACAAGAAATTTTTCGATTTAAAATTGGCTATTACACGTGATCAGCAACGCAACTTAACTGTACAGTTATTTCCTATTACCACAGAATAAATAATAGTCATAGAATAAGTAATAGCCATTACCTTGTTTTAATTTTCAAAGTGAAAAGGAATAAAATTCTTTAGCAAATTTTAATGTGCCGTATCAAGTTTTGTGTATGTTATCTCTTTTCAACACCTGCGTAGGTGTTTATTGATTGGATACGGAGGTTGCATCCAGCCCTGCGCGCTGTATTTTCCGGGGCTCACGAAAATTATCGATCGATGCACATCTTGAGTTTTTTTATTCATTATTTTTTTCAGCTAAATGTAGTAAATAAGGTAGGCGAATACTGCTAATACATGAGTACATTATTTTTATTAATTTAATAAAGATGTAGAATGTAATTATTTCGAAGATAAATCGGTTATTAGCGACCCTGGTGTTGATAATGGTACTCGTACTGATAGTAAAAAAGATACAAATCTATTCATAAGTTATATGAGCAGCAATGGAATTTTGTAGTCCATCCAAGATAACGACAAGCATCTGCCATCTGCTAAGAACTGCATTCCCTTTCTCTGACTTTCTCCCGCCTGTAGATAAAACAGCATTCAATCTATTTTTTATATTTTTTTCATGGTAAGCACCTAGATGTGCGTTTATATACCTACGATAAATAAGATTGAGGCGATACTTAGGTTGTTCTTTTATATTTTATTGTGCAATAGAATTTTCTAGTTTAATCTTCTTGTATCTGCATTGTTTGTTACATTAATTTGTCGAATTTAAGTTAAGTTGTTTATAATTACCAATTTTCAAGTGCTACGATTTTCTCTTATCATCAAAATAATATAATGAATTATAAATGATAGCGTGTAAAATGTTGTGTGGCGTTGTTATGGTAATTATTTTTTATAGAATAAGGGTGACAAACTAGCAAACAGCCACCTGATGTTAAGTGGATGCTGTGGTCCATAGACATCTTCATCTATCTTCAATCAAGAACCAAAGTGCAGATACGTTGTCACACCTGAAGATCCAGAATGCCCGATTTCCATATCTTAATTCGGAACATTCATGTACTTTTTGGTGATTTTAAAATAAAGAAAATTTAGAAAAGGAGCGTAAAATAGTTTGACGTCGTTGGAAGGGATTTTCTATCACAGCAAAGCAGTGCAACTAGAGATCGGCAGCGGTAGTCACTTAACATCAGGTGATCCGCATGCTCGTTTGGCCCATCTTCTATAAAAAAAAAACTTTTTATACTTTGTCTCTTTCCAACACCTACGCAGGTATGATTATTATTGATTGGATACGTTACCTCCATCCAGGACTTGCGCTTTGCATTTCACAGGGCGCAGTGAAATTGTTGCTCGATGTAACATTGTTTATCATATCAGGCCAGAGCTTGTTCAATTTCACTTTTATTTATATATTTTATTATTATATTATTATATTTTACTTAAACATAATAAAGTGATTGAAAACCTACCTTAATTGACTAAATTCTATATTATTAAAATAAATAAAACTTTCTACTAATTAAATCGATACGGTGACAGGCTGATAGCAATGTCTTTTAAACTTTTTAAGTTTATCATTAATTTTATAAAGGTAATCCAATACTCAGTATATAAAACATTCGAGCAAAATAAAATTAAGGAAGGGTGTCCTTTAAAACTACACCAACTACAGGCGTACACAACATTAATTTTACATAATATGAATGGTTTAAGCTTTACGTTATATTTTATTTTATTTATATATTTTATGGTGAAAAAATATTACTTCAACAAAGACAAAAACACAAAAATAAAACTCATCCAAAAATGAAATAAAAATATAATAGAAAAATAACTAAAGTATGAAGAGCTTTCGGGGAAACGTGCAACTTAGATAAAATAAAAATTTATATTTACATATCTTCACCCATGAATGAATTTTTAGATGAAATACAAATATTTTAAAAACCTTTTGTTGGCGACGCGCCTATAAGAATATTTCAATTTATTAGTTAACCGATTACGAATAGCTTCTAAAAGGCAAATTATCGAGCAACAGTATTCCGATAAGAAAATGCTTAGTTGAATCTTAAAGAAATATCGAATTAACGATATGAAGGTCTTGGGTTCGACTCCCAGGCCGGAATAGTTTATCGTTTTATTAGTTATATTTTCTTAATAAATTCATATAGGGGATTTTTGAGATATAAAGTATGTTACCGGATTTGTTCCCCGGTTGAAATCATCTTTCCAGTGATGTTAATTTAAAGAAATATTAAAATAAAGTTAGAGACCGGATTTGTTCCCCGGTCGAGATGATCGCTGTGCATAAGTAGAATTAATGGAAATCGATTGCATAAGTATTGTCTTATATGAGATTGATATGTTTTGTATGAAAACAAATGCCTATTTTCAATGTATTGATTCATGAAATATTTGTCTATGTTATCTGATAAGAAACATGATAACTGATAAGAATCTAATTAGAAATAGTTTCCTACACTTTGAGAATTGTGTAGAAGCATTTATTCACCTATTATTGTTGATATTAGACTTTCCATTTTTACTGATAGTCGATAGCCGTGCAAAAGTTAGTTGTTCAAATAGTGTGAGATCATAGACGCACGCTAGCCACGTACTTATGAGGCCAAATATGTAGAAATTTAAATATTTGCAATTTCAGCGATTTATGTATGTAATGATTTGTAAAACATTTCAGATTGATTGTACGTGTAAAAAGGTGAATTCTGTGTTATTTTTATGTGAAAATTCCTGTGAACAAGTGAAATAATGATAGTTTTGTATAAGAAATTTAAAAGTGTTTTAATAGTGAAATGTATGGAGAAAATGTAAATTAAACTGTTGTATTGGTTAAGATATGTATAATTTCAAGTGGGAAACATTGTTTTAACTTTCTATGTTAAATATTTAAGAAATTTCAACTTTGAACATGTGAGTAAAATAGGCATATTTTGTTAAATAAATAAAAGGTTTTTTGTGATATGAAAATGTAACGTATATCGTAGTAAAGACCTTTTTTGTGCTATCTTTATAAGTAAATTGTATAAATGTATGTCTTATACAAAATAAATTATTGAGAAAACCGTGAGAGAGTGATAGTACAAATTGATGTAATTGAGTTGCGCAGGCGCGCAAATGGCGCGGCTCACTTTCGCGTATAGCTCAGGGGTAGCTCAGTAAACGAGTTTTCTTGCAATTCGTTCGGGAATCCTTCAGGATTAGTTCAGGAAAAAGTGCAAAACCAGCAGTCAATAAGAAGAAAAAGTGTAGGGAAGTGATAGGGAAAAGTGATTACTCTCTCACGGAACGGTTTGAAGATAATTGCTGTTTTATTCCCAAGAAATTCATCCCTCAAAATTATACAGTCCACATCGAAGAATTAAGGCGTTGGGACCGGGACGACTTCGGAAGACCCGTAAACCCCGCCTGAACCTATATTCTGAAAAGGAAGAGGTTATCGCCCTTGTGTGTTACTCCGTTGCGGAGATCACATACGTTGTTCCCGAACCCAACGTAGGCGTGATAGGAGGTCGGATCGAGAGAAGCCTCGATTCCTCCCTTCTGTTTCAGAGCCCGAAAGTTTACGCACCCTGGTTCCTTTTCACCTTTGTATATATTTACAAATAGTATAAATTTGAATAAACAAAGGATCCAAAGTTATCACCATGCTTAAAATAACAACAAAAGTATATTTTATTTATCATTTATATTCATAACTTTCTTAAAATTCTTCAATTTGATGAATTATCGTGGTACATAGCTCTAATAATTGCAAACTACGCGTCATGTCTTACCTAATGCAGAAAACTGCGTAACGATTTTGATTTCAACTACTATTTGTACTTATCTGTTGAACGTTTATTTATTTTTTAAACAACGGTACCACCGTGGTAGACATTCAGGGCGGTACCGTTATTTTTCCTGAAGGTTAGGTTAAAGTACGCGTATCAGTAGCGACATTAAATGACCACCATCTCACGGAATATAATAAAAGTACAAAATACGCCACTTATGTTTTCTCACTAGTCATTACATCTTCATCGATGTGATTACCTGGTAGATATTTCTTCGAAATAGTTATTTTGTCTTTAAAATTTCTTGTTTATTGTGTACAATAATTTATATTTCATTCACATATTCATGGGGCGTCAAAAGTATCTCGCATTCCTCGCACTCACTGAAACTTTCTTACTGTTTTACGTTTGTGTGAGGGAGCTTTTTCAAGGTAGGGTTACAGAGACTGTGCAGTTTTGGTCATTTGGTCATTTATAATACTACATTAACATAACTTAAGCATACTTATAGGCAGTAGGATGCGTCTTGGTATGCAACATTCATTTTCGATTTGTAGTGTTAACATAAAAGTCATACAGATTATTACACTTTTTCAGCACTGCAGACTGCTGGCCAAGAGATTTTTATATAAAAGTTTTATGTTGTATTTTTATTGACTTTTTTACGACTATGATACGTCGTTTTCCTCGACGTGTGTGATTATTATATCTACATTATACACTGAATATTTTCAGTTTTATTCCATAAGTATTTTTGTTTTTACAAGTACTTTTCGATAATTACGTATCAAAAAATCTCTGCACAAAAGTTTTGAATGACGCCGTTAGAACGAACTTTTTTAAAAAATTTCAAAACTGCGCAATTACAGCTTTAGTGTATATTTTTCTCTTTCTAACGCCTGTATGTATGTGTACTAGTTATTGATTGAACACGGAGGCTGCATCCAGGACCTGCGCGTTGCACATTCCCGGGGCTCAGGGAACTTTCGTTTGATGCATCATTATCCATCACAACAGTCTAACGGACGCAAGTGATTTGGTTTTATTTTATTTTAGTTTTATTTTATTTTGACGAAGTTAAGTGATTATTGATATGCGATTGCAGCTAAATTGTGAGTAGTTATATTAAACTAAATAAAATAGTTCTTTAAAGTTACTGCTTATATACCTCCCACTGCTGGGCACAGGCCTCCTTCATTTCTGAGAGGGTATTTAGGGCAAAGAAGTATCCGCCGCGCTGCCCTAATGCGTGTTGGCGAACTTCATATGTCTTCGGAATATTTTTTTTGATATTTTTTTCGAAATATTTCATGCAATTATCCTCAATATGTTTTCCTTCACCGCCGAGCACGTGAAAAATCAGGCGTTAAAATTACAATTAACAATTTTATTGGTAAGGACGGGGATCAAACCCGGATTGCTCGCGATCGATCGATGATACTTTGAAATTTACAGCGAGCGCTAACCATTTCTGCTACCATGGCTCGCTGAGCTGCTACGGTTTTAAATAATCTAAATAGTTCTTTAATACAATAAATATACTATTAAATTTTAGTGACGTAAAGTAGTCCGAATATAGGTACTATTAAACATTTAGTGAAATAAGGTTAACTTACAAATATATAATTAACTACCGATTAAATAACACGTAACAAACGGACAAATAAAGCAACCTTGAACCATTTCTGAAAACTTCGTTGCATGTACTAATTTTTCTACACTCCCCGCTCTACCTTATGGAGAGTTCTACGAGATACGCAGTACATTGCAACTTACCTACACCTCCCTGACAGTTCTACGTGTATGTGAGTTTTTCAAGGTCAAGCTACAGGGACAGAATATCTTCGTGTTGCATAGAATAAACATATATAGCAATAGAGATTATCACGATTTTCCGTTAAGTTCGAATTGAGTACTTACAGTTTCCTTTGATTATTATTAAATATTTTATAAAGATTTACCAACCTATGATTTTTATTAATTGTGTATAGAACACGGTGCGCAAAAATTTTGTGTGACGTCGTTAAAAAGGTCTGAGTACCTAACCTGTTCTTAAAACTGCGTACATATCAACAAAGCACCTTAACTGTAGTATTGTCTATTACTTTTTTTTTAATTTTGTAAGTGAAAACGCATGAAAGTTTTTAGCAAATTTTTAATGCGTAGTATCAAGTTTTGTATATTTTATCTCTTTTCAACACCTGCGCAGGTGTTTATTGATTGGATACGGAGGTTGCATCCAGCCCTGCGCGCTGTACTTCCCGGGGCTCACGAAAATTATCGGTCGATGCACCATTGGAAAACATAAGCCGGCATAGCAACAATTGTATCTTGAGTTTTTTCTATTTATTATTTACTTTGGCTAAATGTAGTAATTAGTGGTAGGCGAGTGCTGTTAATACGTGAGTACATTACTTGTATTAGTTTGATAAAGATGTAGAATGTAATTATTTCGAAAATAAATCGGTTATTTTTACTTTCCCCCGCTTGTAGATAAAACAGCATCCAACTCTGTCTTGTTAATTTTTTTCAAGGTCAGCACATACTCGTAGATGTGCGTTTTATACACGATTGATAAGATTAAAGCGTTAATTAGGTTGTTCTTTTATGTTTTATTGTGCAATAGAATTTTCTTGTTTTATCTGCGTATATTTGCGTTGTTGATGTCGTTAAAAAGCTCCAGTTAAATCTACGTTTCATTTCAGTACTTGTATAATTGTTATAGATTTACGTAGGAGGCTGCATTCAGCCCTGCGTATTGCATTTCCCGGGAGTCAGGAAAATAACCGCTCGATGCTCTATTTGTAAACTTTACCCTTCAATGCCGCACGTTTATTTTGAACTTATACGTTTTTTAATTTTATTTTAACAAATTTAATAGTTTAACAAGTGATAGGAAGGCGCATTACACTTCTGAGTATTTTGTATATTATTTAAATATGAAATAATACATAATATTTGAAATATATACAACAAACAAGTTTAATTGAAATTGAAAAAAAACTTATTATTAAAAGAAATTGAAAACTCAAACCTAACTTCAACAAAAAATGTCCTATTAACATTTAAAAAGAAGTAGAGTATAAATTTTATAATAAGAATCATAATCAGGAATTTACTACAATTTATAATTACTTATAATTATAATTTATAATCAGCCTACAGTACATCATGACATTTTATGGCCATTCTAGTAATGACGAATTGTTTATGGGTACAAGTTCGTATGTTATTGGGGTACTTATATTTTCCTAATGATACTAATACAATGTCACTTTTGGCCTTTTGCGAATGATATAGTCTAAAGATTTGTTTTTAAATTTCTATTCATGTAATATTGAAACAAATATTTAAATATTTTGATAACAATAATAACTTGTGACGCCTTTAAAAAGAATTTCCAGACGAGCTTTTCAAATCTGTTGGCTAATTTGTAATTCTTCTCCTTCTAATATCGTTTATGTTTAACATGAAATTTTTTAAACATGAAATTATTAAAACTCGATTATTGTATAATGTATAATTATCATGTTTTTAATAATTTCATGTTTAATTCATTGTCTTTAAGTATAATGTTATTGTGTTCATTAACTATACAACAAATTTCATTGTCTTTATGTATTATGTTATTGTGTTCATTAACTATACAACAAATTTCATTGTCATTATGTATTAAGTTATTGTGTTCATTAACTATACAACAAATTTCATTGTCTTTATGTATTACGTTATTGTGTTCATTAACTATACAACAAATTTTTCCTACATTTCTGGAAACTTCGTTGCACAGACTCTTTTCTTAGTCTCTCTTATCTGTTAAATTATTTGTGGAGAATGACATCATAAATTCTTAAAGGGAGCACACAGGTGTGCGCTACACCCGTATCGAGATAAAATGTCTGGAGGTCTGATTAGGTTGACATTTTTCATTTTCATTAGTGTTTACAAGTCTTTTTAGTCATTAACTTGTAAGTGCAAATGGTTACATTATTATTTTTGACACATTTATAGCAATTTCATGAACACGACTAATTTGAGGAAGTAATTCTTTTATAAAAACTTCATGAATATTTTTGAACTTCTTGCTTTCTATTTTACAAAATAAATAGGTAAATAATTTCAATTTAAAATAACCACAACATTGTCAGAAGAAACTTTCTATTGTTCAAATTTCGAATGCGTACAATAAGAACTTTTTGTATGTTTTATTTCTTTTCAATACCCATGAATAAGTAATAATTGTTATTGATTGGAAGCGGAGGCTTTGTGTAGATTGGTTTGATGCGATATACAATAAATTTTTCGATTTAAAATTGGCTAAAAGAAGTGATCAGCAACGCACTAACAACTGTAGGGTTATTTTCTATTACCACAGAAAAAATTATTGTCTTAGAATAAATAATAGCTATTACTTTGTTTTAATTTTCGAAGTGAAAACGGATAAAATTCTTTAGATACTTTTAATGCGCAGTATCAAGTTTTGTATATTTTATCTCTTTTCAACACCTGCGTATGTGTTTATTGATTGCATACGGAGGTTTTATCCAGCCCTGCGCGCTGTATTTTCCGGGGCTTATGAAAATTATCGGTCGATGCATCATTGTAAAACATAAGCCGGCATAGCAACAATTGTTTCTTCAGTTTTTTCCGTTAATTATTTACTTTGACTAAATGTAGTAATTAGTGGTAGGCGAGTGCTGCTAATACGTGAGTACATTTCCAGTAAAAAAGATCTCTGATTTTTATACTCACTTGTCGTGAAGCGACAATAAAAAAACTAAAGAACCTAACTTAACTACAACGAAAACAACCAAAATAAAATAAATTATTTAAAAATTTGAAAAATTTTACAGTTTCTTTTATAAGAAAAAAGGTATGAAGGTGATGATGGGTTGTAATGAAGATAGTGATTTACAATATTATTAAAAAAAAATAACAAAGATAAAGATACTGCAACGAAGTATGCACAGGCTATGCCTATGATAGGTGCACAGCTCCTGCTCTAGGTACAAGCAGAATCTGGAGAAAGCACACGCAGCGTCTGGAGAAGGTACACGCAGCGCTTGGAGTAGACACACGCAACGCTCGGAGTAAGTACACGCAGCACCCGGAGTAGGTATACGCAACGTCTGGAGTAGGCACGCAGCGTTTGAAGTAGGTACACGCGGCGCTTGAAGTAGGCAAACACAACTTCCGGAGTAGACACACACAGCGTCCGGAATAGACACGCAGCGTCTGGAGTAGGTCCACGCAACGTCTGGAGTAGGCACGCAGCGTTTGAAGTAGGTACACGCGGCGCTTGAAGTAGGCAAACACAGCGCACTAGTAGGCGGAGGCGTAGGCGTGGCTAGGCGACGACTTAAGGAGCGGGCAGAGGCTTGCAGGATCCCGAGGCAGTGCGGAAAAGGCCTTTAGGAGATGCTTCAAGTATCAAAGCTCAAGTCCGACTCCCCCATTCGCCGATTGTTCGGCTTATTTTCCCTTTTTGACGGATCTGGCATAAGAACGGAAAATTATTCTCATTAAATTTGAAATTATTTAAATTAAAAGCAAATTCTTGTAAATGGCCAAGAAGAAAGGAGTATTTTGAAGTAAAAACATCAGGCCGGTAACGATATTTGAATAAAAATTGCCATGACAACCAGATAAACAACGATGTCAAAACATGTCAAATTTTGGTTTTAGGCTCGGAATAGAGAAACGGCAAGATTTAAGTGAAAAATGAGATATTATTGATATAGGAAAAAAGGTAGCGCAACAGCGCGCACTAAGCCTGAAATTGCAGAGTTACGGAGAACTAAATAAAAGACCGAAAAAGGTAGACTCCATTGACATCGATTTAAAAAGTGCTGATAGCATGAAAAATACGAAGTGAAAATGATTTGTTATTGTGTTCTTATGAATTAAAAATATTACAGGTTCCTATGGAAATAAAGGTGATGCAAAATATCCAGTTTTGAGATGAATGCAGAAAATCAAAATAATAAAAATAATAATAAATTGTCGTGAAGCGACAATAAAAAAACTAAAGAACCTAACTTAACTACAACGAAAACAACCAAAATAAAATAAATTATTTAAAAATTTGAAAAATTTTACAGTTTCTTTTATAAAAAAAAAGGTATGAAGGTGATGATGGGTTGTAATGAAGATAGTGATTTACAATATTATTAAAAAAAAATAACAAAGATAAAGATACTGCAACGAAGTATGCACAGGCTATGCCTATGATAGGTGCACAGCTCCTGCTCTAGGTACAAGCAGAATCTGGAGAAAGCACACGCAGCGTCTGGAGAAGGTACACGCAGCGCTTGGAGTAGACACACGCAACGCTCGGAGTAAGTACACGCAGCACCCGGAGTAGGTATACGCAACGTCTGGAGTAGGCACGCAGCGTTTGAAGTAGGTACACGCGGCGCTTGAAGTAGGCAAACACAACTTCCGGAGTAGACACACACAGCGTCCGGAATAGACACGCAGCGTCTGGAGTAGGTCCACGCAACGTCTGGAGTAGGCACGCAGCGTTTGAAGTAGGTACACGCGGCGCTTGAAGTAGGCAAACACAGCGCACTAGTAGGCGGAGGCATAGGCGTGGCTAGGCGACGACTTAAGGAGCGGGCAGAGGCTTGCAGGATCCCGAGGCAGTGCGGAAAAGGCCTTTGGGAGATGCTTCAAGTATCAAAGCTCAAGTCCGACTCCCCCATTCGCCGATTGTTCGGCTTATTTTCCCTTTTTGACGGATCTGGCATAAGAACGGAAAATTATTCTCATTAAATTTGAAATTATTTAAATTAAAAGCAAATTCTTGTAAATGGCCAAGAAGAAAGGAGTATTTTGAAGTAAAAACATCAGGCCGGTAACGATATTTGAATAAAAATTGCCATGACAACCAGATAAACAACGATGTCAAAACATGTCAAATTTTGGTTTTAGGCTCGGAATAGAGAAACGGCAAGATTTAAGTGAAAAATGAGATATTATTGATATAGGAAAAAAGGTAGCGCAACAGCGCGCACTAAGCCCGAAATTGCAGAGTTACGGAGAACTAAATAAAAGACCGAAAAAGGAAGACTCCATTGACATCGATTTAAAAAGTGCTGATAGCATGAAAAATACGAAGTGAAAATGATTTGTTATTGTGTTCTTATGAATTAAAAATATTACAGGTTCCTATGGAAATAAAGGTGATGCAAAATATCCAGTTTTGAGATGAATGCAGAAAATCAAAAACAGAATGGAAAAATAGATTTAAAATAGTGTAAAACAAAGATGTTTTATAGGTACAGATACCATGTACGCGTGCCTAAAACGCTTCCATTTAAAAGGCGCCAATATTGGCGTATTCGTTCGATCGTTCCGCCATTACGCCAGCGACGTTCACTGCGAACATACATCTCGCACCAGTGTTTTTAATTTCGGAAAATGACTGTTTGTGCTGTGAAATCATGTAAAAATTACTCTCGAAAAAAAGATAAGGATAAGAACATCACTTTTCATAAGTAATATACAATTTTCTGGTGTATTTCTTGATAAAATAATACGAAAGCCGAATGTCAATACAAGTAATAATACTACGCAATAATATTCGAGTGTTGCCTACCGTATAAAATGTTTTTCCCTATTTTAATGTCATTAATAGATGTAAAGCAGCTGTTGACAACGGATATTTATCCAAAGCAGCCGATACGCAACCGTTGTGAACCGGTTGTTTATCCGACTACAAACGGAAAAGGGTGGTTGTGTTTTTACTATGTGTGCGGTTGGCTAAGCTGAATCGCTTTTTGGAATGGTGCTCAAAAACTACTTGACCTATTTAAAAATTCTTTCACCATTAAAATGCGACTGAATTATGACTGTGAAGCGTAGGATGTATTTTAATATAGAGGGCACTACCATCAATTAATATGTTTTTTTGGCTAAACTCGTACAGTTCTTGACCGATTTTGAAAAATCTTTTACCACTAGAATGTTATGTATAATAATTAAAGATGTCTAATGTAGGGTGTATTTTATTAGAGATGGCACTACTTTCTATGAATATGTTTTAATTAGCTTATCTCGAATATTACTTGACTGATTTTGAAAATTTTTTACCGTTACATTACTAGTGAGGGCTTTAGTTGTGTGATTAAATTAATAATTAATAATATTATTAAATTATATTATTATAATAATTATGTTATATTGTTATTTGTTATATTATTATTTGTTATATAATTATGTTATATTATTCTTTGTTATATAATTATAATATAATGTTCAATTCATTTTCATGTCAAGGACACTCATACACAATCAACATTGATTTTATATGCTTTTTTTATTTATTTACTTACAGGTTTTACAGTACAAAATGTAGCCTTTAAACACACAATCTTTTATCGTCTTCTAGTGGCAGGATTTAATTGATTTCACGCAATGATTTGATCTAGTCATGAAACTGTATCGATATATGAATTTAAAAAAAAACATTTGCTATCTCTTGGCCGAAGTTTAAACTTAACCAAACTTATTTTTGTACGTCATTTTACTTAAGATTAAAAATAAATAATGTCTTCGCGGCAATATTTTGGGTTTTAAGGTACGAAAGTGTAGTACTCTATATATATTCAATAATAATAGATTAGTTCAATATATGTTAGATACATAAATATCTAATGTGATTTTTGATTTATTTTTAACTGTTACATTAATTATATCTAGTTTTTATTACTTATCTTCACTATTTTAGTGCGATTTTCGTACCTACATAAAACACACATAACCACCCATATCCCTTGTGTGTGTATATCCCCATTCACATAGGTACACAAATACACACGCCGCACACATATTTTACACTCAGGTATGTCAATATGAATGAAATATAAAATCTCCCAAATTTTTGGGCAATCGATTCGCACTATTATTACCGAAGTCACGCACACTAATGCAGGCATGGTACGTAAGATATGCGCGTCACGTGGTACTCACGCACACATGAATCAAAGACTGGCGTCACTGTGAACGGTGCGATGTGTTAGCAACACGGTATCTGTACTTATAAAACATCTTTGGTGTAAAATGGTATGTAAGTAGCATAACACTACACACTATACAAAAGAGTAGTATTAAGCTGCTATATATGTTTTATCTCTTTCGACACGGGCCGGGTCGCATAATATGATACTCGTACTTCGAGCGGCTTCAACTGTTTAATATTTTTGTGTTGCTCCGCACCGCTTTACGTTAGCTTTCGTGTACGTAGGACAAGTGCCGATATCGTAACGGCCTAATAAAGTCCACTGCTGAACATAAGCCTTTCCTAACAAATTGTCTCGTAGGGGGAATATAAACCACAGTTGCAATGCTTGGCAAACGGATTGGAACTTTTTGTTTTAATCGATATTAGGAATACGCTGCTGTCCATCTTCAGATTTGATTCCCTCTGTCGCCTCTTAGTACACCCGCGGGATGATATGGAGTAGTGGATATTTTTACACAGCCACTGCACAGTATAAGTAGTAAGAGAATAACGCCCTTAATTCTTTGTAAGGGCGTTATTCTCTTATTGTCGAATGGAGCGTGTTGGGGGGAGGGACTATCTTAATTCGGGACATTTATGTTCTTTTTGGTGATTTTAAAATAAAGAGAATTTAGAAAAGGAGCGTAAAATAGTATGTGACGTCGTTGGAAGGGATTTTATAACACAGCAAAGCAGTGCAATAAGAGCTTTTTGTAATTTGTCTCTTTCCAACATTTACGTCGGTATGATTATTATTGATTGGATACGTTACCTGCATTCTGGACTAGCGCTTTGCATTTCACAGGGCGTTATGAAATTGTTGCTCGATGTAACATTATCATATCAAACCAGGGCTTGTTCAATTTCACTTTTATTTATATACTTTTATTTTACTTTAACATAATTAAGTGATTGTTGACATGCGAGTGCACCTAAAATGAGAGCATTAAAAGGAAAACCTACCTTAATTGACTAAATCATATATTATTAAAATTAATAAAACTTCCTACTAGTTAAATCGATACGGTGATAGACTGATATCAATATGTTTTAAAAACGTTTTAAGTTTTGTCATTTATTTTATAAAGGCACACGTTGGTGTGCCTTTATGAAATAAATGACAAAACTTAAAACACTCAGGATATAAAACATTCGAGCAAAATAAAATTAAGGAAACGTGTTCTTTAAAACTACAGCAACTATAGGCGTACACAACATTAATTTTACATAATATGAATGCTTTAAGCTTTATGTTATATTTTATTTTATTTATATATTTTATGGTGAAAAAATATTACTTCAACAAAGACAAAAACACAAATAAAAATCTAAATATAATAAAATCTAATAGAAAAATAACTAAAGTATAAAGAGCGTTCGGGAAACTGTACAAATTTATATTTACATATCTTCACCAATTCTGTTATTGTACCAATTCACTTATTAAACAGTATATAGGTTATCAGTAATCCGATGAATTTTTAGACAAAATACAAATATCTCAAAAACCTTTGTATATATTTACAAATAGTAAAATTTAAATAAATAAAGGATCCAAAGTTATCACAATGTTTAAAATTACAACACAAGTATATTTTATGTTTTATATTCATAATTTTCAAAAAAATTCTTCAAATGAACTTATCGTGGTACATAGCTCTAATAATTGCAAACTACGCATCATGTCTTACCCAATGCAGAAAACTGCGTAGCAATTTTATTTTCAACTACTATTTGTACTTATCTGTAGAACGTTTATTTATTTTTTAAACAACGGTACCACCGTGGTAGACATTCAGGACGGTACCGTTGTTTTTCCTGAAGGTTAAGTTAAAGTACACGTACTGCGGCATCTGTAGCGACATTAAATGATCTCCATCTCACGAAATATAATAAATGTACAAAATACGCAAGCAACTTATGTTTTTCACTAGTTATTTTGTCTTTTAAATTTATTGTTTATTGTGTACAATAATTTATATTTCATTCACATATTCATAAAACGTCAAAGTTATTTCGCATTCCTCGCACTCACCACACTTTCGTACTGTTTTACGTTTATGTGAGGGAGCTTTTTCAAGGTCAGGTTACAGAGACTCTAGTTTTAGTCATTTATAATGAATAACTTAAGCATACTTACACGCAGCAGGACTGCGCCTTGGTATGCGACAGTCATTTTCAATTTATGGTGTAAACATAAAAGTCATACAGATTATTACGCTTTTTCAGCACAGCAAAATACAGTGCACTGCAGGTCAAGAGATTTTTATAACAAAGTTTTATGTTGAAATATTATTGAATTAAAACTTCTTTACCAGATTAATATTTAGATTAAATAGAGAATAATAACAATAATAGATACGTATATAAAAATAAAAATAGATACGTCGTTTTCCTCAGCATTATAGTGCGTTTATTATATCTATATTATTAACAGAATATATTCAGTTTTATTCCATAAGTATTTTTGATAACTTAAACAAAATTTACAGACTTATGACTTTTTAATAATTGCGTACCAAAAAAGTCTGTGCGCAAAAGTTTTTAATGACGTCGTTACAAGGAACTTTTTAAAATTTTCTCAAAACTCCGTATAGATGTAATGTTTAATAACTGCAAATAATAGCTTTAGTGTATTTTTTTTCTTTCTAACGCCTGTATGTATGTGTACTAGTTATTGATTGAACACGGAGGCTGCATCCAGGGCCTGCGCGTTGCACATTCCCGGGGCTCAGGGAACTTTCGTTCGATGCATCATTATCCATCACAACAGTCTAACGGACGCAAGTGATTTGGGTTTATTTTATTTTAGTTTTATTTTATTTTGCCGCAGTTAAGTGATGATTAGTATACGACTGCAGCTAAATTGTGAGTAGTTATATTAAACTAAATAAAATAGTTATTTAAATTTACTGCTTATATAAGTCCCACAGCTGGGCACAGGCCTCCTTCATTTCTGACAGGGTTTTTAGGACAAAGAAACGTCCGCCGCGCTGCCCCGATGCGTGTTGGTGAACTTCGTAAATCTTCGGAATATTTTTTTTAATATTTTTTTCGAAATATTTCATGCAAGTATCCTCACTATGTTTTCCTTCACCGCCGAGCACGTGATAAATCAGGCGTTAAATTTTTTTAGCAAATTTTTAATGCGCAGTATCAAGTTTTGAATATTTTATCTCTTTTCAACACCTGCGTAGGTGTTTATTGATTGCATACGGAGGTTACATCCAGCCCTGCGCGATGTATTTCCCGGGTCTCACGAAAATACGGACGATGCATCATTTAAAACTGAAGCCGCCATAGCAGCAATTTTATCTTGTTTTTTCTATTTATTATTTACTTTGGATAAATGTAGTAATTAGTGGTAGGCGAGTGCTGCTGATACATGAGTACATTACTTGCATTAGTTTAATAAAGACGTAGAATGTAATTATTTAGAAAATATATCGGTTATTAGCGACACTGGTGTTGATAATGATAATAAAAAACATACAAATCTATTCATAAGTTTTATGAGCAGCAATGCACTACTATATATATATGTATATATAAGTCCATCCAAGATAACGAATCATCTGCCATCTGCCGATAACTGCATTCCCTCTTTTCTTTCCCCCGCTTGTAGATAAAACAGCATCTAACTCTATCTTGTTAATTTTTTTCAAGGTCAGCACATAGATGTACGTTTTATACAGGATGGATAAGATTAAGACGTTAATTAGGTTGTTCTTTTATGTTTTATTGTGCAATAGAATTTTCTTGTTATATCTGTTTATATTTGCGTTGTTGATGACGTCGTTAAAAAGCTCCAGTTAATTCTACGTATCATTTCGGTACTTGTATAATAATCGTTATAGATTTACGTAGGAGGCTGCATTCAGCCCTGCGCATTGCATTTCCCGGGGTTCAGGAAAATAACCGCTCGACGCTTTATTTGCAAACTTCACCCTTCAGCGCCGCACGTTTATTTTGGACTTATCCGTTTTTTTTTATTTTACTTTAAAAAATTTAATAGTTTAACTAGTGATAGTAAGGTGCACTTGTGAGTATTTTAGGTATTATTTAAATATGAAGTAATATATAATATTTGAAATATGTGCAACAAACAAGTTTAATTGAAATTTAAAAAAAATACTTATTAAAAGATATTTGAAAACTCAAACCTAACTTCGACAAAAAAAATGTCCTATTAAAATTTAAATTTTATAATAAGAATCATAATCAGAAATTTACTAAAATTTATAATTACTTGTAATTATAATTTTTAGTCAGCACACATTACATCATGCCATTTTATGGCCATTCTAGTAATGACGTATGACAAGTACGTATGTCACTTTTGGTCTATTGCGAATGATATAGTTTAAAGATTTTTTTTTTATTTCTTTTCATATAATATTGAGATAAATATTTAAATATTATGATAAAAATAATAACGTGCGACGCCTTTAGAAAGAATTTCCAGACGAGCTTTTCAAATCTGTTGGCTTATATTTGTAATTCTTCTCCTTCTAATATCGTTGGTTATGATTAACATGAAATTTTTAAACATGAAATTATTAAAAAAACGATTATTATATAATGTATTATTATCATCTTTTTAATAATTTCATGTTTAATTCATGGTCTTTATGTATTATGTTATTGTGGTCATTGACTGCACGACAAATCTCCCCCACCTTTCTGAAAACTTCGTTGCACATACTCTTTTCTCTCTTCTATCTGTCAAATCATTTGTGATTTGTGATGCTCCACATTTAGGCTTAATTTCTCAAGGGGAGCACACATATTATACGTTACACCCATATCGATATAAAATGTCTGGAGCTCTATTAGGTTTATATTTTTCATTTTCATTAGTTACTAGTCTTGTTAGTTATTAACTTCTAAGTGTAAATGGTTACATTATTACTACTGACACATTTTATAGCAATTTCATGAACATGACTAATTTGAGTATGTAATTTTCTTAAAAAAATCATGAATATTTTTGACATTCTCTTTTACAAAAATAAATAGGTAATTAATTTCAATTAAAAATAACCACAACGTTGTCAAAACAAATTCTATTGTTCAAATTTCGAATGCATATAAGAACTTTTTGTACGTTTTATTTCTTTTCAATGCTTACAAATAAGTAATAATAGTTATTGATTGACAACGGAGGCTTTGAGCAGATTTGCGTGATGCGATATACAAGAAATTTTTCGATTTAAAATTGGCTATTACAAGTGATCAGCAACGCAACTTAACTGTAGAGTTATTTCCTATTACCACAGAATAAATAACAGTCATAGAATAAGTAATAGCTATTACTTTGTTTTAATTTTCAAAGTGAAAACGGATAAAATTCTTTAGCAAATTTTAATGTGCAGTATGAAGTTTTGTGTATGTTATCTCTTTTCAACACCTGCGTAGGTGTTTATTGATTGGATACGGAGGTTGCATCCAGCCCTGCGCGCTGTATTTTCCGGGGCTCACGAAAATTATCGGTCGATGCATATCTTGAGTTTTTTTTATTTATTATTTATTTTAGCTAAATGCAGTAATTAAAGTAGGCGAATACTGCTTATACGTGAGTACATTATTTATATTAATTTAGTAAAGATGTAGAATGTAATTATTTCGAAGATAAATCGGTTATTAGCGACCCTGGTGTTGATAATGGTACTGATATTAAAAAAATACAAATCTATTTATAAGTTGTATGAGCAGCAATGAAATTTTGTAGTCCATCCAAGATAACCACAAGCATCTGCCATCTGCTGATAACTGCATTCCCTTTCTCTGACTTTCTCCCGCCTGTAGATGAAACAGCATACAAACTATTTTTTCATGTTAAACACATAGATGTACGTTTATATACCTACGATAAATAAGATTGAGGCGATAATTAAGTTGTTCTTTTACATTTTATTGTGCAATAGAATTTTCTAGTTTAATCTTCTTGTATCTGTATTGTTTGTTATATTGATTTGTCGAATTTAAGTTAAGTTGTTTATAATTACCAATTTTCAAGTGCTACGATTTTCTGTTATCATCAAACAATAATATAATAAATTATAAATTATAGCGTGTAAAATATTGTATGGCGTTGTTATGGTAATTATTTTTATAGATTAAGGGTGACAAACTAGCAAACAGCCACTTTGATGAGATTGATTGAGATGTTAAGAGGATGCTGTGGTCCATAGACATCTCCATCTATCTTCAATCAAGAATCAAAGTGCAGATACGTTGTCACACCTGAAGATCCAGAATGTCGGATTTCCATATCTTAATTCGGAACATTCATGTTCTTTTTGGTGATTTTAAAATAAAGAAAATTTAGAAAAGGAGCGTAAAATAGTGTGACGTCGTTGGAAGGGATTTTCCAACACAGCAAAGCAGTGCAATTAGAGATGGGCGGCGGTAGTCACTTAACATCAGGTGATCCGCATGCTCGTTTGCCCCCTCTTCTATAAAAAATTTTTTTTTATACTTTGTCTCTTTCTAACACATACGCAGGTATGATTATTATTGATTGGATACGTTACCTGCATCTAGGACCTGCGCTTTGCATTTCACAGGGCGCAGTGAAATTGTTGCTCGATGTATCATTGTTTATCATATCAGGCCAGGGCTTGTTCAATTTCACTTTTATTTATACATACATAATACATAAACACTCACACCTGTCACCCAGAGGGGTAAGCAGAGACTACAGACTTCCATTTGGTACGATCCTGACACACCTCTCTTGCCTCCTTCACATCCATACACCTACGCATACATGCTCGTCGGTTAAGGGTACTCCTAATTTGGCCCGTTTTCAATAAATCGCTAATTTGGTCGATAAATTTTCGCCTAGGACGTCCCTTTCCGACTCTGCCATTCACTTCTGCACCATAAATTTTCTTTGTCACTCTTTCCTCATTCATTCTTTCCACATAACCAAACCACCGAAGCATTCCTTTCTTAATCCTGGTCACCACATCATCTTGCAAACCACACTCTTCTCTTATTACACAATTTCTTACCCTGTCATTCAGATTCAGCCCTAACATACTCCTTAACGACCACATTTCTACTGCGTTTATTCTACTCTCGTGCTTCTTCCGCCACACCCAACTTTCACTACCATACGTTAAAGTGGGGACCAACACAGCATTGTGAATTGACATACGTGCCTTTACTTTTATTTATATATTTTATTATTATATTATATTTTACTTAAACATAATAAAGTGATTGATGACATGCGAGTGTACCTAAAATGTGAGTATTAAAAAGAAAACCTATCTTAACTGACTAAATCATATATTATTAAAATTAGTAAAACTTTCTACTAATTAAATCGATACAGTGACAGACTGATAGCAATGTCTTATTAATTTTATAATGGTACTCCAACACTCAGTATATAAAACATTCGAGCAAAATACAATTAAGGAAAGGTGTTCTTTAAAACTACACCAACTATAGGCGTACACGACACTAATTTTACATAATATGAATGGTTTAAGCTTTACGTTATGTTTTATTTTATGTATATATTTTATAGTGAAAAAATATTACTTCAACAAAGACAAAAACACAAATAAAAACTCATCCAAAAATAATAAAATATAATAGAAAAATAACTAAAGTATGAAGGGCTTTCCGGGAAACGTGCAACTTAGATAAAATAAAGATTTATATATACATAACTTCACCAATTCTGTTATTATACCAATTCACTTACTAAACGGTATATAAGTTATCAGTAATCCCATGAATTTTTTGATGAAATACAAGTATTTTAAAAACCTTTGTATATATTTACAAATTGTATAAATTTGAATAAATAAAGGATCCAAAGTTATCACCATGCTTAAAATAACAACACAAGTATATTTTATTTATGTTTTATATACATAACTTCCTTAAAATTCTTCAATTTGACTTATCGTGGTACATAGGTCTAATAATTGCAAACTACGCGTCATGTCTTACCTAATGCAGAAAACTGCGTAACGATTTGGATTTCAACTACTATTTGTACTTATCTGTTGAACGTTTATTTATTTTTTAAACAACGGTAACACCGTTGTAGACATTCAGGGCGGTGCCGTTGTTTTTCCTGAAGGTTAGGTTAAAGTACACATACTGCGGTATCAGTAGCGACATTAAATGACCTCCATCTCACGGAATATAATAAATGTACAAAATACGCTACTTATGTTTTCTCACTAATCATTCATCACATCAAAACATCCTCTGCGATGTGATTACCTGGTGGATATTTCTTCGAAATAGTTATTTTGTCTTTTAAATTTCTTGTTTATTGTGTGCAATAATTTATATTTCATTCACATATTCATAGAGCGTCAAAAGTATCTCGCATTCCTCGCACTCACCACACTTTCGTACTGTTTTACGTTTGTGTGAGGGAGCGTTTTCAAGGTAGGGTTACAGAGACTGTGCATTTTTGGTAATTTATAATACTACATTAAGATAACTTAAGCATACTTACACGCAGTAGGATGCGTCTTGGTATGCAACATTCATTTTCGATTTATAGTGTTAACATAAAAGTCATACAGATTATTACGCTTTTTCAGCACTGCAGAATACAGTAGACTGTATTCTGCGGTGCTGAAAAAGCTGTATTTCTATTGACTTCTTTACGACTACAATACGTCGTTTTCCTCGACGTTATAGCGTGATTATTATATCTACATTATACACTGAATATTTTCAGTTTTATTCCATAAGTATTTTTGATGATTCAAATAAAATTTGCAGAGTTATGACTTTTCGATAATTACGTATCAAAAAATCTCTGCACAAAAGTTTTGAATGACGCCGTTAGAAGGAACTTTTTAAAAAAAATTCAAAACTGCGCAATTACAGCTTTAGTGTATATTTTTCTCCTTCTAACCTGCCTGCCTGTATGTATGTGTACTAGTTATTGATTGAACACGGAGGCTGCATCCAGGACCTGCGCGTTGCACATTCCCGGGGCTCAGGGAACTTTCGTTTGATGCATCATTATCCATCACAACAGTCTAACGGACGCAAGTGATTTGGGTTATTTTATTTTAGTTTTATTTTATTTTGACGCAGTTAAGTGATTATTGGTGTACGATTGCAGCTAAATTGTGAGTAGTTATAATAAACTAAATAAAATAGTTCTTTAAAGTTACTGCTTATATACGTCCCACTGCTGGGCATAGGCCTCCTTCATTTCAGACAGGGTTTTTAGGGCAAAGAAATGGCCGCCGTGCTTCCCCAATGCATGTTGGCGAACTCGCATGTCTTCGAAATAATTTTATTACATACAGGTTATATTTATTAGACATGCAGGTTTCCTCACGATGTTTTCCTTCACTGCCGAGCACGTGGTAAATCAGCACTTAAAATTGCAATTGACAATTCCATTGGTGAGGGCGGGGATCAAACCTGTATTGCTAGCGTACTGTGAAATTTACAGCGAGCGCTAACCATTTGAGCTACCATGACTGTCTAAGCTACCATGGCGCTAAATAATCTAAATAGTTTTTTTAATACAATAAATATACTATTAAATTTTCGTGACGTAAACTAGTCTGAATATAGGTACTATTAAACATTTAGTGAAATAAGGTTAACTTACAAATATATAATTAACTATCGATTAAATAACAACAACCCTGAACCATTCCTGAAAGCTTCGTGGCATGTCGTAATTTTTCTACCCTCCCCGCCCTACCCTATGGAGAGTTCTACGAGATACGTAGCACGTTGCAACTTACCTACACTTCCCTCACAGTTCTACGTGTATATGAAACTTTTTCAAGGTCAAGCCACAAGGATAGAATATAGTCGTCTTGCATAGAATAAACATGTTTATTATTGAGAACATATTCGTTAGCAATATCGATTATCACGATTTACTTTTAAATTCGAATTGAGTACTTACAGTTTCCTTTGATTAGTATTAAATATTTTATAAAGACTTACAGACCAATGATTTTTATTAATTGGAACAACCTGCGCAAAAATTTTGTGTGATGTCGTTTAAAAGAACTAAGTACCTAACGTGTTCTTAAAACTGCGTAATAGCAATATTTATGTATTTTATCTCTTTCAAACACAAGTAAAGTAGGTGTAGTGGATATTGACTAAATGCGGAGGATGCATCCTGAAACTGCGCCTTGTTTAAAGAAAAGAAAGGTGCGGAAGTATTTATGTGATGTCGTTACAAAGAGCTAGGACCTAACGATTTCTCAAATTGTCATTCGATGCATCATTGTTTATCACAACACAACACGCCAGCGGATGTCATTGAGTTGTGTGTTCCTTTTATTTGAGATTTATTTTACTTTCACATAATAAATTGATTATTATTTCAAAGTGCAACTTAAATGTGAGTTTTTAAATCAAAATTAATATAAAATATTTTTTACATGTATAAAATGTGTTTCTTAAATCGATAGTAACCTTGACTTAGCCTAATAGCAAATAACTTTTCTGATAATATTGCACAATAAGCAATCGGTAATCCTACGAATTGAAATGAAATTTAATAAAAAAAATTGTTATGGCATGCTTCCTATCTTTTATTGAAATTGAAACTAAAGTATCAGGTTACGTAGCTCTATTTGCTGTTACGTAACAGGTATTACCCTCTGCTGAAAAATGCGTGACGCGTTTGATTTCATCTCTTCTTATTTGTCTGTTGGATGTTAATTTGTCTGGAAGGCATTCAGGCTTGCGCCGTTGTTTTCCTGAATTCAGGTGCAAGTACGTGTATTGCGTCATGTACACCTAGACTAAATGATTCATTTTCTTGTTTATTCGTGTACAAGTATGTATTACTAAATATTCATAGACGTCATAATTTTCCGGCACCTATCGCTCATCACGCGTTCGTGTTAACTGTTTTACGTTTGTGTGAGACAGGTTTTTCTAGGTTAGGCTACAGAAATAGAACATCGTGGTCATGATTTCTTAAATTTATGCGAACACTATACATTGAATAAAACTATATATACGGATTCTATCGCGTTTAATTTACTTATTTTAACTTATTTTCAATTCACTGTGAACATGTTTAAGATCGTCCTAACCATTACATCGAAAATTAATATTAAAAAAACTGAAGGTGGCCGGACTAACTATAACTTTGGGACGTCAATAATCTCAGGCCCTCCCCCTCGTGGCCATTGGTGCTGTAATGCACCCGAAACCTCGGGAATTAAAATTAAGTTAAAATAAGTAAATTAAATGCGATATGCGTTGTTATCTTCGCATTTATATATGTGCTATCTTTAATGAGTTAATCTAAAATCCATATGGAATTATACGCTCATGGTGCATTTTAAAACAACGTAAAGCCACTCATGCAAGTCCTCTTTTTAGATATTAGTTTTATATTGAATTTTTAATGAATAAAAGATTCTATGCATTATTTTTTACTCTATAAAATATTTCGAAATACGTCGTTCTGGTTTTCCTCACTATCCACATTACTATCGGAGTATATTTTGTTTTTGACAGTAAATATTTTTTATAGTTAAGGTATATATATTTAATATACTTATAACTTTTTGATAATGGTGTTTTCAAAAAATAAAATCAGTGCGCAATTTGTGTGACGCCGTTAGAAAGAAGTTAATAAAAATTTCTCAAAATTGCGCAATAGCAGTTTCAGTGTATTTTGTCCCTCTCTAACGCCTGAGTAGGTGTACTAGTTATTGACGAATACGGAGGCTGCATCCAGGACCCGCGCGTTACACTTTCAAGTCTCAGGGAATTGTCGTCTAATGCATCATTGTCTATCACAAAAGTCTAGCTGACGCAATTTGGGTGTTTTTTTAATTTATTTTTATTTTATTTTCACCAAGTAAAATGATTATTAATATGCGAGTGCAGTTAAATTGTGAATATTTATATTGAACTTTTATATAATTCTTTAATACAACAAATAATATACTATTAAACTTTTAGTAATATAACATTGACATAACCTTTTAATCGGTAGTGCAATGAATTTGCAAAAGACATAATGAAAATAAATAAGCTTTATTGTATTATTTACATATATATATATATATATATATATATATATATATATATATATATATATATATATATATATATATATATATATATATATATATATATATATATATATATATATATATATAGCCAAGTACAAATATATTTTATTTTAATTTTAACTAACGATTGCTTATTAAAGTTACAGCCCAAGGAAATGTTCGCCACGCTGCCTGCTGCTGTAAAATGATTATTAATATGCGAGTGCAGTTAAATTGTGAATATTTATATTGAACTTTTATATAATTCTTTAATACAACAAATAATATACTATTAAACTTTTAGTGACATAACATTGACATAACCTTTCAATCGGTAGTGCAATGAATTTGCAAAAGACATAATGAAAATAAATAAGCTTTATTGTATTATTTACATATATATATATATATATATATATATATATATATATATATATATATATATATAGCCAAGTACAAATATATTTTATTTTAATTTTAACTAACGATTGCTTATTAAAGTTACAGCCCAAGGAAATGTTCGCCACGCTGCCCCAATGCGTGTCTCCTCACGAGGTTTTCGTTCACCGCTAGGTAATAAATCAGAGGCACGTAATAAATCAGCATTTAAAATTGCAATTAACAATTTCATTGCTCCCTGCGGGGATCGAACCCGGGTCGCTCACGTACTGTAAGATTTACATCGTGCGCTTAGCCTTTGAGCTACCACGGTTTGCTCATGTAACTAATAATACAATGTACAAACTAACGTTACACTTCCTCTTCCTGAAAGCTTCGTATCAAGTAGCCTTGTAATTTACGTACACTCCCCGCGCTGCTTAATTGATACTACGTGATACGATGCGCGTCGAAAATTTTCCTGCCCTTGGGGATTCTTTTTAATTAAGTTCATACACTTACCGCACTCCCCTGTTGATACGTGTACATGAGAAAAGTCTTTCCAAGGTCAGGCTATAGAGATAGAACGTCATCCTCATGCTTGAGTTAACTAATGTAGATTCATACGCAGTAAAACCGCGTCTTGCTATGCGCCATTATTACTTCTCTGCAGTTGGATTTTGTAATTATTATCTACCTATATATTGTCAACTATAAAAAAAACTTGGAAACAACATTTAAACAAAAGTCATAAATGTAAATATAATATAATGTAACCATAAAAGGTGCAACATTTTTCAAATATGGTAGAATACTGTATTCCTTTTAGGTGCTAATTTTATGTGATATTTTAAAGAATTAATACTCTTTGCAATTATAAATATTTACAATACTTACCAATTTTACTTACTTTTCATATATTTAATATCTAAGTTATATTTCAGTAGCGATATTCTATTATTTATAGAAGGTACATTCTGTTTCATTTGATTGAATTAAATTAAAGATATCGAATACCTTGTATAATAAAAGTTTACAGACCTATTATTTTTATCAATCGTGTTTTAAGCAGTGCGCAAAACTTTTGCGTGACTTCGTTAGAAAGAACTACTTAATGATCTCTCAAACCTCCATTATAGAAGGTTATATGTATTTTATCTCTTTTAATTAGGTGATACAGTGATCACGTAAGTGTAGCAGTTATGGACTGAGTACGGAGGTTGCATCCAGCACTTGCGTGTGGTATTTACAGGTGTTTGTAGTATTCTCTTTCGATGCACAGTTGTTTATAAAAAAAAGGCAGCAGTCGCAAAGAATTGGGTATTCCTTTTATTTTTTATTTTAATATAACACAATTAAGTGATTATTAATATGCGAATGCAACTTCAATGTAAATCTACTTTTACGGATTTTATCCTAACGTCATGGTCACGGGGAGACTATGTGTCTCCCCTTATGTGTACTTATTTCTGCAATAATGCGCACAAAACAAGTTAAAATATGTTAAATTAAAACGATAAAACCCGTAAAAGTAATTTTATTAAACATGTAGTGTTAGCTTAAAGTAAAGTAAAGTTACAGCCTATATACGTCCCACTGCTGGGCTCAGGCCTCCCCTCATTTCTGAGAGGGTTTAGGGCAAGGAAGTGTCCGCCGCGCTGCCCAAATGCGTGTTGACGAACTTCACATGTCTTCGAAATATTTTTTTTTCTTATTCCTCAGACATGCAGGTTTCCTCACGATGTTTTCCTTCACCGCCGAGCACGTGGTAAATCAGCACTTAAAATTGCAATTAACAATTTCATTGGTGCCGGCGGGGATCGAACCCGGGTTACTCGCGTTCTGTTATATTTACAGCGAGCGTTAACCACTGAGCTACCACGGCTCGTTGTTAGCTTAAATATAAGAAATTATTTAAATTAAACTAAATAAAATAATGTGGCGTGGAGTAGCGTTCCTTGATAATTTCTTGTTTTTCTTGTTTCTTTCCTTTGTTCTTTGATTCCTAATTTTGAGATAAAATTAAAAAAACTATCTTTGATTATTACAATAAATAAAGGATTTCCATACTAAAATAACAATACAATTGTCTTTTAAACTAAGTATTAGGGTACGTAGCTTTTAATATTTGCAATCTATAAATCATATTCTATATATTCTTATTGTGATAAATAAAAAAATAACTTTCAATAAGTTATGTAAAATTATTATATATTGAATAAATCATTCATTTCATTTCATATCCCACTTCCTGTTGCGTCCGTTTTCTATTTATGTATTCGGAAGGCATTTAGACCTGCACACAAGATAAAATGATCGTTGTCGTACGGATTACATTTATACAAAAACTAAGCAATTCTTTCCTGGAACTTATATTTATATATTTTTTACGTGGAAGTGCCATGCTGCAGTTATATTAATAGTATAGTTGTAGCACGAATGGGTCGGCTCAACCGGGAAAGGACCACGCTCTCACAGAATACCAGCGTGAAATAGTAGCTTAATGCTGCTGTATTTCGTATGGTGAGTGTAGAGAACCGGTGGCCCTTTTTACTGGAAACGAGGCATTCCATCTTAGTCCTCACGGGTGACAACGCATCTGCATTTTTTTTTTGTAATCGACGATACATGTAGATGTCTATGGGCCGCAGCAACCACTTACCATCAGGTGAACTGTGTGCTCGTGTGTCACCTTATCCTATAAAAAATTATATAGCATGTCATAATTTTTCTGCACTCCCCACACTTCCCTTTTGATGGTTTTACCATTATGTGTGAGAGATTTCTCAAGGTCAGGTCACAAGATGACAATGCAATTCCGAGGGGTTGGAGCTTCTATGCGGTACAAATACACAACGTAATCCGAAATGAGCCACTAAATTATCTCGGGATTTGAGTTATCGTAGTGTTCATTATTATTTATATCCTATACTGTATAACATCGAGTGCTATGTTTTTTTTTAACTCGAACACATTCCGTTTTGTTACAAAGTGTGATATGTATATAATTGTGCGAGTTTATATTTAATTGATAGTATCGGGCTTACACTACGGTTTAAGAAGAGTCTCGTTTACGAAAAAAGTCCATTAGCCGTGGCGCCAGTCCGCGAAATTTGACATTTGTCAGAGAATTACGTATTCTGCAATTTCGTATGTATTATACCGCTTGTAGTTTGCATACATTCCGCGGAACTTTTTTTTGTTACAGTCTTTTTAATGCTGCGACTGATTATATACTACTTTGTATAACTATATAATATTTTAATGCGAAATATTTATAAGTAGGAGATAGATATTGATACGAAAAAAAAATTTGTGGCATTATGGCATAATTATAGCCGCATGGAAGCTTAAGGTCGTTCAACGAGCTATGAGGTCTATGCTCAAATTTCCTCTATATTATAGACTTTGTAATGAAGATATTCAGAGTAGAACCAGAGGAAGGTGAAGTGGCCGTATAGCTCGAAAAACCCACAACCAGTGCGGTACGAAGTTCTTGAGTGACGACGTAGTTAAGACCTCATGTAGAAAGTCGATGGATACAATTAGCTTAGGGCCGTGCTTTGTGGAATTCCTTGGTTAACGGCTATGTTAAGCAGTGGACTTGTGATGGGTTGTAATGATGATGAAGATGACAGTGATGACATATTTTTTATTTGATAATTAAACGAACTTACCCGAATACATATTGGAAAAACGTCAACAACAAAACAGTAATGCTTTCATGATTATTTATAATAAGCAATTAATTTTTTTCTATATTATCATACGAATTGTAAGCGAAAACAATGTAAATTGTTTTAATACTATTTACGAGTATACATGCCAGTTATAAATCACCATTTCTTTTTTCATTCGACATTTAAACTTTAGTTTAACATAAAATATATGAAAATCCTCTCCTAAAAGCGTAGCACGTCGTTTTTTTTTAATTCCACTGACTTTTCGCTGGTTCTCTTCAGGACCAGTGATCAATAAAATATTTTCAATTAGTATTCTGTGCTAATCTTTATTGAACATAAAATATTCCATAATAAATTTCTATTCTAAACTTTTCGAGCTCTCTCAAATTTACAGGCAGTACAATTGCGTTTTGACACGGGTCATTACTCTTTCTCCAGCGTTAGATTTTATATATGGGAATTTTTGTTTTATCAAAAAAATCAATAATATAATGCTGCTTGCATATGCATATGCATGGTTGCATGGTTGCATATATCTGTACAAGCATATATACGGAGTTTACACATACAACACAACACTGCGTACGTTTTACTACATGAATAAATTAAAAAAAATATTTTTTCAATTAGTTTTTTCTTTTAGTATCGAATTTCCAGTTTTTTCTTTGTATAAAAACCTTAACCACACAAGAATTTTTTTTCTCTATCGCGAAGGTAGTTTACATACTAAAATTGCACTAGGACAAATAAACCTGGACCCAGAACAATTATTTGTAAGTCATACAAATATCTTTCCCGTACTGGAAAAATATTACTAAACGTTAATTGAAAATAATGCTTATTATATAATATAACTTGTAACCTCTGTTAATTTTGACAGTTTTAAATAAGATAATTGATAGAATCAGGCGTTACTTTGCGGAAATCCATTATAATAATTAATTTATTACTTTGCAACCTTCCGCTAGCTAATTACAATGGGGTCCCCTCTAAGTCCACTTATGGCGGACATTTTCATGGATAATTTCGAAAAACAGCAAATAGTTGTTAACCAAAATATTTTATACTATTGTCGATATGTAGACGACATAATTATTTGCTGGACTGGCACAAGGAGACAACTGGATGTTTTCCTTAATAAAATAAGTAGAGTCCACGAAAAAATTAAATTTAAGCTTGAATTGGAACAAGATTGCACCCTTAATTTCCTTGACTTAACAATAACAAGAAAAGAGTCGTTGTATGTTTTTCAAATTTATCGAAAGCCAACTCATACCGACACGGTCGTCCCCGCGTCATCGTGTCATCCATGGTAAAATAAATTAGCCGCCTTTTATTGTTACATCAACCGTCTGTTCACTGTTCCATTAAGTAAAGAAAATTATTTAAAAGAACTTAATATAATTTATCAAATTGCGGTCTCTAACGGTTTATCTAAAAATCTCATTAATAATCTTATTAAAAAGAAACAAAAGCTTGTTGTTCGCAATTCTTTGTACGCGGTTCGATCTCTGTGTCCGTCGATATGTGCGTAGCTTGAACTACTTAGGGTTGGTATTGTTGATCGAAGTTAGGCTCCATATCGGAAAAAATACCTAACACTCTTAGAAAAACGGCATTAACGTGGCATTCAAAACAAACGATTCGCTTAGGAATATTTGCAATAATAAAGATAAGTTAAATATTAGTCAAAAATCGGGTGTTTATAAACTTGTTTGTGACGAATGCCACGCCGTTTGCGTGGGTCAGACTGGTCGCAATTTCGGGACGCGCTATAAAGAGCATTTGGCCGTGTACAGAAATTGCAATCCTGATAAATCCCATTTTGCTAAACATCTCTTGGCCACTGGACACAACCTAGCCAGCGACTATTCCTTTGAATTCTTACATACTTGTAGTGAGGGGCTGCGGCTGCGTGTGCTGGAACAGTTGGAGATTTTAAAAAATAATAATGGTAACAATGCACTGCTGAATGAACAAACAAATGTTTCTAATTCACCTTTATTAAACATCTTTAAGGCTAATTTTTAATAATAATTTTATAATTAATAATAATATCAATATAAAAAACAATAATAATAATAATATTTAAAAAATATTAATCATAATTCATAACAATTAGTCGCAGGTTTTTTATCGCGCGACGCGGTCACTCGCTACTTTGGTGGCGAGTGGTTGTGTCGGCGTGTATAAATAGCAGCTGTTTCGGCTCGCCGCTCTGCGCCCTCCTTTCTGTCAAGGAGGGTCGCGTCCGTATACGGCTTAGAGATCTCTAGTTAGACCGTTAAGCCAGTCCCTAAAAGGTGGGGTTTAGTGGGTAAAAGTCTCCACATAACCACGCAGCCGGCTGCGTGGTATGCTATGAGCATTCCCCACCTCCCTCCCCCGCTTTCCGGAGGGTTGCCCACATTTGCGTCGGTCGCAAAAAACACACTCGCCGCTCACTTAGCGGTCAGTCGCCGTAGAGTCTACATTACCTGAGGATGCCTCGTGTAGAGGCGAAACACGTGTCGTATTGTCGTCGATGGTGTGTCTTAGCTGGAATAGTGGTGTTGGAAGTAGTGGTGCTGGGACTAGTGGTGACGGATTTAGTGCATGCAATTGAGGGAGGGCGGGAGGTGCTCTTCAATCCAGGTAAGACACATCATTGTAATTGGTTAGCGGAAGGTTGCAAAGTAATAAACTATTTATTAGTTTTAAATAATATTTTTCTTCAACGATGACAAACTATTAAATGAATAACTTGTTAAAGAACTGCTACAAACACAACAATGAAATTTCAGGTTTATCATGGGAATGTTAGCTTGAATACACAAAGAAAGACTTCCTTAATAGAGTTTTACTAAACCACGAAAAACCCGACTTCACTAGAAAGAGAGTAATGGTTTTCAAGAGTAGAAATAGACACGTAATATGTATGCATGTGTATCTCTATGGCACACTCTGTATGCAGCCTTAACTGTTTAATGGATTTTAACATAATATGAGGTGTCGTTAGATTCTCTTTCTCTTCATTGTGGGATTGACATAGTGTATAAAAAAAAATTTCTCTTTTTTTACCGACTTCATTAAGGAGAAAATTAACATGGTTCGATACGCGTCCTTTTGCTTCTTGGGGTGACGTCATTGACTGTATAATTTTTATCCCAGTCCGTCCCAAATGATTTAGTTTTTCATAGACGTTTTTAGATTCATATTATCTACTTTGTGTTATCTACTTTAGTGCAATTACACAAACCTCAGTGAGGAACATAGTCAATAACATAAAACCAAGTGATTTTTATTACACTGAAATGACTAACGAGTCGACTCAATGGACCCTTGCCTTTGAAAAAGAAGGTTACAAGCACAGCTAGCGATACTGTATTCCTGACGAGAAGATATGTCGTTATCACCCGAACGCTGCCCAGCCAAGTTGAATCCGTGTATAGACATCTCGGTCGAAGTTGGATTTACCTAGTCGGACTATTTGTCCCAGGTAAACATACTCGTTTTTTTTTGCGCCCGAAGCAAATATGGGCAACCCTCCGAAAAGCGGGGGAGGGAGGTTGAGAATGCTCATAGCATACCACGCAGCCGGCTGCGTGGTTATGTGGCGACTTTTATCCACTAAACTCAACCTTTTAGGAATTGGCTTAACGATCTGACTAGAGATCTCTAAGCCGTATACGAACGCGACCCTCCTTGGCAGAAAGGAGGGCGCAAGCGGCGAAAAGCCGCTTAGAAGAAATTATCTGTAGCGTCGAGGACTGTTTATTTAAAAACAATATGCGGAAAGAAGATTTGGAGGCGATACGTCAAGACATTTCGTCTATGTTACGTCGATGTTCAGTGCCTAAACCGAATCTTCCCAGAGACGAATTTATAGCGTTAAAGAACCTACGCAATAAACCAGAACTTACGATTCTCCGCGCAGATAAGGGAAACGCCACGGTAGTCATGGATACGTCAGATTATAATTCAAAAATACAAGAACTTTTGTCGGATGTAAGTACTTATAAAAAGGTTAAAAACGACCCAACAAATAGCACACTAAAAACAACTAGTGACCTCATAAAGAAACACTCCGAAAAATTAAATCTGGACGTAAAATGGATAATACCTACGTGCGCCAAATCACCAAAGTTGTACGGGTTACCAAAAATACACAAGCCCAATGCTCCATTACGTCCCATAGTGAGCCAAATCGATTCACCAACTTACAGATTGGCTCAACACTTAGCGAAAATACTCTCACCGCTCAGGGGACACACAAGAGCACACATAAAGGATTCCTACCATTTTGTCAGCGAGATTAAAGACCTGCGTCTGGCAGACAATGAAACTATGGTCAGTTTTGATGTGCAGTCATTGTTTACATGCTTACCTGTTGAAGACTGCATCTCAATTGTAACTAGGAGGCTGGAGGAAAACAACATGCCCGTAGAATATGCAGTATTACTCAGACACTGCCTTACATCTGGCTACTTATTGTGGAAGGAGGAGTTCTACAAGCAAGTAGATGGTGTGGCGATGGGCTCACCTGTATCTCCCATTGTCGCCGACATATTCATGGAAGACTTTGAGGAGAAAGCCCTGCTTACTTCTCCCATAAATCCAAGATTCTACAAGCGGTACGTAGACGACACTTTCACAATTCTACCTTTAGATAAAGTAACTGCATTTTTAGACCATCTTAACTCTATAAATTCTAAAATTCAGTTCACAATGGAGTTAGAGGCAAACAATTCCTTAGCTTTTCTAGATGTGTTAGTAATTCGGAATCCTGATAACACCTTGAGCCATACTGTGTATAGAAAAAAGACCCATACAGATAGATATTTAAACGGTGATTCTCACCACCATCCTTCACAGTTAGCTACCGTGGGTAAATCTTTGTTTCAGAGACGAGGGATCTGTGACAGTAAACACCTGGCTGCCGAGCTCCAACACGTCAAGCAAGTTTTGCATGACAACAAGCTTCGGGTCCCGCGCCTACGTCAAAGAGAACGAGTGAAGCCGGCCACAGTCGAGCGTGTACCTGCTGTACTGCCATATGTTAGAGGAGTCACTGACAAGATTGGCTACATCTTGAAGCGCGCTTCCATCAAAACATACTTCAAGCCGCCGAAGAAGATTGATCAGTTTTTACCATCAGTCAAGTGTAACGTCCCTCTGCAAGATGCAGGAGTGTACAAGCTTGATTGTGAATGTGGTCTCTCCTACATAGGACAAACTAAAAGATCAATTAAAACCCGCGTCAAAGAACATATAGCTGATGTGAAGAATCGACGCTCCGGGAAGTCTGCAGTCTGTGAACATGTACAGGATCGCCCACGTCACTACATCAGATTTGATAGACCACAAATCCTCGCTAAAGAACACCGATTCCTTCCAAGGATGATTCGCGAGGCTATTGAAATCAAAAAACACCCTAATTTCAATAGAGAAGATGGCTGGGTGCTACCATCTGCTTGGGATCCTATAATAAATAAAATTAAATCCCAACCCAAGCATACAACTGCAAGGCTTCATGATACCATAAGTTCATACTGTGTAGATCGGAACAAAAGTTAAATTTTAATCTATGGTAACCGCGGTTAACTATGACATCTGGACGTTAAACATCTCAGTCCTTCCCGTGACCATGGGTGCTGTAAAGCTCTCGAAACGTCGCGTATTAAAAAGTTAAATATACGCGATAAATTCCGTAAAAACGAGTATTATTTCAATGTGTAGTGTTCGCGTAAATATAAGAAATCATTACGCTTAGAAGAGTGCCTAACTAAGGCAGATTAAGGGATGTGTTATGAAGGCTCGGCCTGAGCCGTCAGGAGGCAGTTCAGGTCGGCCGAAAGCTTGTTGGGGGGGTCCGAGAGAGAGTTTCTCGGCCTGCGCACACTATAGCGAGTGTGGATAGGGGCTGCATAGGCAGCTGTTTCACGAATGGGATGATTTGGGTGGGACTCTGAGGCTTTGAAAAATCTCTCAGAGAGTGATTTAAGAAACTATTGGATTGTTGGGAGCTCTAAGTCTTGATGTAGGTCGGCATTACGGACATAATAGGGCGAGTTAGTAGCCCTACGACAGAATAGATTTTGAACTATTTAAAGTTCATTTATAGCTTTGGGCTTAGCATGTGCGAAAATGGGGGCCGCGTAGGTCATGACAGGTCATATGCAGACCTTATATACGGTTCGCTTGTTGCGGAGGGACATTTTACTGTGTCTGCCCAACATGCTGTTGAGCCTACCCATGTAAAAATATGCGGTGCGAGTAACCTTCTTGATATGGGGCTCGAAAGTGAGCCTTGCATCAAGGGTGACGCCTAGGTATTTGGCTTTAGTTTGCCATGGGACAGGGGTTCCTAACATCCTGATTGGCGGAGTGGTGGTGAGACGACGTCGTTTATATTCGAAGCAAACGGCGGAGCTTTTCTCCGGGTTTACGTCGATACGCCAGTTTTGGAACCAAGCTCCTAAGTCGCTTACTGACTTTTGGATCTTGTTCCGAATCTGTGGTAGTGAGTTGCCTTTAGAGTAAAGGGCTGTGTCATCTGCAAAGAGGGCTAGTTTTACACCATTCGACGGGATAGGGATGTCGTTGGTGAATAGTATGTATAGGAGGGGAGCAAGCACAGAGCCTTGAGGGACACCGGCTTTTATTTGACGGATAGAGGATAGCTTTCCTTCGTGTCTAAAACGAAACGTACGATCCTTCAGATAGGAGGCTACAAGGCGAACGAGACGGTCTGGAAGGCCTAAGTCGTACAGTTTGTAGATAAGGCCCTCGTGCCAGACTCTGTCGAATGCCTTGGCAATGTCAAAGAAGACCGCGATGGTTTTTTGACGGCGAGGGTAAAAACCGCTGAGGATGTATTCCACCATGCGGTGAACTTGTTGGGGGCACGAGTGTTTGGCTCGAAACCCGAATTGTTGTGGGATGACAAGAGGGTCGCCGACTGTGGGAAACAAATGGCGCCTTAAGCGCACGAGAATGACTCGTTCGAAAAGTTTGCCCATGGCCTTGAGGAGGCTGATGGGACGGTGATTGGAGGGGAGGTGGTGAGGTTTGCCTAGCTTGGGAATGCCAATGACAGTTGCCTCTTTCCAAGAGGTGGGAAAGTAACTGAATTCGAAGCAGGCGTTAAAGATAATGGCCAGTAAGGCGATTACCTGCTCCGGGAAGTGATTGAGGGCTTGGTTGGAGAACATACTCGTCAACAACTTCAAGCTTAATACTCCCAACAACTACTGGCGTAGGTTTGACATGGACATTACACATGACTTTTGTTTTGTCCATGTTTATCTTAAGACTTATTATTGTTACGCCTAAGTACAAAGACGGAATACCCCATAGCCTGCCTGTACTCTCATAGATGTGGCTGTGCTAAACATATCAATTTCTTCAATTTAATAGAAAAATTGCACCCACAGTAGAAATGTTTCTTGTGTCGAATACATATAATCCAACGGTATTAATATGAGAAATGTTTAAATGTACTATCTCTCTCCTCTCTCTCTCTCTCTCTCTCTCTCTCTCTCTCTCTCTCTCTCTCTCTCTCTTCGTCAAACACTTATTATCATCATCATGATTAGGTACACTCCACAAGTTCACTGCTAAATAAATGTTTCCCCAAGAACTTTGAATACTTGATTCCATCAATTTCGTACATCTCTTACCATGTCAGGTCGTCACTCCATCTAATCGGGAGCCACACTAAACTTTACTTACGAGGCTGCCATTCGAGGGCTATAAATTTTTACTTTTTTTATACTTTTAGTATTATTACACAAATAAATTTTACACTGAGTAAGACTTACTAAGACGGCAAGCCGATGTTTCATCACGTTCAGAAATAATATAATCATTTAACTTAACATTTATTTCATCGTGAAACTGTTTAAAAGAATATGGTGGACAAGTCACATAAAAAGTATCTTTTCAAACCGGGTCACGGCAGGCGTTTGTTCATTATTAATTCAGTCACGGATAAAACAACTAGGTCCGGGATGATCGATAATTCGACACCATGTGCCAGTAAACATTCGGGATAGTCAACAACATTTCGCACACGCATAAACAAAAAATCTACGTGTTGACGGTTAAGGATAAATAAAAAGGTTTTTATGTTTTTTAAACCCCGTAATAATTTCAAGTTAGTCTAAGAAAATTTATGGCAAGAAAAACAATAGATTATTTAAAGGAATTATTTTATACAGAAGTCACTTGTATACTCTATACATCTATGTACATCTATGTATTATACACTATAGAACTACAACACACTATACTCGTAGAATACGAGTATACTTGTCATGTCGCGAGGCGGCTAGAAGCCCATTTCGTCACCTCATGTGCTAAATTCCTTTTTTAAACTCATTATTCTCCATCTCTAAGCTGCGCGGCCCCGTATGCTTTTCCTCACATACACTCGATCCACTCATAGCTGACCGATTACATCTAACATCAATGATCTAACGTTTGTCATTCACGCGATCCACTTCCGTCGCAGCGATTCAATTTAATGTTATTACTTTATCTAAATATTCGATTTTAAACCTTCCAACTACGTAGGCGGTCCCATAATGAATTGGCCTAACTATGAACCAATGAAGGAAATGAAACGAAACCAATTTTATTTTTCAATATAATCACCATGAATACTAACACACTTCTGACATCTGTGAATCGACATCTCTAAACCTTTATAAAAATAATCACATTTTTTATCCTCAAAATGACTGAAGACGGCCGCCTGCAACTCTTCATCGCTTGAAAATTTTCTTCCTCTTAAGTCCCGCTTTAAATTTGGAAATAAATAATAGTCGGACGGGGCCATGTCTGGACTGTAAGGTGGATGTTGAACTTCTGTGAACCCGCATTGACGAACTGCATTCTTCGAAACACCAGCGGTATGAACAGGGGCGTTGTCATTGAGCAACAGGACACCTTTAGACAGCTTGCCTCTTCGTTTTTCCTTTATCTTGTCTCGTAATTTATATATTAAAGAAGCATAATATTCGCCGTTCACGACTGTATTACGTTCTTTAAAATCCACCATCAAAATGCCTTGAAAATCCCAAAATATTGTGCACATCAGTTTTTTAGTCGATTGTTGCATCTTTGCCTTTCTAGGGGGCTTTTCACCCTTTTATCGCCATTCCATTGACTCGCGCTTGCTTTGTCGATCATAATACAAGATCATAGTTTCATCACCAGTCATTAGCCGCTCGATCACAGTCTTTGGATTTTCGCCACAAAGATCCAAAACTCCGAAGCGCAGCGCACTCTTTCCTGTCTCTGTACCGCTGAAAGAAGTTTACCTAAGTTTAAGTTTAAATAATACCCATCTTGCAATCACTTTTTTCGTGTGAAAATGTTCATGGATCGCGCGATGAACGGTACTCTTAGAGAGCCCAAGCCTTGCTGCAATTTCTCTAATCTTCAAACGGCGGTCACTCAGAACCTCCTCTTCGATATGAGCAATCGTTTCGGGAGTGAGCACTTCCACAGGTCGACCGTCGTGGCCAAATTCTTCGACGGTGTCTCTCCCGAGGCGAAACTCTTTCACCCAATTTTTCACTGTGCTATAGGAGGGGGCAGACTCCTTATACACGCCATCCAATCGTCCTTTTATTTGGGCAGGGGATAAACCTTCTTTAAAAATAAAAATATCAATTTCTTTGCAACTTTCCGCTAAACATATAAAATGATGTGTCTTACCTGGATTGAAGCGCACCTCCCGCCCTCCCTCAATTGCATACACTAACTCCGTCACCACTAGACCAAGCACCACTACTCTCAACACCACTATTCCAGGCAAGACACACCATTGACGATAATACGACACGTGTTTCGCCTCTACACGAAGCATCGTCAGGTAATATAGACTCTACGGCGGCTGACCGCTAAGTGAGCGGCGAGTCGAAACAGTTGCTATTTATACACGCTGACACAATCGCTCCCTACCAAAGTAGCGAGTGACTGCGTCGTGCGATAACAAACCTGTCAACAGTTATTATTATTGTTATGATTAATATTTTAAATACTATTATTATTATTGTTTTATTGATATTATTATAATTATTTATTATACGTACCTATAGTACCTACTGTCATGTGTAAAATTAATTTACAAAGTTATCAAATTTATGTAGAAACATGAAACAATCTTCGGTGGCATATCGCCTAATCTCTGTCAGTTTGTATATGTAGTTTCGTCGATATAAAATTAGAATTACTTTATATTATCGCGGCGCCCCCGCCCATATAGACTGGTTTTATAACGTTCTTTAAGTGATGTAACTTCGCTAACAGCCTATTAGCTTACTATCGATAAACTTTCCTTGGAAACACAGTTGTTCCAAAACTTGATTTTATTTCATATTATGGAGCTAAGAAAGTGAAAGTAGGTCAAATTATTTTTTTAAGGTCGGAAGGATTTAAATTTAACTCATCCTTATTTTGATAATTTATATTTTCGCGAAAAGATATACATATATATATATATATATATATATATATATATATATATATATATATATATATATATATATATATATATATATATATATATATATATATATATAATTATTATTTATTAGTGTAGTTATTTTAGGGCGGTTGTATTAGACACTTCTGTAGACTCACCGTTATTATTGCAACTAATCATAACTCTACTGTTGAGCTAACTGAAAAAGATCTTATCTCAAGCTATCGTGAAAGATGAATCGAGTTCCCATGTGCTTTGTAAAGACCAGATATATGGCCGGCTCATTACGGAATTATACTCACTTTTTCAACGTTATATTACGCTGACGGCGATATTGCTTTATTCGTAGACAGAGAAATCTATAGACAAATTGACGCCTTCTTTCGCATTCGCACACGAAAAAGATGGATTTATGCACACGTCTTGTATAGAAATTAGACAGAGCGGTGTGATTTTTTTGTCCCTTTCTCCGTGCCGGTTTTTTATTTAGCAAACTACACTTTGCTAAAGAACTTTGACAGTTTGTAGCTTTGTAGCGATCTAAGGAGTTTGCAAGTTGGTTTAAGTGAGAAAAAGTGTTTTGCGAACTTAAGTTGGTGAATCTTTTTAGTTCAGTTCTTAGAACAATTAAAATTTTTATCTAAGTATGTTTAAAAGTCATAAAGATTATTGTATAACCTAAAACTACGTTATCGTCCTTTCTCACTCCAGGCCACGCTAATCATTAGTATATAGGTTTCTCTGTCTACGGCTTTATTAGAATTATTTTATGACATATCGATATTGGGTGTTGACGGCGTCAGTGGAGGGAGCGGAAGCGGGCGCGGGCGGACGCGCCGACAGATCGTCCGCCTACGCCCGGCGCCCGCGCAGGTGCCGCCTGCGTCTCCGCTATCCCCGGTCATCGCACAGACTACCTACCCATCAGACCTTACTAAACCTTAATTTAGTAATTAATATAACTGCCTATATAATTTTTAAACTATTACAGTGATCCGATATAAACTATTTCTTGTATTTAGCAATACGAGTAATGCAGTTTAATACAAACTGTCATGATTGTTTTGCTTCTTATAGCCAAATTAATATGTTACTATTGATAAAAGTAAAACAGTATAAATTTTACCGGAGATCAGAATTCATGTTCTGACTTTTAGATCAAGTGTTGAGCAACAAGTAAATGTTTTGATTTCTTTCAATTACCTATTTGGAAATTGTTGTAATAAATCTGACATTTGAAAGCCCAAATTTCAGCATATATCTATCTTTTAAAAAAGTCCGACTATACTGTTTTCAAAGGAACATTAATATGTGTGGTACCCTCACCTATTTCTGCAGTCAAATAGCAGTGCTTGCATTGCTGTGATCCGTAGGTTTCAGAAAGCCAGTGAAATCACAGGATATTCGGCATTCGATGTTAGTTCTCATAGGTGACGACGCGTCTCTTTATTTTTTTAGAAGTTTATTTTCTTTGTTAGAAGGTGGTTGCAGGTGTTCGTTCGTTTCGTTTGTCATTTCAGTTATAAAAGCAAAAATTTGTTTAGACGTTTTATATATACATGAACTTTTTATATTATTCAAGGCATTCTTGCAATATAGATACCTATGTTCACCTGGTACCTACGTAAAATAAAAATGTTATTTCGGAAAATTAACATTAAGTGGGATCGATAAGTCACACATTGTTTTAAATGTATCCAACAGTATCGATCTTTGATATAGTCTGTGCAGGTAGAAAGCCTCAATGAACGCTAGTGAATGGACAGTGAATCTGTGAAATAATGCGAACCTACGCCGAGGCTAGTCACGGTGCAGATGTCACAGGAACCGGTACCTTATCTACTTTACGGGGTCCTACGCATTGAAACAATGTTGCCGGACTTTTCTATACTTTACGCATACGACGATCGCTTGCAACATTACCTTTATGGCTCGCGATGTTTTGAAATAATGTTTATTTTATCGTAAACGAGAGAATACCCACTTAACATATGTGGTTGTGGATAAAAAAAAACAAAAACAGTATATATATATATATATATATATATATATATATATATATATATATATATATATATATATATATATATACTGTTTTTGTTTCGTAACTTTGATATCGCGTCTTAAGCTTCGATGGGTTTCGCTTTTGGCGCGAAGACAGCGCCGCCACACATATTAATTAATATTGTAGTAATTAATTTTCTTATTACCTTAGTAATAGAATACTATAATACATACATAATAGAACGGGGGTGTGGGTGGTGCCCGTTTAGCCACTAAAATGCCACAAAACGTCAATTCATACGTATAAATGTCAACACGAGATATGTTTTGACGTTAAAACCGTTTCCAAATTTCGCACGCAAATTATTTAGAAAATGCCAAATTGCACGCCATTTACAAATAAATATGTATTAAAATCCGTCTGTCAACACGGCGAATCCGGTTTGTAGTAGTGATTACCTGATAATACGACGTAATTGCCTGTATGTGTGCTCCCGGTGACGCCGAACCTCGGTACAAAAGGTTGACAGCCATTCTATTGTGTATTATAGTATGCTATGATCTTAGAAGCCAATTTTTTTTTATTTAAAAAATATCAGTAATCTTATTAAATAACATTACTAATATTCCTTTTAACCACTCCTGGTAAGCTAGAAATTCCCAGTAATTAAAAGAAAGGGGAATGATAGTGATAGCATGTAAGACGAAAGTGATGGTTTTTGAAAGAGAAGAAAGCAAAACGGTACGTGAAATAAGAATAGAAGGAGAGTTAATTGAGCAAGTGGATGAGTTTGTGTATTTGGGATGTGTATTTAGCAGGGATGGTAGTTATGATAGAGATATAGAACGACGAGTAAATGCAGGGAATAGAGTAAATGGGGCACTACACTCTATTATGAAGAACCAGAATGTGTCAAAACAGGCACGTATGGTAATTCATAATGCTGTGTTAGTCCCTACTTTATTGTATGGTAGTGAAAGTTGGGTGTGGCAGAAGAAGCACGAAAGTAGAATAAATGTTGTAGAAATGCGGTCATTAAGGAATATGCTAGGGTTGAATCTGAATGACAGGGTGAGAAATTGCGTGATAAGAGATAAATGTGGTATGCAAGATGATGTTGTGACCAGGATTAAGAAAGGAATGCTTCGGTGGTTTGGTCATGTGGAAAGAATGAATGAGCAAAGAGCGACAAAGCAAATTTATATGGCAGATGTGAATGGCCGAGTCGGGAAGGGACGCCCTAGGAAAAAGTTTATCGACCAAATTGGCGATATTTTGAAAATGGGCCACGTTAGAAGTACCCTTAACCGACGAGCATGTATGCGTAGATATATGGATGTAAAGGAGGCGAAAGAGGTATGTCAGGATCGTGCCAAATGGAAGTCCGTAGTCTCTGCCTACCCCTCTGGGTGACAGGCGTGAGTGTTTATGTATATGGTAAGCTTGAAAATGCTTGTGTTAGGAGTGGTTCACGACAGTAGTCAAATGGCGGATTCGAACCCTCAACCTTTTGAGTTCGTGATCCGCGCCCTAGCCATTAGGTTACTGTCGCTTCAATATTTTGTATGATTATAGTGAAACTTTATGAACCAGTAGGGAGCGATGCACACGTAATCTAGGCTATATTTTATCCGACAAACTTGAAGATTTTTTTAATAAAAAAAAATGTGTTTCATTATTTTAAATCTAAATAACACCACATTATAGATCCCATTGAGACGAAGCCAGGGTGGGTCACTGGTTTAAATACTTCACAGCGCCTATGTATGTAGTGGCTCCCTCTAAAATATTTAACACGTAGTAGAGCTACGCTGCAGCTATATTATGGTTGTAGCACGATTCGACCGGGGAAAGACCATGCTCGCACAGGATAGCAGCGTAAAATAGAAGCTTAATACTACTGTAATTTGTATGATAAGTGTAGAGATTTATTGGAAACCCTTTTTTACTGTAAACGAGGCTTTTCACATTAGTCCTCAGGGGTGACAACGCATCCGCATTTTGATTCTTGATCGAGAATAAATGTAGATGTCTAAGGGCATCACAGTATCCACTTACCATCAGGTGAACTGTGTGCTCGTTTTCACCCTTCATTCATCATTTAATATTGAATGCTTTGAAATGAAATATGTTTATATTTATGCGTTAATATTATTATAGCTGTGAACATAGGGCTCTCACAATGGTGCTGAGCCATATCCATTAAGGCGGTAATTGCAGGTGTTAAAGTTACAACCTATATACATCCTACTATTGGGCACAGGCCTTTGGGATAAGGAAATATTGGCCGCGCTGCCCTAGTGCGTGTAGGTGTACTTCACATGTTTCGAATTTTTTTCTTAATTTTTAAACATTCAGGTTCCCTCACGATGTTTTCCTTTACCGCCGAGCGCGTGGTAAATAAGTACTTAAAATGTAATTAACATGGAGTTATATGTGTGAAAATAATCAAATAGTTGTTTGTTTAGATTGTATTGTTAATCAAATACATTTTTTTTAATTTTCGTTTATTTTGCATATGTACTAATTTAATATAAAATTATTATTAGCGCCGTTCCGCACCGCATGAATATCGAAGCCACAATAACAGGTGTACGGATTGCAGTACAGTTCAGTTGAACATAGTGAGTGTTCGAAATGCGATATCTAGTGCGTAGTACATATATATCGATGGTAATTAACAATTTCTTTGTTCGGCGAAGGTGAGCTTAGACCCTGAGCTGCCACAACTCTTGCAGGTGGTTTTACCAAAATACGTGTTACAGTTATGCAGCAGCTATACTATGGTTAAAGTACGACTGAGAATAGATCATGTGCTCATAGAATACCAGCGTATAATAGCAGTATATTTCTGTGTGTATCATAATATAAATGATGAACTGGGGATACCTTTGTTTTAAGCGGTGACACGCATTTTCATTTTGATTCGTAAGCAAGTGAACTTTGTTCCCCTTTGTCACCCTTCACTACATTTGTGACCGTGGAAGGAAGGGGGGAGATCTCTCGCCGAACAAGGTGTTTTTTTGCGCCCGAAGCAAATATGGGCAACCCTCCGGAAAGCGGGGGAGGGAGGTGGGGAATGCTCGTAGCATACCACGCAGCCGGCTGCGTGGTTATGTGGAGACTTTTACCCACTAAACCCCACCTTTTAGGGAATGGCTTAGCGGTCTAACTAGAGATTTTTAAGCGAACGAACTAAGTGTATATACTGTTTTTACTTCGGATCTTTAATAGCGCGATTTAGGCTTCGATGTGTTTCGCTTGTGGCACGACGACACATTCATTCATTCGTAACAGACTAGGAAATATCCAGTACTGAACGTAGGCCTTCCTCGTAGATTGTCTCATATATTTGGTATAATTGCCATGGTTAGTCAGCTTAAACGTAAGTGAGTAAGAGTTGGCAAACGCAATTTTCATTACTTTGAGTGGTTATTAGTATGATACTTTTTTATGGAATAGAAGGCGAAAAAACATACGGCTTACCTTATGTTAAAAAAAACATCTGCAACACTAGAGGAACTGCAGGTGCGTTGCTGGTCTTTAAATACAAATACTGTTGTCATCCCTTTTGGTATATAAAAACACCTTCAATGGTTTCAACTTTTCCATAATAGTAGTGTGTGGGATTTGGGTTTTGCATATCTTATGGATTTCCGCGATCAGTTGGTCGCCAAGGCTTCATTTGTGTCATGGAAATCTACATAAAGACTAAAACAAATGTTAAATTATATGAAATATGTAACGGGTTGTTATATGTAATAAGTTGTTATGCCCTTTTGTCGTGGTGGCCCGATAAATTTCACTCCGGATTGCCTCCGGACATTCAACTGTTGATATTAAATTAATTAACAACTCGACTATAACGCCACGTATAGAGTACAGATTTTGTGGTTTCTTTTTGGCATCAAACCAACACATTACTTTGTGAATAAGAGTCATTTTGGCTTATATTATAGCAATTGGATTTCGGATCATATTATAGCAATAAACCAACGTCTCGATAAAACAAATGTATTATGTGAATAAAACCTCAGTCGCTCAAGTCATTAAAACTTTTTTTATAGGATGGGGTGACAAACGAGCACACAGTCCACCTGATGGTAAGTGGTTGCTGTGGCCCATAGACATCTACATCTATCCTCGATTACAAATCAAAATGCAGATGCGTTTTAACCCGTGAGGACTTAGATGGATTGCCTCGTTTCCAGTAGAATGGGTCTCCGGTTCTATACACTCATCCCACGAAATACAGCAGCATTAAGCTACTATTTCACGCTGGTATTCTGTGAGAGCGTGGTCCCTCCCCGGTTGAGCCCATTCGTGCTACAACTATACTTCTAATATAACTGCAGCATGGGTTTACCACGTATTAAACTTTAACTTTACACGATCACTAACAGAACCAACGATCATATATTAAAAAAATATAAAATACATTAAAAATCAATACTTATTGTAAAAAGCAAACCATACCTTAAACATATGTGGTAGAGCCATGCTGTAGTTATATTAGTAGTATAGTTGTAGTACGAATGGGTCGGCTCGACCGAGGAAGGACCACGTTCCCACAGAATACCAACGTAAAATAGTAGCATGATGCTGCTGTGTTTCGTATGGTGAGTGTAGAGAACCGCAGACCCTTTTTACTGGAAAGGAGGCATTCCATCTCAGTCCTCACGGGTGACAACGCATCAGCAATGATGAGTGTAGAGAACCAGAGATCCGTTTTACTGGAAACGAGGCATGTCTATGGGCCCCAGCCAACCACTTATCATCAGGTGGACTATGTGCTCGTTTGTCACCCTACCCTATAAAAAAACATTACTATTTGCGTTTGAACCCAGGATGCGCGACCGGCTACTTCTAGGTACTTTAAGGGCTAGTGTCCACGGATTCATCAATATACGTAACTAACTGATCAAACATAGTGCTAATTTTTTAATAGAGATAACGTTATCCCTACACTAGGACGTTCTCCTGTATCGTGGAGTCAGTTTACACACATATACTGCACAAGGACAAACAATTACAATTACCCGGAACAATTATTGTATTCGATATAACTGTAGGCCGTACATATAATTGTTCCGTGTGGGATTCAAACCCTCGACACCCAGAGCCGTAGTTCATTGCTACGCCACTGCGCCACGGCGCCATCTAAACATTTTTTTCATTCTTTTTTTTTTAATTTAGGGACAAAATTAAAGACTACTTTAAAATGAAAGACAGTTAAATATACACGGCGTAACGCCATTAAATTTCTTAAATATCTTCTCACTAAATACGCCTCCGAGGTTTTTCTATGTAATATATTCTCCATCCGTCACTTTTTGTACCAATCAGGACATTATGTCACGCTATAATTGAATCTTAATTTTTTTTTATATATAATTTTAAAAAATCATTTAAGATGACTGACAATGAACGATTCAAAGGATGCCGAATATCAAACTACTCGATGGTATCACTTGATTTACACCCACACACATTTTAATTCAATAGAGTTGATAATTTTTTACGTACAATCACAACAATAATGTTATGTCATGTCATGTCATGTAATGGTGTGGAGTTAAATCGTATTTTAAATGCTTCAATGACGTTCTGTTACCAAGGTGATTGATAGAAATTTCTCGTACAGCTCAAGTACGTTCTTTATCAGTCCATTGTTATTTTTTAACTATACCCTAATAAAATACTAGGACTTTCTTCTGTATCGTGGAGGTAGATTAAAACATAAATTTCACAAGAACATTTATCCAAACATGAAATAGTTACTTGCAGGCCATTCAAGTAATTATTCCGTGCGGGATTCAAACCCACGGCCCTCAACATTATTCCAAGTCCAACGGCACTCGCTTAGCAGGTTGATTAGCGAACGAAAAGGAAAAAATCTATTATTGAGTTTTTCTGTCAAGAAATTCTCAGTAGCTGCCCGGAGTCAGGAAGTTGTCGGTGTCTCACCCCTGTGCCTCGGAAAGTACGAAAAGCCGTTGGTCCTGCACCTAATCTCTCTTCGGTCGTGTCGGTTTACTGTCCCATCGGATTATGAGAGTGAGGGAATAGAGAGTGCACCTGTGCTTGCGCATACACTTGGGCACTATAATCCTGTCCTGCGCCGTTGGCTAGCCTCCGTTGAGGCAGGCCGCCGTGGCCGAAATTCGGTCTGGAGAACATTATTATAATTATTATTAGTATGGATCCTGAGACCCATTTTACTGCAAACGACGCATTCCATCTCAGTCCTCTGAGATGACAACGCTTCTGCATTTTGATTCTTAATTGAGGTTAAATGTAGGTCTATGGGCCACAGCATCCACTTACCTTACTTATACTTATACCTTACTTATACTATAAAAAATAAAAAATACACGTATAAAAACTGAAAATAATATAATTCGTAACATTTTTAGATACATGAGTATAACGTTTAAGTTATGAAGTAAAAGCCAGTTAAATAAATAGAGAATTCAGCTCTCCTGCAGGTAGTGATTCCAAAGCCAGCGTTGAATTGATGTCTTACTGGAAGGTATTCTACGTTACTGGCGTAAACGAGGTGGTTTTGTATCCATCTTTATGAAGCCTTAAGATCTTACTAATTTTTCCCGTGGAATATTACTTAGTTACTTGTTTTCAAGCAACTTACGTACCTTAAAATTAAATTATCTGTTAAGGTAACTTAAATTTAAACTAATAGACATCTAGACTGCTAGTTTTCAAGTAAAGTAATTTCAAGATTTTTGTTAAATGTAAGTAAATAAGTTAAGGGCGAAAAATCTTATATCTTATATTTCAAGAAAATATTTTCCTTTGTTTCAGATTCGCAATGGGCCTCCGCGAAGTTCTGGTTTTGGTGATAAGCATCGTCGGCACCATGGGCTATATCCCCCATGGTTCTATTGGGGAAAAGGTAAGGACTTAACTTCAAAATTATTACGAAATGAAAAAGGCGTTTTTAAAGCACCGTAAATAAATAATAATAATAATAATAATTCTTTCTTGACATTCATAGTTCGCAATTTGAAATGGGTAGAAACCTGAGTCTAGCTAGGTTACTGAGTAACCTGTATTTAGGAGATACAGTCCCATCCCCCCTGTTGATAAGGAATACATAGTTGTATTGTTTAAAATTATTATAATTTTTAAATAGAAATAATATTTATACAATTTTAGAGATATAATAAAAATGATCTCTCTCTCTCTCTCTCTCTCTCTCTCTCTCTCTGTGTGTGTGTGTGTGTGTGTGTGTGTGTGTGTGTGTGTGTGTGTGTGTGTGTGTGCGCGAGCGTGAGCCCGCGTTTTTGTGTGTGTGTGTGTGTGTGTGTGTGTGTGTGTGTGTGTATGTGTGTGTGTGTGTGTGTGTGTGTGTGTGTGTGTGTGTGTGTGTGTGTGTGTGTGTGTGTGTGTGTGTGTGTGTGTGTGGGGGTGTGTGTGTCAGTGAATGTATATGTAATACTTAAAAAAAATGAAATAAATTAATAACAATGCGACGTAATTTTATAACAATGTCAACAAGTATTGCTCTGTATCATCATATGACTTATTTAGCAGGAAAGAGCGGACAGAAGTTTTACAATTAAATGTTGACATTTCGTAAATCTCTACTTCCGCATTTATTTTGTTGTAAAGTAAAGGACCTAGATAATGAAAAAATCTTTTTACAATTGAAAAATTGGCTAGCGGAAGTGTGCATACTTTGTCTTTACGCCGTTTAGAAATTACAATGAAAGGAGTCTTATTATGCTGAAGTAATACTGTGTGCAGTATAAAGAGCTGCCTCACACTAAGAACAGCGCAGTTTTGATATAGATGAGTAGTTGGAAATAACATTGGCTTAAAGTAGCAACCTTTAAGATAGCTCTTTGCGCAACTTCAAGTGGCTTTAATATTAAATTATTGTTCAAACATTTGATGGGAAAGTTTGAATTGAAATAGATTAATGGTAAGTTCGTATTATATATGTGCGTGGTATATGCACATTTTGCCGTGTGGTAGCGATACTAGAATCCATCACCACCGTGGATTTTGTAAGAGACGACCGTGGGAAAAGCCAAAAAGCTTTCAAGGCTGCCACTAGATGGCGGTAATAACAATGTCATTTGTATCGGTCGTAAACGTCAGACCGGCATGGGTAGCAGCGTAACGATAGACACAATTTCTTGTGCCACCTAACTTTAATCACACACTCATGAGGTTTTCCGCATTGTTGAACAGGACCCTATACTAACCGAAGCTTTGCTTCGTGAGGTAGTAGAGCGTATGGGGAAGGACTTCAACGATGCCGCATCAACATACCTCGAGTTCCCATCCAGCAACCGTCACCTAGCCTTGATGGCGCGAGCCAACAAGGAGCTGGAGCACGAGCAGCTGGACTACGACTCGTTGATCGAAGGCAACCCCAGCCCCAGCTTGCGAGACCAAGAGTATTTGCAGCACAGGTAACACTGAATTACAAATCGTCGTAAATGTCCTTCAGACAGAATTTAGGTCACGGCGGCTAGTCTTAACCGAAACTAGCCATCTGCGCAGAGAAGGATTACAGTACACGAGTGTGTGCACAAACACAACCTTATTGTCGTAGTCCGATGGGACGGCAATCTGACACGACCGGAAGATCAGATGCCAACGCTTTGTGCTTTCCGAGGCACAGGGTTGAAACACCGCAAACCACTTGTCGGCTACTGAGAATTGCTTGACAAGAAAACCCTGTAACTAATTTTGGCCCAACCCGGGATTCGAACCCGAGAACTCATTATCAACGAGGCAGTCAGCTGTCGTCGTTGTGATGTTGTTAACTTGTCAATAATTACTTACTATATATGTGTGTGTAGTGTTTTCATGTATAAAAAATGTATTTTGAAAAGTCATATCTCCATTCAGCTCGTTGTGGGGCCATCAGTACGTCACCGGCGGAGCAGGAGAGGGTGAACAGCGTCTCCAACCCTCCGGCATAGTCCCAAACCGGCAGATGATAAAGACCGACGCTGTGCTGCCAGCCTATTGTAACCCACCTAACCCTTGTCCCGTTGGCTATACTGGTAAGTACATTAACTTCAATACACTTTATGCACTCGTACAGATGTTTTCTTTAACAACTTTTTAACTTCCTAAAAGAGAATTTGTTGCACTATTTGGCAGTGCTCCTTATTAAAGGCCATGTGTTCATCCTGGTAGTACCCAACATCAATACTTATGAAACGCTTAGAACGTGATTTATGGTGATTTTTTTAAGTTTCCACTCCATATTGCAGGACACTTTTTCTTCTTCATTAGCCTTTAAAGTGAAGTCGATGAATGCAGGTAATTCGGGACCGTGCTGTGTGGCATTACTTGGGGGAGGCCTATGTTCAGCAGCGGGTTGTCACTTGTGAAGGGTTGTAATGATGTTCAATCATACCCGTCTGTCCGTGTAAACGCTTAAAACTTTCGTCATCGTCAATCATAATAATCATTATAGCTTGTCAAAATGCCACCACTTTGTTGTCTCCCGGCTTTATTATTTTGTTTTGGTTTCTATCAGGAATATATTGTTGCCCATTTTCTGTTCAGTATCCCTATGTCACCCCTAACGTCACTTACGGTAAAGTAAAGTTACAGACTATATACGTCCCACTGCTGGGCACAGGACTCCCCTCATTTCTGAGAGGGTTTTAGCAAGGAATAGTCCGCCGCGCAGCCCCAATGCGTGTTGGCGAACTTCACATGTCTTCGAAATATTTTTTTTTCTTATTCCTCAGACATGCAGGTTTCCTCACGATGTTTTCCTTCACCGCCGAGCACGTGGTAAATCAGCACTTAAAATTGCAATTAACAATTTCATTGGTGCCGGCGGGGATCGAACCCGGGTTATTCGCGTTCTGTTATATTTACAGCGAGCGTTAACCATCGGAGCTACCACGGCTCTTACGGGGTCACTTACGGGGTGACAATTATTTAGTTTTCCCACATAATAAAAACATTTCTTAAAAAATACTTTATCTGAGTATAGTAGAAAAATGCTGGCGTTTTTTGTTTAATACGTCAAAAGGCGATCCACTATACTAATGGTGAATTGTTGTCTTGCACAGTCCAGTCATTTTTATCGTTCCAGCCTAAAGTGCACTGACCATAGGCCTCTCCCATAGATTTCCTCATAGATATTTGCCATAGTTGTTACGCCTGGCAAGTATGTTGTCAACCGCAGTTTTTTTATTTTCCCTGATTTGTTTCACTCTGTCACCTGTTACGACACCCACGGGTAGTGGTTGTTGTACACCGTCATTACACGATAAATTGTATTTTCTGTTTACTTCCAAACATGCCATGAGTGTATTGATGCCAATACAACATATGTGTACGTCTTTGTGTATTATCAATATTCTCCTTCCATCATCTAGAAGAGCAAGGCTGTATCAGCGAGTTCGAGAACACGGCCGCATTCAGCCGCGAGTACCAGCTTGCTCAGCGCTGCATGTGCGACGGTGAACACATGTTCAGCTGCCCACCAGATAGCTCCTCCGACCTCGACCTACGCTTCGCCGATCACCATAAGAACTTAGTCGCGAAGAAGTATAAACCTGATGTAAGTAGTAGTAAACCGTTGCCGTTACTGACTTCAGTCCACTGGTGAACATAGGCCTCCCCTAGATTGCCTCATAGGCGGGGATATTTGCCATGGTTGTTACGCTTGTGAAGAAAACTAACTGTGCACAGTTTCGTTAAATTAAAAATTCATTTAATGGCGTTTATATTAATGAATAAATATAGAATAAAATCTTTAGTGATTAAATTGGGGCATTAATATTTCAGATAGAGAACCCATACCTGATGGGGGAACGTCTACCAATCGCAGCCAAGAAAGGTTTTGATGTCCACGTATATTAAACATTAAAATATGTCTATTTAGATTAAATGTCTATCATAGATCACTCTGATTAATGGAAAGTTAAGGATATTTTCTTCGTAATTTTGACTGTTTTAGTCTTTTAACTATACATCATTAGACCATTGCAACCTCATAAAAATGTACATGATTGAGTAGATAGTAAGTACACAATGGACAGAGTGCAAAATAAGTAAAATTGGGGTAATATGGATCACTTTTCTGGTATTATAATTTTGCGCATTATAATTATTTAAATCAGCCTTTCTACAATAGGATAAGTATTTAGGAGTCGACACGAAGATACTAGTCGTATATAGGTTAATATAATGTAATTTGGACGTTATGTACATGTTTATTTGTATAAAATACATCGGATTAAACCTTAACTTACTAGATATTAGTGCTGTATATTTTAAAAAAGTCCACGAGGAAGCAAAAACTAACATAGAAATCCGCATATGGTGCCAATTAGCCCAATCGGAGAATAATTAAATGTATGTTCCAATTTTGTAAATTAGAACGTAGAAATAGAACTTTAATTAAGATTTTTTTAGAATTTGATAGTTTAGAAGTTATTTCAGTGCTCTGAATGTTTTTAGTGATGTTATTTCCATTAATATTTTATCAATGGATAATTATAAATTACTTTTCATACTGACAGATTAAGCAAATATGTGCAGAAAGTCGAAGGTATAAGATACAATAACAAGATTCAAATCCACGGATTTGGTTTTAATATTACTCTTGAATCTAGTTTTTAGATTATCGTTTATTTTGTCTTGCAATATTGTTATCTTTACTAATTCTTTAGAAAAAAATTGTTATTTTATTACCTTAAAGTTTGAACATAAACGCTGTGAATTTTGTTAGTTGTAAATAATTATTTACTCGGTGTCTTAATTTGTTTACAACTAACTAAGGTCTAAGATAGTTGTCTCGTAATTCAACCACATAGTAAGGACAAATATTCAAATATATATTTTCATTAATAGTCACTTATTTAGTGTAAGGGATAATACTCGTACATTGTTCAGCATAGGGATGATTCTTGCGTGTAAGTTATGACATTCTAGTAGTAATATCAAACAAAATTCACAGTATATCTAAAATAATATCTAATATCTAAAAAGAGAGAAAGAAAAGAGAGACATACGGAAACAAGACATACAAGCCTTAACCGTAGGTACATTTCTTGGAAATTCATTCGATAGCTTGGTTTTGTTACCGCTAAAATGACTATCTAATGATGTACCAATAATTAGTCATTTGTTCCAGTTGATATTATGGGTTTCAAAATTTCTCTTTAACAGTTATAGTGGGTAGAACATCTATCCTAAAGACTTAAGTCAAAAATACATAAAAGCTCATCAGAAAAGAGTGTACATCCATTAAAGCATAGCAGCATTTCCTATATTGTATATTTTTTTAATTTAAAAGAATATTAACAATGCTATAAACATTACTAATATTCCCCTTAACCACTCGTGGTAAGCTTAAATTGATTTTAAAAGCTACAAGGGATCCGGTTACTTATTTTTAATGTTGTGTTCTATCGCATTCAACTCAACTAAAATACAAGGAAACTATTTTATTTAACACCTCTACCATTTCAATTTTAACTTACCTACGTACGTTCACATTGTAAAACATATACAAATTATTCAACTCCCACAACGATGTTTCAGACTATAAAAACAGTTTCACTGTCTGATATTCAGACACAATAGTAATGAACCATATTATATGGTACACTATTGCCTATAAAATTTTCCTCATTTCACAATATGATATCGGTATTAAACAATGTATATTTTCATATTCAAATATTAGGCCTTAAAATTAATGTCATGTCCTTGGGTGAAAAATTAAATTTATGCTACAATGAACTTTAGTATTCTCTCTTATGCTAAATGTGGCAGCAAGCATTGGAACAAAGGCAAAGAGTAGTTGTAAATACATCGCACTACTTTGTAAACTATTACTAGTTGTAAAGCAATGCTATAACTGCATCTACAACCAATTTATTATTGGGACAAGGCATGTTCTAAAGTAAACAATAAGCCTTTTTGGCATAAATGTATATTTCTGAAGATAGGTTAACGTGTTTAATAATAAGTGTCAAATAGTTTGTAAATATAACAAATTCCGGAGACAAGTCTATCGTGCATTTAGAACATAATTAGGTAATATTTAAAAGCTGCTGCTGATATTTGTCTGTAAGAATTTATAATTAAGTGATGAAACGTACATAAGTAGCGATTTGAATCATTCTAAAACTTTAATTAAATTTTAACGAGATATATATATAGTAACGTAAAGAGTTAATATTTATAATTTTATAAGTACGCCCACTATTTTAAAAGCGTTATGGAGGCTTAACATATATAGGTATACTTGCCAGTTTGCTTTAATGAATTTATACCTTCTATGGTTTATATTATTTAACCTTGGAGTAAATACGGCTACTTTAAATAAAGCAAAATTTGCAGCTTATTACTGTAGTTGCCGTAATTGTAAACATACATCACACACACAGACACACACACACACACACACACACACACACACACACACACACACACACACACACACAAAACATCTGGACGAACTTGTGTCTGAAGTTGAGACTTTGTTGAACAAAGTCACGGCCTGGGGCGATTAAATCTAGTCCAATTCAATCCCCTGAAGACAAAAGTTTGCACGTTTACCGCTAAAAAGAACCCCTTTGTCGTATCTTCTCAGTTTCAAGGCACTTCCCTCTTTGCCTCAGCCAGTATCGGTATCCTCGGCATCGACATATCGAGTGACGTGCTGTTTTGTGGTCACTAGGAAGAGAAGGCCAAATTGGCATCTATAAAGCTTGGCGTGCTCAACAGCAACTGGCATACTGCCTGCAACTTTACAAGACGAAGGTTTGGCCGCACATGGATTACTGTCCCCATCTCTGGGCTGGGGCTTTCCAGTGCCACCTCCTTCCATTTGATCGCATCCAGCGCAGATCCATTCGAATGGTCGGCGATCGAGCTCTTTCCGATCGGCTTGACTAACTGGCACTGCGAAGAGATGTTGCATCTCCTTGCGTATTTTATCGCATTTCCACGGTGAGTGCTCTGAGGAGTTGTTCGGACTAATTTCAGTCGCAAAATTTCATCACCGCACATCGCGACAAAACTCGCGATTCCATCCATACCATCTTGACGACTGGCAGTCCACCAATATGCGTTTTAAAAGAAGTTTTTCACCAGAGATTTTTCCGGACCGATACGACTTAGGAACCTTCAAGGAACACGCCTACTCCTTTTTAAAAGGCCGGCAACGCATCTGCAATTCCCCTGGTGTTGCAGTTGTTCATATGCGGCGGTAATCACTTACTATCAGGTAAGCCGTATGCTCGTTTGCCCCCTTTCCTATAAAAAGAAACTTGAAAACATGGTGGAGTAGACAGACACCAAAATCATTTGATATCACAAGTATATTATAAAGAACGTATTATTTTTTTTAAAAAAACAGGTAACTTATTATGGAACAATGAATTTGTTTAAAACCGTGAGATCTATACAATATAATTTATATACTTAAGGAGATTAGGCGTAAGAGATAATAGGAAAAAGGAAAATATTAAATTAAGAAATAAAAATTCTAAAATAGTATTTCTATCTACTAAGGTATTTATTGCACTGTCAAACATTTTGGCTATTTGCTTTTTAAGAATAAGTTTAAATAAAACAAAAACGGTTTACTAACATTAGCAACTTCAGTTATTTATTGTTGCAATTATTATTTTCTTTAAGTTTTTATTAACAGTGTAATAAAGGCCTTATAAAATCAACTAATGTCTTCCGTACTAGATATGTAATATATATTTATCCCAATATATTTTAATTGCATTAAAATCAAAAAAATGTAGATGAGTGTTAGGTAATTGCTGCAGTAAACAATATGGGGATGTTCAATATTTTTTTTGCTTTCCGTTCATTATAAAACTGCAACCATTATATTAGCGGAGCTTCGAAAGCATCGGTAAATACCTAAACGGATTAATGCTTGAGATAACAAGATTATAGTTAGTAGAGACAAGACATTCTAAAACCATGCATAAGTCAAGGACTCTTAAAATTATCATATATAAACCATCTTAATGTACTTTAATTTCATGACAAATGTTAGCTTTTACTCAATATGCCAGAAACAAATTTATTCCATTTGTGTTTAATTTTTTATATAGACATACGTTTCAAATTTCGGGCCTCACTGAGTCCGGCGCTCTGGGCTCGTTGGTCATGTGCTGTTATAGTACAGAACGTAACGCTCCCACCACCACTTCTACTTAAAATTAATGGGGAGAGCGACTCGATATAAAATATTTAAAAAAGATTGCAAAGAGAATAAAAATCTAAATTAAACTGAAAACATCTGGAATAGCTTTGAAAATGTGATAGTGAACATTTTAAGTTAATCAAATATGTAATACTATAATTATTAAAAATACATTGCCTACAAGACAAGGCTTGCAGTGCGATCGTGTAAGTCTGAAGGGAATCGGGGTGGGCTTCGGTTCGAGGTTTTGAATTTGTTATGTAAGAAAGTGTTAACATAACGCAATTGTGGAATAACTCACACCGGTCACGATTCCAAACAGAGTTAATTAATCGCCTGACGATTTTCATTTACACTATTACTTTAACAAAATTTTCTAAATGATGGTAGTAAGAAAAAATGTAAATAAAAGAGACCGCAACAAGTACTTTAAGTAAAAAGCATCTAAAACGAAAACCAATATCTCTAAAAATAATTGAATTTGGTATCTAGGTATTTATGTGTACAAATCAGTTTTATGTTATAATTTTAAAGAACAAAAAGCGTAAAGAATTTAAAATAAATTATTGGAAAAATACTGGAAACATCTGGATGTGTTAGCTTTGACTATGAGTTGGTAAGAAAGTGCTAATATAAATTAAATTAATTATCTAATGGAATTAAAATTTGATAAGATTCGATAAATTATGGGCCAAATTTTTAAATACACATTCAGTGCAAATTTAAAATTACCGGACTTTCATTAAACCTTTAAATCAAATTTAAAATGATGCCAAGACAGGCAAGAGCAATTACAAATGGATTTACTAGCTTCACATCATTCGGATAAAAATTTCAAAAAATTAGACAATTCGGATAAAAGTCATGAGTTAGATATATAAGCCATGCTGATGATATTGAGCCCCACAATCAATACACTGAGGACTCTGATGTCATTATGTGAGACATATGCGGATACACATGGGCTAAAATATAACGCCAGTAAAAGTCAACTTCTTATATTGAACTCGAGCAAAAATCAGCCCTTCCATATGATTCCGGAAGTCCTCGGTGGGGTGCCTCTAAAGCTCGTGGATAGACTTAAGTGTTTGGGTCAGATTATGGCCGGTGATCTGGGAGATGACGAGAGATACGACTGCCCCATAGAGAATCACTGGGTGGGCGTAGTCATAGGATTAAAAAGATGTGTAACTTCTTCTTACAATAACAACATAGTTTTAAGTCTATATTGTTACTAACAACATTAATAACAATATATGGACTCATGATCTGAAATAAAATTATTATTATTATACTCAGTGGACCGATACAATTAAAATTACGCTTTTTACAGCATTTGTGAATCATTTTACTCTAGTGGCATGTGCTCATTCTGCGCGTACAGTATAATAACGCTTTCAGGATGTTGTTGCGGCTGCCTTATCCGGAAAAAAACAGTCACACTCTTACAACGCTTACGAAACCGAAGTAACAGCATCCTTAGAGCGATATCTGTAAGATACGACTGCCCCATAGAGAATCACTGGGTGGGCGTAGATGGAAGGCGATAGAATTATGAAAGAATCGATAAACTTCTGACGTAAAACTGTAAACAATTAAATTGCGTGTCGATTCAATCGAAAACCTAGTTTTGATCACGACTGCCCCATACAGAATCAATATAATTTTAAATTTATATTATTACGAGGGGTGATCCAAAAGTAATGATAATGAAAGACACGGTAATTAAAGTTAAAATAATAATTTATTTTTCTACATAGTCTCCTTACAAACATTGAGTCCATCTTTTTTCTAAACCCAGGATTCCCATTGAAAAAAAATCTTTGTCTTGACCCTCCCAAAACGCTTCAACAGCGACCATTACTTCGCTATCGTCTTCGAATTTCTTACCTCGGAGGCGTTCCTTGAGTCGAGGAAAGAGGTAGAAGTCACTAGGAGCTAGATCTGGCAAATAGAGAGGGTGTTCGAGCAGTTCGAATCCCGTTTCTTGAATGGCAGCCATCGCAACTGCGGCTTTGTGAGCCGGTGCGTTGTCTTGGTGAAACAGCACTCCAGCTCGCAGTTTGTCGCGTCTTTTTTCCTTAATGGCCTCTAGTAATCTTCTTATTTGGTCTGCGTAGAGCCCGTAATAGTGGCTCCCTGTTCCATATATTCCATCATAATTATGCCTGAGCGTCCCAAAAAACAGATGCCATTACATTTCCCGCCGAACTTGAAACTTTGAATTTCTTTGGCGTCGGTGAGGAGGCTCGCTTCCAAGTCATCGATTGTTGTTTCGTTTCAGGATCAAAATGGTGGATCCAGGTCTCGTCCATAGTCACAAAATGGAACAAACAACTTTCTTGATCTGCTTGGAACTTTTCGAGATTACCCTCGAAATGTCAACTCGATTTTTCTTTTGCTCGTCGGTTAACATTCTGGGTACCCAACGCGCAGAGACGTTTTTCATATGCAACTCGTTCGCAAGGATTCTTTGAACGCTGCCATATGAGATCCCTGTGACCTCAGCTAGATGCCTGATGGTCACTCTTTGATCTGCCAACACAACATTTTCGTCTTTTTTGACGTTATCTTCAGTGAGTGACGTGGATGGGCTCCCGGAAATCGTGATCTATTTATATGATTTATTTAGGCTGACGTCGTGAGTATACAAGCAAGCAAAAAATATATTTTTTTGGATTTTTATGCGGACCTGAAGTAACCAATTATCATTACTTTTGGATTACCTCTCGTACTAACAACATTATTAACAATATATGGACTCATGATCTGAAATAAAATTATTATTATTATACTCAGAGGGCAGATACAGTGAAAATTACGCTTTTCACAGCATTTTGTCAATCGTTTTACTCAAGTGGTCTGTGCTCTCTCTGCACGTACAGTATAATAACGCTTTCCCGATGTTGCATCCTTAGAGCGTTATCTGTAAGATACGACTAGAGACTAGAGAATCACTGGGTGGGCGTAGTCGTATTGTTAGTGATGTTGTTAGTAACAATATTGTCGTATTGTTAGTAATGTTGTAGTTGTTAGTAACAGTATTGACTTAAAACTGTGTTGGTACTGTAAGAAGAACTTACATATCATTTTAATCCCATTAAAATGATACGTAAGTTGTTCAGGGTGTTTGGGGAAGCGTAGTTGCAAGTAGGAATTGCAAGTATCTACTTGAACGATTAAATATTTAACGATGGAAAGCGATAGAATCATGAAAGATTTGATAAATATCTGACGTAAAACTTTATACAATTAAATTGCATGTCTATTCAATCGAAAACCTAGTTTTGATCACGACTGAAAATAAGTTAAAACATCTGGAATAGTTATTTGTGGAAATAAATTATTATTTATAAAATCAACCTTACAACTACAGAAATACCATTAATGATGAAAGTATAAACATGGTGACTCTTGCATAATTTTCGATGATAAGTCTAGCGATGGCATTTCTTTAAAAAGATCTGTCGTTTATTAAAAATTTAAGAACATCTGTCGTTCTACTGATAAGAAACGAAATGTGTGCGGCACGCTGGTGAAGGTTGTGAATTATTTTTATTAAATTATAAAAACTTATTTTAATGAGATGTGTAACAGCACATGAGGTCGTAATGCTTGTAAGCCGCCGTCTAGTGCCGGCATTAGAATACAAAAGGGTACTAGACCTTAGAGGTCGTATGAGGCGACCAAGGGACCAGACCAGTACGAATATCCAGTGCTTTTATCCTTAACCGGTTAATAGGTAGTTTAACACCTAACAGAAATTTTCATTTCGAATGCGGGACGTATTGCGCCGACCCCAAGCAAGAGGGAATAAAACGAAAAGCGGAGGGTTGTATTAATTATTTATTTTTAGATTGATTAAATCTAATATTATTTGACATCACTGGAGGTTATTATATATGACAAGAGGTGTTTATGTAACTATTTTCCTATCACACATTCAACGGCTCAACTAGTTTTAATATCTTTTTAGTACTCCTGATCTTTATGTGTTATCTTGATATATATGTATGATAATCTTGGCTTTCAATATCCTCTATGAGTTATAAAATATAACACCTTCATTTAAAAATGTTCGCTATTATTTTCGGGTGCTTTCGAATTACTATAGTTACTGCATCAACATCGACCACTACAAGACAAAGTTCATATATACATAAAGAGAATATTTTTGAACATTCTTAAATTGATTTCTCGCTTTTTGCTACGATTTCATCAAATTTTCATTGAAAAATTGTTATATTCCAAAAGTAACAAAAGCCATCTTTATATATTAATTACCGGATTTTAGATTTTACATTAAAATGAATTCGGATAACTAAGTTATAATATCATATATTTCTCGTTTTATAATTTTGTCATTATCAACAGTCTCGAATACAAGAATTTAAATAAAATTAAATGTAATAACATATTAATCTATAAGTGTAGTCTGTAATTAAACTATTTTAGCACATATTTCTAATTGTGCGCATGACCGGCAGTGCTTACTTAATAAGTTTATAGATATGTACTTAGGTACTAATTTTAAATAATGTAATTTTGAATTAGCGATAGAAATAATTTAAGGAATATTCAATATTAAGGGATTGATATATATAAGCGACGAGTCATTCTAGTCAAATCGTAGTATGTAAATATGTAGTAATTAGATACAGATTATATATTTATTTTTCTAAAAAAACATATGCAAAAAAATTAGTAAGTAATTGGTATTTGCTGTTTTATAAGCTTAGTAATCGTCAAGTATTCCCTCATATGCAAAAAAGAGTGTAATGCATCAGACTAGATACGAGATTATGAATAAAGAAATAAGTTTCGGAATTTCTATTTAATTGTCCACGGCCTCAGAATTTTAATCTTAGGTTTTAATGTGTAGGTTACCACAAAAAAGGTTATATCAGATTGTAAAACAGTACTTTGAACAACTAAACCAGCACTAATTTGATACATTCTTTAAACCAATACAACTTAAAAATACCCATGTAGTTCGTTCAGCCCTAATTGATTTTACGGTGCTTGATGTTGTGCAATGATTTAAAAATAACAACCCTTAACCGGGTTTTTCATGCATCCAGTTCATCGTTAAAGAGAATTAATATATATTTCATTTATTGCAATTTTAAAATTCCATAAACTTATATGTATGTATATGTTTATTATTAGTCCCGTCAAATAATTGAATATGTTAAATAATCCCCACATTTTCATTTTCATAGAAAACAAAGCAGACCATGCTACCCCTATAATACCAGTATTATGTGAAATTTCAATTTGACATTTTTGGAAAGATACGTCAATCAGCAGTACTCCCAACTTAAAGGAGTTGAAATAACGTATAAAAATAAATTTATTTTATAAAACTCGACCATAAAAAATTTAATCTTTAAATAATATTTTATTTACAAATTGTACGTGGGTTCAGCATTGACTGAGAAGTAAGAGTACTGTCGAAGACGCTGCTTTGACGTAATAAAAATTTAATATAATTTTTAAGGGTATTTATAATATTTTTACACCACATAAAATTTTATAAAATACCAAAAACGCAGTGAAGGCTTCGTCAATTGCGCGCGATAATACTGACATATTCCTGATGACAGGAATTTTAACTCTTGTAGAAAATTTTTAATATCTTAACAACTAAAATAATTGTAACACTTATTGTAACATTAAGTTATCTAAATATATATAGTCTTGTCCGTTTTTGAAGCTGGTTCTGATGCATTGCATTTTAAAAGTAAAAATAAAGTAATCTCTTTCTACATTTGAATAAAGCGGAGTATTTTGATATAATGAAAGTTTATTTTAAAATAAGTTATACATTGAAGCCTGACAACTTAACACTTCTGAAATTGACAAAGAAAGAAAGATCAAAAACCTAATATCTTGAAGCACACTGGACACTGAGTTGAGTCGAGGTGGCATCAGCGATAAGTCGCGACAGAATTCAGATTCACTAAGATCGCATTGGTACATCCGGAGGCGCACTCATTATTTTGCTTTTATTTTATTATTTTTGCGTTTGTTAGATTATTTTTTTCTACTCTATAAACAAAATTGAATACCATTTTATTATTATGGTTATCGTAATAAAATACCAGTATAAATAATAAACACAAGTTAGGTAGTAAAGAGCCTTTGACTACGGCGCTTCGTTATAAAATGCCAAATTCTCCTGCTGGTGTACGCCGCATGCGGCGACCTTTGATGTCGTGGCAGCGCCTTTACCAATGTGCAGCACGTGTCACGGCGGAGCGACACAAAGACGACCGTATCTATCACAGAACACTTAATATAGCTAGTAGAAATGTTATACGAGCCGGGAACGCGCGCCGTGTATATGGCTTAAAAGCCAACTACTAGAATTTCGTGACTCAGTTCGAAACAAACCGTCGTCACGTGTTAGTCGTGGAGCAAGTGGTTTAAAATGGTCTATTGCAGTGTTTCGAACTGTTCAAATTGTTCAGAAAAGGGTTATTGTTCTTCTAAAGGAATTTCTTATCATTGGTGAGTAAAATAATACATTTTTAAATCGATTTTATTGAACGATACTTTGCCTTTCAACGCATCGTAGTATGGCCGCTGGTCGCATACGCCAATTAAGGATGTGCTTAGATTTTAGTTTATCGACGCTATCGATATTCTATGCCTTGTATAATCAATTCTAGCAGGTTATTTTTAGAAATAAATTTTGCTGTTAAATAAAAAGCGTAAGTTTTTATTTAACAATAAATATTTTTTTCTTATTCAATCAATATTCTTATATTTTTTTAGTTTTCCGATAAACCCAGAAGTTAAGGAAAAATGGATTTTGGCGACAGGGAAAAAACTAGTTTCCTTCTAAACATAGCAAAATATGTTCAGCACATTTTCAAGAAAAGGATTTTAATCCTACAAGAAAACGCCGTGTTCTTTTGGATCATGCTTATCCGACTATTCACGTTTGGACAACTTTTGAAAATGTAAGTATCTTCTAAATAAATAAAGTGTTTTAGTAAAATACAAACCATCCCGTGGCTCTATTATGCAAAACAGTAAAGAAATTATGTGGCGCCACTAGTACATTTTTGATACTTTATAATTCGAAAACGAAACGCTTTACGACATTTTGTGTAATTATACTGAAATGAAGTCAGTCTTGCTGTCGCACGGATGGGCCGGCTCGAACCGGGGTGGTACCACGACCTCACAGAAAACCAGCGTGAAGTAGCGGTTTACCTCTGCGTTTCGCTTGGTGAGTACAGGTGGCCGGAGGCCCTTTTTACTGGAAATGAGGCATTCCATCTTAGGCCTCACGGGTGACAACGCATCTACATTTTGATTTGTAATAGAGGATAGATGTAGATATCTATGCCACAGCAACCACTTACTATCAGGTGGACTGTGTGCTCGTTTGTCACCCTTATCCTATAAAAAAAGGAATTACAATCAAATAGATTAATTAATAGCGACCAAGCCTTTTTTTAGAAAACACCAACGTTAACACAAAAGAGTTATTTAAAAGATGTGAGAAAACTAGAGAAGAAATTAAAATCTAAAAAATTAACACATGAAAAATACTCTCCGAGCCTTCGGAGTTTTGCGATGACGCTACATTTTCATTCGCCGAAGGCATATCTTTATGTAAGGCGCAAGTTTGAGACCTGCTTGCCTCATCCTAGAACCATTAAAAATGATACCAATCTTTTGACGCAGAACCTGGTTTTACCACAGAGTCCCTTGATGCTACAAAATCTAAAGTTCAATCTACACAATATCCAATATTATGTAATTTGGTGTTGGATGAGATGGCGATTCGTCAGCGCATCGAATGGGATGGGAAATGTATGCATGGTTATGTCAATTTCGGAAACAATTTAAACGATGGTGGGGATAATTTGTGTGAAGCTAAAGAGGTTTTAGTATTACTTGTTACTGCAATTAATGGTATGGACTATAGAAAGGTATACAGATATTCGCCTTCACCATTTGATGAAAACCTCAGCACAAAAAGTATCAAAAAGACAACTTTTAAATAAATATTCGCATTTTACAGGACAATAAATAAATAAAAATATTTCAATAAATATTTTGTTTTTGAAATGATGAAAATGTCTTAATTTTTTTCTATTTTACTGTAAAGTTTTACTCCTTGCAATTAATTATGTTTTCTACTTTACGTTTTTTTATAGCATTAAGTTTATTTCATAAAATTTACGTTTCATATTATATCATTATACTGTTTTATTTTATCACATATTTATTACCTACATTATTCCGTGTCGATATTTTATCGATAGTTTTTTGTCAAGCACTAGCGTATATGAGTTGAGTGTGTTAACTACCTGCAAGGAGTGGGGAGACTAGCGGCGGCAGTGGTACCGCAAGTAAATTAAAACAAAGGCATTTCTATTCCGCTATATTAGGTGTTCTGTGGTATCTATATAAGCGAACAGACTATCTATATCTATCTCCAATACTGGGATTCCACGTCGATTTTTAAACAGTTGTCCATAAATCTCTTTTACCGATGACATAACATCATAAATGTATGTAGTTAATGGTTTCAAACACATTTGTAAATTGGTGTATGTGTTGTTATTCTACTAATTTATTTAAACGTTTTTATAGATTTTAATAAAATTTTGTATTATAATTATTTATAAAAGTACTGTTGTTTCAACTCATAATATTTCACTTTCGTTATCATCGAGTCGATAAATTAAAATAAGGCTTCAGAGTCACCTAGTTCCTATCGGTATTAAAACATGCGATATTACTACTGAATTTAATTTAAAAACATTTATATGTATTTCAGATATGTTAATAATTTATTAAATTAATTATTATTACATTCCATAAATAAGTTTTCTTATTTTGTAAATCTAGTCATAAATGTGATAACTTATCCTCAATTTATTTAAATTACTACAAAACGTTATATATTTTCAATTACTATTAACATTTATGTAATTACGCCACCCTTTAAATGTAAGATTATAGATATCTAACGGATATTTTATAAAAAAGGTAATTATTTAATATAAAGGTTATCGTAAACGCTGGGAATAAATTTGAAATAACTAAATATTTTTATGTCATTCTGAACGCACATTAATGTTTCAAATGCTACATTATTTTACGGAAGGTATGTAAATCCGATCTTTATTAATAAATAGATATATAAGCAATTTTAAGCTTTTTAAACACATTTGCCTCAAGGCTAGCGTTTAATAGGTTTTTAAAGCATCATGGAGTCAGATTATATAATTTACCTGGTGACGTAAGAAGTGGAGATGGAGAAAAATTAATTTTAGTATAATGCATTTAAAGCGATATTAGAAAAATATATAATCATAATTATGCTAGCATGGATCGCAGTTGCCTGCTGTATAAAAACGTTCGAATACGAATTTTCTTTATAAATGTAAAACGAATTTATTGATAATGTTACTGATTTGTCTACAATCGTGTTTACTTAATTTTGCGTCGTAGTAGTATAGTAGATGTTCATTAAATATTTAGTGAATAGAAACTAACCATAGTACCTCTTACATATAAAAGCTGTTCTATTTTTCTTTCTGAAGGAATTTTTTTCTAATCATGTTTCCTTTAGAAATAAAATTTAGAAACTCGATTAAATATCAGATCCCTTGTTAGACTTCTATAACAACTCTTTATATTCGAAAAATATAAGAAATATATAAAATGCAATATATTATATGATTATAGTATCCAATACAACATAACGTGTATAAGCTATTTGTTAAGGTACGAGAGGCGTTCAATGAATTCGGTATGGGTATGTGAAAAAAAATTATGAAATATTTTTTTTCAATATTGTCTTTCATGACATTACTACATTTACTTGTTTGCGAGAAAAGCTTTTCTATTCCCTTAAAAAAATATTCTTCGTCTTGATCCAAAAAATGCTCATTCACAGCAGACTTAAGCTCATTATAATCACCAAGTCGCTTTCCCAAAGGACTTTTTTAAGTTTGGGAATAAAAAGATCTTCGATGTTTTCCCTGCCTCTTTTGAATTCACTTGACTACTTGAACAGAGTCTTGGTCAAAGGCCACCGTTTCTTCACGGATGTTTTTGTAGTTCTTCCTTGTTTAGTGAGGAATTTGATTGATTGATTTTTTTGAACATTGTCGAGTAAGTCATTACCGTCGTCTATGACTGAAGGTTACACATAAGAAGTAATGAAGTTATCAAGACGGAATTTCATATTTATACCCTCAGGTAGTAGTTAGTTAGATAATGATTTTTTATTACCCAAATTATTTGCAAATTACTCTAATACCGAGAATACATGGAACGCCTTTCATATACTGTCTGAACACCGACCAGATTACTAATGTTTACTAAATTAATTGATAAGAAATTAATAACAGTTTGATTGGATTTTTATCACAAATTTTATTTATGTTAGTTTTATTCATTTTGTAGTTAGTTATGTTATTTGTGTACATTATTTTCGTTTGCCAAGTAAAGTATATATTATTTACTGTTGTTTTACCTTAGTACTTCAATTTATTAGTTACACACTCTTTTTTTATTATAATGAATTCAAATGAGTGGTTAAAGACGTAATATAATAATCTATTACTGCGAAACGTCTATCAACTTCTGTAACGTAATCTGTAAATATACCTATATGAAGCAAGCATAGTTTATAAGTGTAAGTCTATCCTGTATGACTAAGTGTAACATTTTACATAAAGAGGGGTTATTGATAATAATTATTGTAGTTTTTGTACATTTGATTGGTTTACAGCCAATCGCGTAAGCAACATGTGGACACTATTAATTATATAGGTACTATTTCGGGGTAACAGAATCTTGTTAATGCGGCTACATACCAAAGACGTTACCCTTATGTGTGTATAGATCTATTTAACTACTTTTGTAATGGTCGCCACAGACGGTCGGTTCAACTGATCATTCCAATCTAAACTAAAACTGTTGATATTTTTAAAATATTAAAAATCCGATATTTTAAAAAATATCAACAGTTTTAGTTTGAACTGATCAGTTGGAATGATCACTTGAACTGACCGTGTGTGCCGTCCATAAGTCTTAAAGATGTATAGTTTTAAGCAGGTAGGTATAGGTTGTAAGGGCCAAAGGAATGGTACGCAAATATCACCTGCAAATACATAGAATGATTTTGCGAGGGTTGAACGAGCAAAAGTATATCTCTTATATTACAAACCAAAATAAAACCGCTGTACTATCACTTTTGGTCAAACCATAGGCGCTATAGGCGATATTATTACAGGTTTTATTAATACGTGTGATTTACTTTATTCATTTCAGACAGCTTTCCAAAATTAAAAAGAAGGTGGATTTAATTCTAATGGCCAATTCATACATTGTTTTTTACGTCTCTTTTATCGTTTTGTAATTAATATGCTTCATAACTGATAATTAAAAAAATCTGATTTTCAAGTATCATTGTCAAAATTGAACTTACAAAAGAACATCATTCAGCATGCAGGTATTTTGTGTATTAATGATTTTTATTTATTTCAAATTTTGTAAATTATTTACGTTTTATTATATTTCATGTAGATTTTAGTGTATTTACAATACCAACAAAATCATAATTTATTGAAAAAAATAAAACTACTTAATTGGCCATTAAAATTTATCAACTAAAACTTGGCGGAGTATTTGACATACATCATCTCGCATATTTACGTTATAACATTTACCTACCTACCTAATTTGTTAAGTCCTTTATAAACCCCTAATATTAATTTCATTAAGGTTTCGCATGGAAACGAAAGGATGTTGGACGAGATCTGAGTAGTAAGGTTTTTTTATTTATTTAATTAGATTTACGTGAAATCTCATGTTGTATGCTTTTGTATTTAAATTTTCTAATAAGGGCTGTATTTTTGTAAAGAGTATCTTTCATCCCTCGTTATTTACAGCTTAGATTGTAATTTAATTTGTAATATAAGTTTAAAATGTGATCAACATTACGATTGATAATAAATTTTAATAATTTAACATCGATAAACACTCGACAATATTATTTTCAATAAAAAATATGCTGCAAAAGGAAATAAAGGCAAATCAAAACTTTAGAACTAAAATATAAAGTCATAAATTTAATTCCCAATTTCGATACCGTAATACTCGTACATTGATCAACTCTTGTGAGAGTACATTATACTGGGTACAATTTACGCCATTCTGTTCTCAAACAAACAAAACAAAAAACGATCGATTTATACAAGTTGAGTTGGCGAAAGAGTAGGCTCTTAAGATAACATCTTTTTACACATAGTGCATAGCAGGTATAGCACATAATAAGAACTAATAAATTTACTCTTCTTTATACAGAATTATAAAAATGTTTAATCTGCTACTGCAAGCACCTTTTTCACTGGTTCTGCTTATATATATATATATATATATATATATATATATATATATATATATATATATATATATATATATATATATATATATATATATATATATATATATATAGACATTTACAAACTGACCCACCACATGAGTAACTTTTAACCATTTCAAATAATAACACTAGATTTAGCAGCTACCATAATAAAATATTGTCTCGTGTTTTACAGAGGCTGCACTAAAAGTATCGGGAATGGAACATTTCCACTGTTCCTGTCATATTAAATTTTTTTTATTGAAATCTCCTTGGTTTTAAAAATCGAATACCATTTATTTATTTAAAAAAGATTCTCGGTCTTGTCACAAGGTTTTGTCAAACTTGTTTAGTCGTTGAGAAAATGGAATTGACTCGAGAAAATTCAAGAGCGATGATTTATTATGACTTTCGAAGTGGTTTAAAACAAAAACAGTGTGTTGACCAAATGATTTCTGTATTTGGTGATGAAGCCCCATCCAAAACCACTATTTATCGCTGGTTTGCTGAATTTCAACGTGGACGTGTCAAGCTCAGTGATGATCTCCGTCAAGGTCGTCCAAAAACTGCAGTCACCCAAGAAAACGTTGATGCTGTGCGTAAGCTGATTGAGGAAGATCGACATGTGTGGCAACTTTAGACAAATACAAATAATCGTGCATGAACAATTAGGTGTAAAAAAGTTGTTTTCCCGATGGATACCGCATTCGCTCTGTGAAGAGCAAAAAGCGGCACGCGTTACTTGGTGCGTCATAACTCTCGAAAGATTCCACGCAGGATCCTTAAATGCTGTATACAACATCGTATCAGGTGACGAATCCTGGATATATGCGTACGAACCCGAAACAAAAAACCAGGCACGAGTTTGGGTGTTCGAAAATGAGTTAAAGCCAACAAAAATTGTTCGTTTACGAAGTGTTGCAAAAAAAAATGGTGGCCACGTTTGTCTCCAAAACCGGCCATGTTACAACTATTCCTCTTGAGGGACAAAGAACGGTTAATGCAGAATGGTATGCTAGCATTTGTTTGCCACAGGTTGTTTCTGAACTGCTTAAAGAGAACTGCAACCGCCGCATCATTCTCCATCAAGACAATGCGAGTTCTCACACCGCACACAGAACAAAAGAGTTTTTAAAGCAAGAAAACATAGAATTATTAGACCATCCGCCGTACAGCCCCGACCTAAGCCCTAATGATTTCTATACTTTCCCTAAAATAAAGAATAAATTGCGTGGATAGAGATTTTCATCACCTGAAGGAGCTGTGGACGCCTACAAAACGGCCATTTTGGAGACCCCAACTTTCGAATGGAATGGTTGCTTCAATGATTGGTTCCATCGTATAGAAAATGTGTCAAATTTCGCGGAGAATACTTCGAAAAGCAATAACTACATTTTTAAATAGTAATGTTGTGTCACTTCCTTGATTCCCGAAATTTTCAGTGCCGCCCTCGTACATTGAACAACTCTTGTGAGAGTACATTATACTGGGTGCAATTTACGCCATTCTGTTCTCAAACAAACAAAACAAAAAACGATCGATTTATACAAGTTTAGTTGGCGAAAGAGTAGGCTCTTAAGATAACATCTTTTTACACATAGTGCATAGCAGGTATAGCACATAATAAGAAATAATAAATTTACTCTTCTTTATACAGAATTATAAAAATGTTTTATCTGCTACTGCAAGAACCTTTTTCACTGGTTCTGCTAAAGACACAAACTGATCCACTGATAAAATATTGTCTCGTGTTTTATCGTATAAATTTAACGTTTTTTCATTTCACAATTATTTTTATAAAATAATAAATGCGCTAATGATCCACCCACGTAACCAATAGACAATTTTTTTTCTTAGTTAAAAATCATGTGCAATATGTTTTACGCTAACACAAAACTTCAAAAATTGTATTTCGCCTTTTTTATTATAGATGTAAATTATCTTAAACATGTCATGTTATAGCAGTAGCACGTAAGCTTAGAGTATATGTTGTAGCATATAAGCATATAATCGAACACGCATATGAACCATTCTTTCCAACCCAAAAGCTAATCAAAACATCAACATCAATACAACATTTAAAAAATCTGGATAATCGAGTCAACGCAAGAATATCTTAAATTTTACAAGCTTTTGAAATTACTGTAAGCTAGACAGTAAAATTAAATGAACTTTAATATTAGGTATTACAAATCTTTTGAACCAAATTTGACAGTTCCATGTTTTGATACGCTTTAGGATTTCTAATTTAAGGTTCATTTAAAAAATATTTCTACATCTCATTAAATAAGATTGTGATTTACAATTGTAATATATGACATAAAGGTGCCAAGATGAGAAAATAAAATATAGGTAAATAATAATTTAACTGCAGTATTACAGAGGCTTAACATAAAATTCCAGTAGAACACTTAGAATATTTATAAGTATATTCTAAGGAGGCGCCATACTACATAAATGACTTAAATCTTTGCACAGCATATAATAATTTAATGAGGTTTTATTGAAGAAACTTAAATGTTTTGTGATGTGATTGCTGACACTTGCGACCATTATATCATAAATTGAACACAATTACTTGCAGTTAAATTTCAAGCCACCTAAAATAGTATTATCTTGGTATAAATTCGCTTGGTTCTTGCTAATTATGTAAAAAATTAACCACGTGACGCGTAACAAGCACATGACGTGCTGTTAAATTATTTTGTAAATTAAATTTACTCCCGTTAAATTGTACTTCAAAATATTTTTGTAATTTTTATATGTTATTATATTACTTTATATTATAAACTATTTTCGGAAAGGTTGATTTTAAAGTTTTCGTTCAGAATGTGATAAGTGATGATACTTAAGAATGTGAAAAAATTTAAAATTGGAATTGTAGAAATTGTAAGTATTTGATGCTTGCAGACATTGATTTGAGGTTGCAATGGAAAATATACACTATACTTCTGCTTCAGATTTAATAAAAATATAAATTATCAATGTGACTGTTGTTTTAATTCTTATCCCTATGACAAAAAATGTTACAGAGAAAGCAAATTTATGCTACAAAAGTGAGTAGCTAAATCGGCAAGAAACGCCCGAGATGGAAGTGTATTCTAACATACTGGAAATGTATGAAAGACGGGCCAATGTAAGAACACAATTAACCGATAAGCATGTATACGTAGATATATGGATGTGATAAAAGCTAGAGAGGTATGTCAGTATCGTACCAAATGGAAGTCCGTAGTATCTGACCACCCATCTGGGTAACAGGTGTGAAAGTGTATGTACAAAGTTTTAAAATAGTAACTCATCTAAATCACATAACCTAGTATACATGTTCAGGCCTCTTCTTATTTGAGGATTATAGGGCAGGAAGGTAAAGTCAATCACAATGCACCAAGACGAATACTCATTAAAAAAACTTGAGATTATTTTTAATTTTACCTCAGATGAAGTAAAAAAAGGTAGATATCGCACCTAGAATAAGAAACTGTAACCAATTTTATAACTATGTGTGAGTCAGAGAAGTGTTGCCACTTTTTTTTAAAGTCCCTGAAAATCGAGATACAATACTACAAATATAAGAGTAATATGCGATGCGAATGCGAAAGTATAGCTGGCTGTTTTAGCAAATTTCAACAATTTGACAATTCAAAAAAAGATGAAGCACGTAGGAGGCGTCTACAGATCATTTAAAAGTCTTCTTGATAGATTGTCCAGTGAGCATGTAAGCATCGATAAATTACAACATATGTAATGTAAAACATGTTTATTATAGAAATAAATTAATAGTAAAAAAACTAGTTGGAATAAAAAATAAATTTCCATGGAATTAAAAATACACTTTTCTAAATGAATATAAAGTATATTTTAGTAAATGCAAAATAGAACAAACTCCAGCCGGGTTCACAAATGTGTGTTCTAATTTGTACCTCGGGTAGGAGAGATATGAAGTATCAGCTGGAGAGGACACCTGAGCCTAGGTTAAAAAGAGCAAGGCCGGCTTTACCGTCTCCGGGTGGTATTGGACAGCATTAAGATTGGAATGAAGTGTCCTGATGTTGCAAAAATCACGGGTAGCGTGACAGGGTTTGCCTTGGTCTTATTGCTCCGCTTGCCCCTAGCAGTTTTAGTCGCGGGCAGGATTCCCTCCCCCCTCTCCCCCAGAATACACGGAGCAGCCTAAGCACCCACGCTCAGGAAGAGTAAAGTAGCTTGGTCGTGGATGCTCAGCGAGGGATTCTCCGTCACCAGGAGTGAGGGTACCTTCTTGGGGTAGTTTTTATTTGCTTCCGCTACGATGTTAAGAGGGATGAGGAATTGGGCCTCCAGCCCAAGCGAAACGTAGAGGTATTATGTGAGGACGTGGTACCACCCCGGTACAAGCTGCCCCATTCATGCGATATCAATAGCCGCTGCGTGGCTCTACCACTGTCAAGTCAAGAGGATGGCTGCCATTTTGGTTCATTTTAGCTCAGTCTTATAGCAGCTACCCTTAATTTTTTTATAGGATAGGATGATAAACGAGCATACATTCCACCTGATGGTAAGTGGTTGCTGTGTCCCATAGACATCTACATCTATCCTCAATTACGAATCAAAATGTAGATGCGTTGTCACCCGTAAGGACTAAGATAGTAAGATTAGTAGATAGTTTCCGGATCTCTACACTCACCATACGAAACAGCAGCATTAAGCTACTATTTTACGCTGGTATTCTGTGAGAGCGTGATCCTTCCCCGGCCGAGCCGATCCATTCGTGCTATAACTATACTACTAATAGTATAACTGCAGCATGGCTCTACCACGTAGAAATTCATGTCTTATTAAAATATTCCTTGGTAGCCTAAAATCATAAATATTTTTTGATTGTAAAATAGTTTGTAAGTACTCAACAATTAAAACAGAAACATCAGCGACTTAAAAAATTAAATATTTACCTTGACTTCAATTTGTTGTACATAGTAACAACTAATTAAAAAAATATGCTGACTACATTTATTTTATAACGAAGCCTAAAATTAAATACCCAAATCTTGGACCATTAGAAATATGAAATACTAGCAACATTCTCCCGTTACGTAATCTCGAAACATTGACATTCGTGCTTCGAATAACCTTCAAAATTGTGTTGGAATAACAAATTAAAATATAGTTAAATGAGTGTTTACGAGTGAAACGATATTGCTTCAGACTTTTTGTTCACTTCAGTATTGTTTTTGCACCATTTAACTACACAGGATGCCATTTTGTAGGCAAATTTACTGCACGACGCCACGAGAAGTACTGAGCGAAAATGAGCGTAGTTTGATGCATGTGTTTGCGTGAACGCGTGTGCTTACATAAAGGAGCGGAGTTTTTTGGCTTCACTAATAACAAAGGCCATGCTGTATCTAACTTTTTTTACTTCATCTGAGAATTTTACAGACATGTATAATAATATACTTTACATTATTTACTTCAACGCTATGCACTTGTTGAATCAACATTTAAACTGCCAAAAAAACAATTTCATCTCTGGCATCGAAGAACCTATTCAGGCTGCTTACGTAATATTTTTTTAAAGAGACAGCCCACCTTCATTTATAGAATAAAGGTGACAAACGAGCACGCAATCCACCTTATGGTAAGGGGGTACTGTGATCCATAGATATCTACATTTATCCTCGATTGAGAATCTAAATGCAGACACGTTGTATCCTGACACCTGAGGACTAAGACGGAATGTCTCGTTTATAGTTAAAATGATCCCCGGATCTCTACACTCACCACATGAAACACAGAAGCATTAAGCTTCTATTTTACGCTGGTATTCTGTGAAAGCGTGGTCCTAATCGTGCTTGCTACAACCTTTATCAACAATGCTCATCACTGCTGCGGCGTGGGTCTACCACATAAAAAAACTGCAATCTACTTTGAATAAATTGCAGACTTCTGTGAACATGCTCAAAATCATCCCCACTATAACATCAGATTTGATAAATCACAAATCCTCGAAAAAGAACACCGAGTTCTACAAAATTTAAAAACATCCTAATTTCGATAGAGAAGATGGATGGGTGCTGCCATCAAAAGGATCCCAAATCCTATAATTAACAAAATTAAATCCAAACCCAAGTATACCACTGCAAGACTTCGAGATATAAGCTCGTTCTGCGTAGATCGGAACAAAAATTAATGATCATAACATTGGGACGTCAAATATCTCATTCCCCCCCAACCCCAACCCCATGACCATGGGTGCTGTAAAGCACCCAAAACGTTGGAAATTAAAAAAAGTTAATTGAACGCGATAAAATCCGCATAAATACTTTTATTCAATAAGTAGTGTTCGCGTAAATTTAAGAAATTATTTTGCAATGAACTTTATAAAAGATGGCTACAGTTGCGTTATCGCCTCTGAGGACTAAGATGGAATGCCTCACAGCCTGTTTTAACTGATTCTTTATATCGCTGACTTTTTAGATCACAACACAGCAATGCACACTACTGCTTAAAATAGGTAAGAGGGATACATAGGCAGTAAAGGGGGCCCATAATTTAGTAACCTTCATCATCATCATTACAGTATCATCATCATCATGACAGTGTCATTCGCGCAACAAAATTTTGGGTTCATTATTCCCGGAATCGAACCCGGTACCCAGTAGCCGCGCCATTTTGTGGTCCATTCGCCCTGGATTCGGAACTGGCGTCCTGTGGCCTGATCGAGTCGAACTGCTAAACCAATTTGGACAATGCACTCTAGTTTGTTCGCGTCTAGGCTTCTAAATAGATTTTTGTTTCCCTCTGTTGTCTCCTACGACACCCACGGGATGATATGGTTGGGTATGATTGATATGGGATGGTTCATTGTTAATAAGTTAAAAACTTATATCCGCTAATAGGTAGATTTTTTTACGTGTTTATTTTTTGTAGAAGTAAGAGGGACAAGCGAACTCACAGGCCACTTGATGGTGTGTGGATACTGTGCCCAAAGACATGTATGTATATGCCCAATTTAGAATCAAAATGCAGATACGTTGGCATTTCATAGGATAAGATGGAATACCTCTTTACCAGTAAAAAGAGTCTCCGGTTCTCATCACTCACTATACGAAGCACAGCATAGTTAAGTTGCTACTTTATACGGTGTTTGTCCTTCTACGTAACTGATGTCCTTCAGACGGTTTTTCGGTCATACCCCGTTAATAATGTCCTTCAGAACGAATTTTGGTCACGGCGGCCGGTTTTAACGGTGGCTAATCATCAGCGCAGCTCAGGATTTTTTTTTATAGAATAGGGTGACAAACGATCACACAGTCCACCATAAGTGGTTGCTGTGGTCCACAGACATTTACATCTACTAAAAAATCTACTACTAGTATCTGCGATTACGAATCAAAATGCAGATGCGTTGTCACCCGTGATGACTTAGATGGAACACCTCGTTTCCAGTAAAAAGGATCTCCGGTTCTCTACACTTACCATACGAAACACGGCAGCGTTAAGCTGCTATTTTACGCTGGTATTCTGTGAGAGCGTAATCCTTCCCCGGTCGAGCCGACCCATTCGTGCTACAACTATACTTTTAATATAACTGCAGCGTAGCTCTACTACGTATAAAAGTATTATAGTGCGCGAGTGTGTGTGCAGTCAGTCGTGTACTGTTCCCTCAATCTCATAGCCCGATGATAAACCATCTGATAAACCAACCCGTCACGACCGAAGAACAACCAAACGTTGCGAAATTTACGGCGAGTGCTTAGCCCCTAAGCTACTGCAGCGATCGCGCGATTATTAAAAAAAATATAAAAATTATTACAGTGCAGCTACCTATTCCGCTACCTCTTTTTCTTTTTCGGTCTTTGAAATCTATATGGACAGGGGGCTTTCGAGAAAACCATCCTTGACTTAAGTAACTCGGTTTAGTGATTTCGGTTTAGCATTTTAGAATAATGTATAACACAACATTTTTTACGAGGTAGAGCCACCCTGCAGCTACATATAATATAATATAATAATATAATATTCCACAACTATCACACAACGCCATCTAGTCCCAAGCTAAGCAGAGCTTGTGTTATGAATACTAGACAACTGATAAACATACTTATATATTTCTAAATACATACCCAGACACAGAACAAATGATCGTGCTCATCACACAAACATTTGTCCCGGGTGGGAATCGAACCCACGACCTCCGGCATAGCGGTCAGGGTTACTAACCACTAGACCAACGGGCCTGTCAATAAGAATGTTTATACAACACAATTACACGGTAACACATTCTAAGTATGTAATTAATAACTATTTCGTATATTTGTAATTCGTATATTGCCATGGCTAAAATTGGCCGGGATAAGAAAACGTAATTTTTATCTATATTTTGGTTGTAGCACGAATGAGTCGGCTAGATCGGGGAAGGAACACGCTGTCACAGAATACCAGCGTAGAATAGAAGCTTAATACTGATGTGTTTTGTATGGTGAGTGTAGAGATCCGGAGACCTTTTTTACTGGAAACGTAGTATTCCATCTTGGTCCTCTGTGGTGACAACGGATCTGCATTTTGATTCTTAATCGAGGATAAATGTGAATGTCTATGGGCTACAGCATCAACTTACCATCAGGTGGACTGTGTGCTCATTCGTCACCCCTATTCTATAAAAAATATTATACAACATCATGAGGTTTCCAGAAACACGTTTTAGAAAGATATTAAGCCCGTGAAGTTGGTATTACTACATAATATTATAATAACTGACGGAGACAATTGGTATGTACTCTGTTATAAAACACATGCAAATTTCCATCTTGGTGCTCGAAGACATTTAGGTACACTTGTAGCCCGCTTTCTTTAAAGTTGGTTGTAAGTATCTTTGCAGCCCAAAGGGATCGTTTGTCACTTTAATTTTGTTTAAAAAAACCTCTTCGTTACATAATATATAACATTAGACCATCGCTTGACTAAACGTTGACTGTATCGCACTACTCAGTCACGTGTCTTTGTTGAGCTGCTGAGACTTCAATCTAATGCGAATTTCGTTAAAATTATACGAGATTACGATTGTAATTAAGAAAAAATGTTTCATTGTTACAAATTTAGTTATCATGTTTCAGATTGAATAATTATTTAAAACTGTGTTCTGCTTAATATGTTTGGTTATATCTTATCTTTATTATTTTGCTTATGTGCGAGTATATTATGTTTTCTTATAAGCTTCTTCGTCAAAATTTTATACATATAGCTAGAATTCTGTGAGAGCGTGGTCCTACCCCGGTCGAGCCAACCCATTTGTACTGCAACCGAAATACAGCTGCAGCATGGCTATACCATTTGAAAATGAAAAAAAAGCATTTATACAAAAGTATTATACACAATACAAACAATTTTTACATGCAATTTTTGTCAAAGACCGAGCCTTGAGCCCGCTGTGATAGTCCGGCATGCAGACTTAAGACCGGTCCCGACGAACAATCACTTTATTGATTTAACTTCCGTTGGCTCAATAGGCAGTTAGCCAATTCTACAATAAGAGGATTTCAGGTTCGAGTCCCCCGTCAAAATAATGTTCGCGTTGTATTGTGGTTCCTTTGGCTATATTCTTGCTCAGATGTTAAGATGACGATTAATGGTTTAGCTGGCACTCCCTATTGTTCGAAAGACCGTGTGGTTTATTAGTTGGTATACTTGTTCAAAAGTTAAAGGATAGTTTCAGGTTCGTTTCGTATATTTTGTGTAACTATATGTAACATTATATGTAATACAAGCTGTACTCATCGCGCAAACCCTGTCGTGTATGATTTATCTTAAATAACACACATAATCGATATAAGCAAATAGATAATAAAGACAAGTTCATAACACAGGTTTATACATCGTTTGAGAGCCGCGATATATATATATATATATATATATATATATATATATATATACATATATATATATATATATATATATATATATATATATATATATATATATAACTAGTAGTAGACATCCTCTTTGGTCCAGTGGTTGTAGTAGTGCGACTACTGATCATGAGGTCCTGGGTTCCAATCGCGGGTCGGGCCATAAAATCAATTATTGAGTTTTTTTAAGCACATACTCGTAATGCCGTTGGTCTTGCGCCTGATCTCTCTCCGGTCGTATCGGTTACCGTCCCATCGGATCATGAGAGTGAGGGAATAGAGAGTGTACCTGTGCTTGCGCATACACTTGGGCACTATAATCCTGTCCTGCGTCGATGGCTAGTCTCCGTTGAGGCTGGCCGCCGTGACCGAAAATCGGTCTGGAGGACATTACTATTATTACAACTAGAAAAAATAATAAAAACTGCGGTTTTTAACCAGCCTGTAAGCGTACATATATGGCAACCATCTTCCTTTTTTTTTTTTTTTTTTTACATGGGGAAATGCCTACGCATACCCGCCTCGCGGGGGCAAGGACGGGTTATGTCGGACTCGCACCGACTAAAACCCCATGTTGTTCCACCTTTGTCGCATATTGGTAGGGCTACGGGAACGCTTTCGCACACATCCGCGGCCCTACTAGCGCCTGCCGCCCCACGGCAGCACCTCCTCGGGAGAGGAAAATTCCTCCCCGTTCTCCTTCCCAGGTAAGGCGCACCAGAAGACATGGCGCGCCTTCCTCCACGGCCTCCAATTACGTCTGTGCAACAGACGCCCCCGCGCCCGATGCACAAAGGCCATGGGGCCAGGAAAAACGAGCACTTAGAAGTACCAGCCTTCCCGACCCCAGCGGCGGATCTGGTCTATGGCTCCGCCGCCAACCAAGATTCGGCTGCGGAGGGTAGGGAGAGCGGCGCCTCGCAATACCGACAATCCTCTCCCCCCGCAGCCCCACCACCACCGCATCAACGGTGCGGCCCCGTTTGAGTCGCGAAGGATAGGGCGAGTGGCGCATCGCCATACCAACACTCCTCTTCCTCCGCGACTCCACCTCGGCTGCAGCGGTAGAGGGTGCGCGAGTCCCCACTCGCTGCAGTCCACCAGAACACATCCGAAGTGGGCTCCCCAAGCCCACTCGGAGTGGCCACCTCAGGCCGGCCCTACACCTCGGGCCAGCCACGTGGGTTCCTCTTTGTTCACCGTGGACCGACCAAGGCACGGCTACTAAGCCCCCCCGCCACGACAAGGCGGGAACCCGTTCGGGGGGGAACCATCTTCCCTATGGGGCATATTATGGATGGCTTAAGTTCATCAGTAGACTTGATAGGATGTAATGATGAATGAAATGAATGAACGACATAACCTACATATCATGTATTCTATGAGGCAATTACAAAGTTAAACCTAGGACGTGTCAATCACATAACAAATTATGACGCGATGCATCTGGTGTACAGTCTGCAGCTGACTTTCGGCCTGTATTAGATAAACAAACCCAGACAGACAGTCAAACAAATATTTCTTAGATTTTGAATCGAATGAGAAATCGAATTTGAAAAATGACAACATACAGCTAATGTAATAACTAATGTAATATAATTATATAAAAATTATTGATTTCTTATGTTCACGCGAACACTTAAATAAAACTAGTTTTTATGGATTATATCGCATATATTAACTTATTTTATATTCCCGACATTTCGAGCAGTTTACAGCACCCATGGTCACATGGACATGGACTGAAGTATTCGACGTCCCAATGTCATAGTTAAGCACATCTACTTCCAGATTAAAATTATTAATTTATGTTACGATCTACGTAGTATGAACTTATAGTATCTTGAAGTCTTGCTTAATTTTATTAATTGTAGGATCCCAAGAAGATGGTAGCATTTAGCCATCTTCTCTATTGAAATTAGGATGTTTTTGATGTCAATAGCCTCGCGAATCATCCCTGGAAGGAATCAGTGTTCTTTAGCGAGGATTTGTGGTCTATCAAATCTGATGTAGTGACGACACAGACTGCAGACTTCCCGGAGCGTCGATTCATCATATCAGTTATGTCTGTATATACGTGTAATTAACATAGCTGAAGCATAAATAATTCTACAGTAAAATAGTGTAATAGTGTAAAAATATATATAAATATATATAATCTTTATTTAATCCATAGCTTTACTTTTCGCCAGCGCCATCTTGTATATGTCAGCCTATCAATATTTCTGTTTTGTGGTTCTTTAGCTAATAGTACATATAGGATACGGGAGAATAAGAGCAATATGGGCATACAGTCTACTAGGTGGTAAGTGGATGTGTGATGTGTGTGTAAGTGGATCTGTGGCCTATAGGCCATTTTTATCCTCGATTAAGAATCGTAATGCAGATGCGTTGTCATACCTGAGGATTAAGATAGAATGACTTGTTCCAGTTAAAAGAGTCTTCTGTTCTCTACACTCAACATACGAAATGCAGCAGCATTGAGCTGCTATATCGCTGGTATTTTTTGAGACCGTGTTGTTTCCCCGGTCGAGCCGACCTATTCGTGCTATAACCATAATATGGCAGAAGCGCGGCTCTGATATGATTTATAAACCTGTGTTATGAACTTGTCTTTATTATCTATTTGCTTATATCGATTATGTGTGTTATTTAAGATAAATCATACACGACAGGGTTTGCGCGATGAGTACAGCTTGTATTACATATAATGTTACATATGGATACACAAAATATACGAAACGAACCTGAAACTATCCTTTAACTTTTGAACAAGTGTCATCATCATCATCATCATTACAGCCCTTCACAAGTCCACTGCTGAACATAGGCCTCCCCCAAGTAATGCAACAAAGCACGGTCCTGAGCCACCTGCATCCATCGACTTCCTGCATATCTTACCAGGTCGTCACTCCATCTAGTGGGGGGTCGCCCTTCACTACGCCTACCGGTACGAGGCTGCCACTCGAGAACCTTTCTTCCCCATCGGTTATCGGTTCTTCGAGCTATATGGCCGGCCCATTGCCACTTCAGCTTACTAATCCGTTGGGCTATGTCGGTCACTCTGGTTTTACTGCGGATATCCTCATTTCTGAGTCTATCACGCAGAGAAACTCCAAGCATAGCCCTCTCCATAGCTCGCTGAGCGACCTTGAGCGAAAGGTTGCTCAAGGTCGTACTATACCTTGAACAAGTATACCAACTAATAAACCACACGGTCTTTCGAACAATAGGGAGTGCCAGCTAAACCATTAATCGTCATCTTCACATTTGAGCAAAAATATAGCCAAAGGAACCACAATACAACAATGCGAACATTATTTTGACGGGGGACTCGAACCAGAAATCCTAGTATTGTAGAATTGGCTAACTGCCGATTGAGCCAACGGAAGTTAAATCAATAAAGTGATTGTTCGTCGGGACCGGTCTTAAGTCTGCATGCCGGACTATCACAGCGGGCTCAAGCCTCGGTCTTTGACAAAAATTGCATGTAAAAATTGTTTGTATTGTGTATAATACTTTTGTATAAATGCTTTTTTTTCATTTTCAAATGGTATAGCCATGCTGCAGCTGTATTTTGGTTGCAGTACAAATGGGTTGGCTCGACCGGGGTAGGACCACGCTCTCACAGAATTCTAGCTATATGTATAAAATTTTGACGAAGAAGATTATAAGAAAACATAATATACTCGCACATAAGCAAAATAATAAAGATAAGATATAACCAAACATATTAAGCAGAACACAGATTTAAATAATTATTGAATCTGAAACGACCTCATGATCAGTAGTCGCACTACTACAACCACTAGACCAACGAGGATGTCTACTACTAGTTATATATATATATATATAGTCTACTAGTTATAATGAAGATGCTGCTGCCGATCTCCTGTTCGATATCTCTGCTGTCCCATAAGACAGCCAAGAGTTGATATGAGGTTGTGAACTCTCCTACCCCACTGCTATACAGTGACGACGTAAATGAGTACATAAATTATCCGGATAAGTGAGAGTGACGTGGTACAGCCATGCTGAAGGTATGTTGTAGTTGTAACACAAATGGGTCGGCTCCATCGGGGAAGGACCACGTCGTCACGGAATACCAGCGTAAAATAGCGGCAGAATACTGCTGTATTTCGTATGGTAAGTGTAAAGAACCAGCGACCCGTTTTATTGAAAACTAGGCATTCCATCTTTTTCCTCAGGGGTGACAACGCATCTGCATTTTGATTCTTTATAATATAGGATAGGTGTGGATGTCTATGGACCACAGCACCCACTTACCATCAAGTGTACTGTGTGCTCGTTTGTTACCTTGTTCTATAAAGAAAAATTATAGTGGGGATCTTGAAATTAAAAGGTGATCCACACGAAAAAGAAAACTATACGAGTATTGTGTATTATCAAAATATAACAAAGAAAATATTTTTTTTTTGTTTTTTGAGTTATATTATTCTCTAGGTGTTAGGATTCTTTTTTTTCTGGTCTGAGTAGGTACTAACCTCATACCTGCTTCTGCCAAATTAGCAGTGCCTAAACAGCAGTGCGCGTTTCTTGGCGGTAGAAATAACCGTGGGTGTCGGAAGAGGCAGCAGCGAGAAAGTCAACAGGAGATTGGCAGCAGCATCTTCGGAATAACAACTCTAAATAATAAAAACTTCATCTGCCAACTTGCCTGCCATGCGTGGTAACTATTGCAAATTTATCTAACTATTGCTAATATATATGCTATGAGGGAGGCATGTCGGCAGTGGTATTTTGATAGGCTGACATGATGAAGAGGATTTTTGACAAGTTATAAGCACAATTTCGTCATCGGAGCAATGACGTTTGGGTTAAGGTCGTGTCACTGTTTAGACGAAGACAATTTTAAAGGCCAAGGTTAAATGCGGAACAATCCTATATGTTCAGTAGAATCGATATAAAAGTTAATGGGGCCCTATCTAATTGGTGGGCATATATTTATAGGTATGGGATTTTTGTGTATCTCTTTATATTTTAATGTATCAAAGATTCACTGAAATACTATTGTCGGTTAAATAAAAAAAACACTCTAAAAATAAAGTCTTATTTTGTCTGATATTATAGTGAAACTCAATACGGTTTTCTGTTTTACATCAACGACCTAGAATATAAATTACTTTGTTAACTAGATTTATTTGTAAAAAAAAAAACGTTATAATATCTAAATAAAATAAGGAGGTTTAACCAAATGATAAAAATAAATCGGATAAATTACACGTTTTAATGTTCTTGGTTAGTTTGCATTGCTTTTCCATTTTAACTTTTTTATTTAATTTTACGCTGAAATTGCAAACCAAAAATAAAACACTGGCAAGAAAATTGATTAGTTTAAGAGGCATTTAAATGTGATTTGGAACATTCATCACACATTTTTCATAATTATTTATTATTACGGTTAGATAAACAATTCTCGTTGGTTTATTTCTACTTCATAACAATAAAAAAGCAAATTCTTGTAATGTATATATGTAATAGGAAAACAGTTTTGTACAAGTAATTGTAAATTAGTATCTAGGTATGACAAATTAGTGATTTTTTTTATAAATCATTACGTTATTTTTGTTTAACAAACACTGTATCAATACTCCTTTCAAGTTTATAAATTTATTTATGGGTAATATTTTTCCATATTCAAGCAAATAAACATCCGGTTAGTAACAGTCTTAAACACATTCCGCTTCATTTAACTTTTCATAACGGATTATTTCATGAGAGCATACAGAGATCATAATACTGCAGAATTAAGTAAATTTTTTATTACATACAATGTTAATTATACCTATATATATAAATGATATAAAAAAGTAAACCTAACAAAGTATTCTTTATAAGCGTATTTCTTTAACTCGACTAAATTTTCAATAAATTTAATAAATAAAACACGTCATACTTTTCCGAGTTTGTTCGATGTTCTAAGTAGGTATCGATAAATAGACTATATCTAATATCACACTTATCCTGTAATGGCGTGAATAGTTTTATTATTATTTTAGAACAAACAAACACTATATTTTCCACAAATTACGCAACTAGTGCAAACATTTTTCCACTCTTACGTTTGGACCCAATTATTAAAACGTTAATCGATACAAGGTCACTTGTTTCCGTTTTTCCAACACAAACTAGAGTTTAAGGCGTTGATATCACTACAGACAATTAAAGCTCTTGCTTGGCGGCTTCCAGCAGTCGCTCTACAAAGTTATTTTATTACAATACACGCATCACATGACGTCATGTTGATTGACGTATGCGAGCGCGATCTGAATCTCTTTACTGTCCACTGGGTACTTGAAACGCAATCGCTCACTTAGGTAGAAGGTAACAAATATATTTTATGCAAACGGATCTTCGTTATATGCGTTATACGCACAACTGCCTACCTTCAACGGTAAGTTCGCGCTTCCTCAGCACGTCCCGGTCGCGAGAATTATCGCTCGCTATGGACGGTCAAGCCGCCTCCGTGATGTGAGGGTCTGTCGCTTAGCCAATATCAATTCACTCCCACGGGTAAACACTTGCACTGCTTAATTTTCTGTAACCGTTTACGTTTGAAGGGCGGATTTTGCCCTGGACAACGCAGAGTAACCGTTATCCAGGAGAACTTCTTCGGTTTGCAAAATGAACAGGATTTAAACGCAGGTGGTGGGCGTTCGTCATTGCTATCTCTACGTCGCGGGCCCTTCGGTATATAGAAGGAGTTGCACTGTCCATAACAGAACTTATTGATTACAGTCGCCGGCAAACAACCCGGCTCACGGATCTTTTGCACTAATGGTTCTGTTTTACACCAATCTTCTTTAAGATATTCCTTTTTGGTGACGAAAAGAGCATTCCTCGACGACTTAAGGATCTTCCGGAAGTCGACTCCTGGTGGTATTTCAGTATTCTCGTCTTGATCGGGAACTGAGACGACCATGGTTTCTGAGCTTCCCTCTCCGAGTTCGTTCCGCTGAACGTAAGCGGATGAAGCCGTGGCCTCTTCATTTCGTCGTCGGGCGGCTATCATCTTCTCGACCTGTTCGGTGTCGATGATGTCTAGTATCGAGTCGGTCGGTGTGAACGGTCTCTTACTGCCCACGCCGGCACTGACGCTGGCTGCTAAGAGCGCAGCAGCCACAAGCCAAATGTATGACTTGGTTAAGTTCTCCATCTGAAATGAAAACAAAATATTTCTAAATTGCTCTCCTAATGAATATGGTCAAAAATATTAAAGAGGCAAGAGTAAGTTGAACATACTTTTAAGCTACAGGAGTTAGTCGAAGTGTCGTAGGCAGTGCGTCGGTGTAGCTGGTCCGCGGGCGACGCGCTATGTGCGTGTGCGCAGGGCCGGCCGGCGGAGCGGTAATGAACGCTCGCTCTCAATGGGCCGCCGCTCAATGAACGAGATGACTCACATACCGCGCCTCCGTCATAGAACCGTTACTATTAGCCGCTCTCCGCAGAACCGACAACTCGCACACGTGTTTCGGCTTACGTTCACAATAACGTCTCATGCATAATTCAATTATACTCACTATTCTATTTGGTCTGTCAATATACAAACAGCAATAAAATGTTTTCTTCGTAATAACCGTTGTAAGTTACAAATGGCTTAAATGAATGACAAGAATGTTTTAAAGAAATCCTAGAGTATTGTTAGTAATTTTATTTTTTCGATTATAACTATAATTCTTATTTTTATTGTTGTAAACTTGAAATTGCAAATTGAAAGCTCTTAGTGGTACCAAATATTCACATCTTCCAAGTGTACAACAATTTTAATTTCAAATTTGACGCGCTTTTCGGAGTAATTAATAACTTTACGGCAGCCAAAGTCATTCATGATAGCAAATTACATTCAACTCGTTAAATTTAAATGTTGTACTATGGAATGGAATAGAATTATTATTATTCAATATAGAATACAAGGACACTTATTAAAAGGGATTTATGTGTTACTACTAGTTATTAAAAACCTCTAATTAGATCCCCTAAAAACTACTAATTAATATTACTAATGTAAGTACTATAAGTATCGTTTAAATTTTAACAAGCATCTCAGAGACAAAATTCTCTTAGGCACAAATTCACGATTCCTTGCATAATTATTCTTAAGCGATAATAGTCGGGAGAGATTTTCTCACCTATCGCTGCGGCGCCAAAGCAATCCGCTGCTTCGGCGCGAGGGCACGCAGGCGCCGGCGCAGATGGTACCTTGGACCAGATCCGAGATCAACACGTTTCCGCCCATTTGTGCTTCCCACAATGCCCATAGAAACCTAAGGGGTATCCGGAGCCTTCTGCCAACCGTAGGCGCTGTGTGGGTGCGCTTAGACTCAATTGCATTTTTAACATGGAATTGTTAAAAGAACCCGATAAGTTAATTGTTTGATGCGCGGCTAAATGATGTGACTTTGTTGTTATTTTCAACTTATGCCGTTTTTAAAAGAATATTGAAATATTATTTACTATTTCTTTTTAAAATACTAATTAAATAAGCACTTTAAAATTTATTACAAATCTCATTTTTCCTATAAAATTCTCGATTACAGATATAAATCTCGTTGACGGCTCCATGGCGTAGTGGCTTAGCAATTAGTTGCAGCGCTATGAGCCGCGGGTTTGAATCCCGCACGGAACAGGTATTTGCTTGGCTTACAAATAATTTGTCCTTGAGAAATGTATGTACGTAAGCTGTTTACGATACAGGAGGAAATCTTAGTTTGGAAGTTACGTTTTTATAATAAAAAAATCATTGTTGTGTTTTGCACATTGCACATTTGCACAAGCACATTTGCATATTTAATAAAGGCTATTAATGATAGCCTTTATTTAATATGCAAATAGGAACCATGAATTTATTGTTTTATAGTGTTACAATTATTACGCTAGTATACATTTTTATAGAATAAGGGTTACAAATAAACACATAGTCCAACTGATGGTAAGTGGATGCTGTGGCCCACAGATGTATCCTCGATTAACAATCAAAACGCAGATGCGTTGTCACCGTTAAGGACTAAGATGGAATGCCTCGTTTCCAGTAAAAAAGGGTCTCCGGATCTCTACACTCACCATACAAAACACATCAGTATTAAGCTTCTATTCTACGCTGGTATTCTGTGAGAGCGTGATCCTTCCCCGGTGGAGCCGACCCATTCGTTCTACAACCATAATATAACTGCACCGTGGCTCTACCACTTATAAACATTCTTTGACATTAAATAGAATAACGTGGACACTAAATGGATGGAGTCCTTATCTGTTTGGGAGCCCGTTTTGAAAGGTATCTAGACAGATACCCTTCAAAACAGACTGGTTCCTGTAAAATAGCGGTGCTTACAGTGTTCTGTGGTATAGACAGCCAATATAATTACGGAATGTAGATCTTTCCCTAGAATCAACTCCTCTTTACTCTTCCTTATTTTTGGTTGGCTGCAGGTGATCATGGGCTGCGGTAGCCACTTATTTAAGTTCGCTTACCATCTCAGTTTTTTTTAATAGAATAAAGGTGACAAATTAGCACACAATCCATCTGATGCTAAGTGGTTGCTGTGACCCACAGACATCTATTCTATTCTCGATCACGAATTAAAATGCAGATGCGTTATCACCCGTGAGGACTAAGATGGAATGCCTCGTTTCTAGTAAAAATGGTATCCGGTTCTATACATTTACCATACGAAACACAGTAGCGTTAAGCTACTATTTTACGCTGGTATTCTGTGAGAACGTGGTCCTCCCCGGTCGAGCCGATCCATTCGTGCTACAACTATACCAGTAATATAGCAGCAGCATGGCTCTACCAAGTAAAAACCTTTTATAACACAAACGTTTAAGTATCTACTAAATACCAAGGTTATATAATTTTACACACGTTTGATATTGCTCGTTGTATCTATCTATTAAAATAAAATTTCTTTTACAATCGGTTACCATTATTGTAACTATTTTTAACTTAAAGGAAGTAGAGATTGTCTAATTTAAAACTGCACACCCACGCACTGTTTTCCTTGTTTTTTTTTTTGGTTGTTTTGGTATATTTACTAATAACAATGTCCTCCAGACCGAATTTCGGTCACGGCTGCCTGCCTCAACGGAGACTAGCCATCGGCGCAGGACAAGCTTATAGTGCCCAAGTGTATGCTCAAGCACAGGTGCACTCTCTATTCCCTCACTCTCATAATCCGATGGGATGGTAAACCGACACCACCAGATAGAGATCAGGCGCAGGACCAACGGCTTTACGTGATTTCCGGGGCACGGTGGTGAGACACCACCAACTTCCTGACTCCGGGCAACTACTGAGAATTTCTTGACGGAAAAACTCAAAAGTTAATTTTTTGACCTGATTCGAACCCAGGACCTCATGATCAGCAGTCGCACTACTACAACCACTAGACCAACGAGGCAGTCAGTTGGTATATTTACTATACTTAACATGGTAGAATTTACAAAATTTACTTAATAAAAGTAGATGGAGAATAGCGTTTGGTTATTTATGGATTTCCAATGATATATTCAAGCATCATGACGTGTAGTTTTAATCCCAGTATACTCTTTCAATGCTATTACTTATTATTGTACGTATCTGAAATGGCGAAAGACAATATAGAAAATAGTTAAACTAATTAACGTAAGCCTGTATTAAAACTTGTTATTATTAAAGAATAATAAACACTACGGATAACAAGACACTAGTATAAAGAGGTTACAATCAGTCTTTGATGCACATTGACAATATCATTAAACAAGTCATTAGAACACTTGGATTGCGATTTCCCACCGATTTTCATAAAATTGTTCGCAGCCATTTTGAGTACGCCTCGCAAGTGTGAAATCCAAATTATAACAATTTATAAAGATTAGATTGAGCAAGTACAAAACTGTTTACTACGTTTTCTTCAATTTAAGACGCAACTTTACATCGACACCTAACTACATTCCTCGGTGTAATTTTTTCACGTGGTATAGCCACGTTGCAGCCATTATACTTGTAGCATGTATGGGTCGGTTCGACCGGGGAAGGACCACGCTCTCCCAGAATACCAGCGTAAAATAGCAGCTTAATGCTGCTGTGTTTCGTATAGTGAGTGTAGAGAACCGGCGACCCGTTTAACTGGAATCGAGGCATTCCATCTTAGTCCTCAAGGGTGACAGCGCATTTGCATTTTGATTCTTAATCGAGGTTAAATGTAGATGTCTATGGGACACAGCATCTATTTACTCAGGTAGACTGTGTGCTCGTTTGCGCCCTTATCCTACTAAAGTGAAGTAAAGAAAAGTAGTAAAAAAAGTTAAAAATTTCATATTTTGTCTCTGTATAAACGAAGACTCGTATTAAATATATTTATCCTTTTATATTGGTAAATGGTAATGTTGACTGTCCGGGGCTGCTGAGTAAGTAGAAGTAGAGTAAGACTTTACAACAAGGGCTCGCATTCTAGTTTACTCCATGTACCGCATACCCGGAATAAATACAGGCAAAATTATTTTATGATATGTGCATGCAAAACTTTTAATGAGATTTCAAATAGCGTTTGACTTGGACTTGTTTAAAACATATCAGTGTTTTTCGAATCAAAAATATTTTGCTAATGTTAATGCTATAAAATGTCGATGATTTATCGTCGTTGATTATTTTATATGCAAAGAAGGTGACACGAGCTTGGCAAGCGGGTTGATAGTCGTATTTTTTATTATTTTTTGTTGTTATCAATGATGCTGGTATCCCATCCCTGTTTCTATAATATATAGTATAGCGTTTTACTAGTAATACGCTTGCAACCTCCGTGGTATAAATTATATTAGTACTACATTATATCCTGCTAAAGTGCGCGGGCTTTGAGGGTCATCTCATTTTTGAATGTGTTTTTAAGATTGACACGGCACAAGTTAACTAAGATCGGTACCGACCATTGCCGATTAAAATTGTCATTATACTTTCGCTGATTTATCAGTTGCTAGGTGATGATGAAAAACATAGTAACAAAAACTGCATGTCTGAGAAATTTCAAACATAGCTAGGACGTGTTTAGGTCATGAACTCACATTGATGCAATACGCCCGACTCATATCTACTACAAATCTTTTAAGTACTTCTTATTTTTCAGACCATTTTTCGGGTATCACCGAATAATTAACCAATACGATATGTCGCAAGACGTCGTGATTTCAAGTATGAAAAGAAGCAGAGGAAGTTGTATAAAGGCTAAGTTTTTTTTTCCCAGAGGCGCTTAACATTGGAATGTTGGAATTTCATTCATCAAATGTTCATTCAGGATTCGTTTTGTTACCCTAGACATAGAAAAAATGTGACCATAATAAGCGTAAAGGGGACCTTTAGCGACGTGCCGTCTGAGTCGGTCACGTTTATACAGGCTGTTAAAAATACAAATATATTATACAAAATCCAAATTATTTCTGATACCTATTAAGTTTATTTTTAATATTTTTTGTATACTTTAGTAGTTGTAATGTAATCGTTATTTTTATGTAAACGTTACATATAAATAATAACTGTAAGATATTTCTGTATCATATAGAATTTTTAAATATTTGATTTATTTATTCGTTTAAGGGTGTTACCACACCAATCGATCGAACGATGGTGTAATGGATTAGTCGACGTCGATCGAACTTGTCGCCTATCGCCGCCTACGCCCGCTAGCTACCTAACCGGTATTCAGTTGTGTAATCATATTTAATTCAGTTCTGACACACAACAGACGCGCAAAATGGTTGACGGCTTATATTTTGGAATTTATTCCAAAATTTAAGCCGTTGCCGCTTGATAAATCAAGCAAAATAAAAATAAACCTGTACTATGGGACATTCTTCACAACGATTAAAGAAATAGAACAAAATGTCATGATGCACTCCCCGAAATAGCCAATTCTTTTGAAATTAGTAAGGAGGAAATTAGAAAAAAGATAAAGAATAAATAAAAAGAACATTTTCGAAAGAATATAAAAACGTAAAAGATAATATAAGAATCGGTGCTGGACGTGATGAAATATACGTTTCTTAATTGTATGCCTATCCCGCTATGATGTTCCTGCAAGAAATAAATCACCCGCGATCTAACTTCAAACAACCACATCGATTAATTGTCGATCAACGTCAATCGATGATTGAACAACGTTTTATCGATGAGTATCCGTTGAACAGCTAAAGCTACCACACCAATCGATCGACATCGATAGACGTCAATCAATGGCATCGATCGACGATCGATCGATTGGTGTGGCAACACCACAGAAATCGTAATAATCTATTATTTCTATTTCTGTGGGTAATACCCTGAAATGTAGAGTAGTAGATGTTGGTGATTTTTGTGTGATGGTAATTCCTCTAAAATTTAGTGCGTACGTATTGCATTATATAAATTATCTACTACCTTCCTAACATACTGATGATACATGCCATACCAAATAAAAAGATGCCTTCTCATATAATAAACAGAATACTGCTACGCTCTGGGCAATCATAAAGATTGTCAAAACCTAATTTACTGAGTCTTCTATGATGACAATTTAGTTACACGCTAAGAATAGATGACTAACTACATATTTGTATAGGCTGATGTACTATATAAATATGTAGCTAGTTTAGTTTTAATTCCACGAATTTATCATAGTGTTTACATAAGTAAGTTTTATCATAAATTCTACCTTCCTCTAATGCATAATACAAAATAATTTATATGACTTGTATTAGTTTTCCTTTCCGTTTCTTTTCAAAATAACATATCTCATCATTTTTAGCATTACTATAAAGTAGATAGTCATCATAGTGTACTCAATAGCTACAACACGATTAGGGAAAGATCAATTTTTAGTGAGTGGTGAAAAGTCTCCGGTTCTCGTCATTTACCACACAGCAGCATCATGCTGCTTTTTTACGCTGGTATTCTTTGCGTACATAAGGGAGGGGCCCCAGCTGAGCTGACTAACCTGGATTTTTTTAGATTCTTAGATTATTGGCGCTTAGACTTTGTGACTATATTTTTTTTATAAAATAAGGGTGACAAACGAACACACAGTTCAGTTCAGAAGTGGATGCTGTGGCGCATAGACATTTACATCTATCCTCGATTTAAAATCAAAATGCAGATGCGTTGTCACCTCTGAGGACTAAGATGGAATGCCTAGTATCCAGAAAAAAAGGGTCTCCGGATGTCTACAGTCTCCATACGAAACACAGCAGTATTAAGCTGATATTTTACGCTGGTATTCTGTGAGAGCGTGGTCCTTCCCCTTTCGAACCGACCCATTCGTGCTGTGACCATAATTGCTGCAGCATGGCTCTACCACGTAAAAATTGTTGCTGTGGTATAAATTAAGCAAGATGGTATTCATAATCATCATTGTATATATAATAAAAATTGATAACGAGCCTTTTTAATGCTCCAGAGGATAAAACGTAACTATTTTATATACACACTGATGCGCCGATTACATAAAATCGTCGGAATAAAATTTATAAACGACGTGTTATTTGAATATGCATTATTAAGTCGCATCCTGTACAAAATCCAAGCCCCAACGTTATAAAATAACAAGTCATTTTGTTGCCACGTATTTATTAAAGAACTTGGGCTTTAAGGTAGAAGAAACGCCGGTCGTTTCTCGGAATCACGTATTTTGTTGGTCTATTTAACATTTTAATGTAAGTCACAGAAAAGGAAACAGTATATCAAGATATATTAAATGTGTAAAGTCGGTGACGTCGTGTAGTGTCCACTACCCTATATCATTCGTATGTATCGTTAAAGACCACAGGGGGAAACTGGAACAGGATATGGTCAACAGGATCTTAATGATAGCAACTCAAAACAAGAAAAACTGCGGTTGCCAACCCAAGACTACCAGCCCAACTATGGTAAGTACCCTCCCTATGAGGCAATTTATGGGAAGACCTACGGTCAGAAGTGAACTTCGATAGTCTGTTTGAACGATGAATGAATTAAATGTTATTCAGCTGTCATTATCTTACTTCAACACTATAAGTCTATATATAAATAAAAAAAACTAAAATTTTAATATCACCCAGCTTCACACACTATTATAGTACGTGACTGTAATATGGTCATCCGGTTAATATGGTCAATTTCTTATAACTCAAAAGCTACAGCCTTGTTTGCATAGATGGCTTTGTGATACGATAGCTCTCTCATCGGTCAATCAAATAACAAAATGTCAAACGGTCAAAAGGCTTTGTCGACGCCATTTTGACAATTAATATTATAGTAAATATTTCAGTTGCTTTTAATATGGTGTAGTGTAGTTTTTTTTTTAAGTTGATTTCTCGAATTCGTTCCTAATTATAGCCAAAACTTGTTTGCTATTTTAAAGGTGTAGCTATATAATAACCTTACAAATAACATTTAAGAATGTGAAAAACTATACGAGCAGAGCATCAATAAATTTACCAACCCTGGTTTTGTGAAACAATTTTCCCATTAAAATTTTTATAAAAGTTTACAAGGCACTTGTTGGGACACGCGCATGGTAGAGTTCCGGTGTACGATAAGGAGTTAAAAATATATTGCGAGCAAGGTAAAATTTCATCTTCATCATCAGCCTATAAAAGTATTGACGATCGCAGTACCAGACGCCTCGCACCTCTGACACGTGTCTCCGTCACCAGTCTGGGCATTTTACGCTTTGCGTAAAAATATTGTTATATCATCAAATATCTGAAGCCAAAATATCCTTCTGGTGTTTTCCGTAGTAACCTTTTACGACACCCACGGGATGAAATATTTTATACATGGTAGAGCCGCACTGCGGCGTGGTTATTATGGTTGCGGCACGAATGGGTTGAATCGACCGGGGAAGGACCACGGTCTCACAGAATACTAAAATAGCAGCTTAAGATTAATGCTGCTGTGTTTCGTATGGTGAGTGTAGAGAACCGGAGACCCGTTTTACTGGATTCGAGGCATTGCATCTTAGTCCTCAGGGGTGACAACCCATCTGCATTTTGATAAGTAAGTAAGTAAGTGGTTGCTTCGGCCCATAGACATCTACATCTATCCTTGATTACAACCATCAAATCAAAATGCAGATGCGTTGTCACTCGTGAAGACTAAGATGGAATGCCTCGTTTCCAGTAAAAAGGGTTTACTCCGATTCTCTACACTCACCATACGAAACACAGCAGCATTAATCTTCTATTTTACGCTGGTATTCTGTGAGAGCGCAGTCCTTCCCCGGTCGAGCCGACCCATTCGTGCTACAACTACACTACTAATATAACTGCACGTACCACGTATAATAGTATATATTTACTAATAAGGTTCAAAACTTTTTACAGTTACCATGTAGTGGCGGTGTAAGAATGATATCCACTACCCCTTATCACCCCGTAAGTGGCGACAGTGGGAAAAAAAAACAGGGGATGGGCAGCAGCACCATGTTGTCAAGCCGCTTACCAAGCGTGGCAGCTATAGAAAATATCCCCCCTATGAAGCAATCCATTGGGAAGACCTATGTTCAGCAGGAGATTTTAAAAGGTATAACGGTTCAAAGCTCTAGGCTTATTACAAAACGTGGTTTATTATTTATTCTCAGCTATGGTTCAGGTATTACTCGTGAAATAAATCTCTTAGCCGTGGCGCCACAATATTCGCGAAATTTGTTTTTTTTTTTAATAGGATAGTTTGACAAACGAGCACACAGTCCACCTGATGGTAAGTGGTTGCTGTGGCCCATAGACATCTACATCTATCCTCGATTACGAATCAAAATAAAGATGCGTTGTCAACCGTAATGACCAAGATGGAATGCCTCGTTTCTAGAAAAAGGGTCTCCGATTCTGAACGCTCACCATACGAAAAACAGCAGCATTAAGCTACTATTTTACGCTGGTATTTTGTGAGAGCGCGGTTCTTCCCCGGTCGAGCCGACCCATTCGTGCTACAACTATATTTGCTGCCAAATTCCATACTTTACATTTCAGTTTGCATATTTTCCACAGAAGTTCTTTATCTGAGACTAAATTATTAACTGCTTTTTATAATCAAATCGTACAAGGTATACAACATACTAATAAACATAAGAATGTGAATCATAATGAAAGAAAGAATGATTATTATTTATAGGCTATACAAACTTTTGTCCCGTGCGGGAATTAAACCCGCGACCTAAAGTGCAGTATATTGAATAAAAAAGTTTGTTTCCATCTTCTATTTAAGAATATTGCTAAATACGTAAAGAAAAATAAAAAAAATATCTGTAATTATCAGATTTTTAGACACAGAATATTAAAAATATATAATTTTGTGAAGCAGACAGTACTCAAGTGTAGGTAAAAAGATTTATGTTAAGTACTTTCAATATTTCAAAATGCTTTCCTGTAAGTTATAAATAAAGTAAAAGTTGATAATTTATGATATAGATATATATTAAAAATTCATTACTGACAACATATCGGAACATTCAGTTAAACTGGCGGAGTTAAAGCGAAATATTTAACAGAATGAAAACTTTCAGATTTAAATTTCATTAAAAGTCAATAAAACCTAGCTTTGAGCAGAGAAAAAAATAAATTTGAAAATGTATTTTTAACTCTCTTTCAAACTGAAACTGAACTAAATATTAAACCGCGGCTTATCTGGGAAAAAGCCGTAAATAAAACGAAACGGCTCCCGACAAAATTAAAAGTGGCTGGTCCGTTTTATCAGAGGCTATTTTTCGCTACCGTCTCAGATACTTTTTACACTGAAGTTCAATAAAAATATCTTATATATCATTCACTTGCATTTCATTTGAGCGGCACGTCAGATACGCAGCGTGCATTTAATCAGTGTAGGCAACATTGGGATATTCTTCATTTGGAATATGCAGCGACTGGCGGGCGCCATGGCGTATTGTTAACCATCTATACATCAACTAACTTAATCGTCTCCAATCGCTTTGATCAGCGGAGCTTCACATCGAACACGGCGCCACGGCCCGCATTATTCCGACCAAACAAAAAAATCCGGTGCACAAACGAACGCGACGTTAAACTCCAGGTACCTACAGTCATTTAATACAAGCAGACGTATAAATCAAACCGGGGGCTCTAACAACTTATGACATAGAATCCTTTATTATTCACACGTATTTAAAAAAAAAAACATCTGACAGTTTGAATGGAGACCGCGCGCACCATGGATCGAATAACATTATGGGATTATCTGAGCTTTTAGTTTCTTTATGAAAGGAACAATTAACTACGGACGTGATAGAAATGACAAAAAACGTTTTTGGCATTTTCGTTTTGTGTATTCGCGTTGCAAATGCGAACCCTAGCGTCTAAAAGAGCGCTTCTAAGAATCAACACCGTTTGATATAAATCCATAAAAAAGGATTAGGAAGAATTGATTTATTTCGAGCGTATCTAATTAGTTTTGTAACACAAATAAAATGTTTAACCTAAATCCGACTTAATACAAGGGACTTCTCGAATGTGGAAAAGTGAACTCGATAGAGCTGCCGATCTTATTCGTAATATTTGAAACTAGAATCGATGTATAATAATATTTTTTTATTTCAGATATCCATGTAATCCATATAATTTGTTAGTAAAGATGAAACAATGTTAGTACCAAAACCTAATACAGGTGCCTTATCAACTAAACATAGTAACGAGTCATATCCACAGAAATCTAAATAATACTGTGATTTAGATTTATGTGGTCATATCTCTCAGCAATTATTTTCATGATGGAGTTTGAGCCAGGCTGCACCCTGCCTAGCAACCTGGCTGACTTCTTTCTTATAATGGCGTAGTTCTTTATGCGCCTTTACAAGCATGCCTGATGCATTGCCAAATCGGGGTAGTTCCAACAAGATCCTGAAGCTATTATTGTACTGGACACGTTTAGCGTCGAAAGTCCGCTGTGAATAATTCGACCATAGGCTTCACGTGTAAAAAACTTGACAGTAGGCTTTAAATAATGATATCATTCCTTAAAAAATAACTTCATAAATAAAGTTTTGCTGAATATTTAAATTTGATAAATATTTAATAAATAATTAATGTAACTTTGAATAATAAAAGAAAGTCACAGCTGTGAATGAGCAGGTAAAGTAACATGCTATTTTATAAAAATCCCGCTATTGAACTAGGAACACACCTGATTTTTGAAATAATTCTTGCGGCTGGGAAGAGTCGCCGGTAGCCGCTGGACCTCAGAAGTTTTTAATTTTTCTGTAATATCTCGGACTCATCAACAATACTTCAAATTGATACTTTTCGGAGAGTGTAAAAGAATCTCATGACTTAATTTTTTCCCCTCCCTTTCACAATCGGACAATCAGACGCTCGGCCAGCCAATACTTTGTTGTCGACATTTTACACTTTTAGCAAAGAAGCAGAATAATTAACTAGCATTTGTCTTTCCATACGAAAACAAAATGTTTGTCTGAATAGGCTTTTTTTTTGATCTAAGTCAGTGTGTTTTGCTATCATCGGTTGTATTAACATTTAATATTAGATGTGATAGAAATTCAACACTGTCTTATCCATCTATACATCCATCCATCATACTTTTATTTTTGTGTACGAACGAACATTACATTTTCATAAATGTATCGAGTATACTAATTTCTTTAAATTTTTATCTAAGTGACTCTTTAGGTTTTAAATCAAAGATTGCTCTAATGGCCCTCTTCTGTAAAACAAATATAATTTTAGTGTCAGTCGCGTGTCTCCATAGCGAACTACCATACGAAATTATGCTATGGAAATAGCTAAAGTAAACTATTTTAGCTGTTACAACACTGGTCAGACTTCTAATCTTTTTTACAGCATATGCTGCAGAACTAAATCTGCTTGCTGATTTTGATATATGCGGGCCCCATTAAAGCCATTGATACTTTCAAACAAACAAGACGCGATGTCACCTTTGAGGATTAAAAAATAAAATTTAAAGTTAATGAAATAACTCACAATCTCTAATTATATTGGTCGCTATACCTACACCCTTAATACCGGATTACAAACATAGCTATTTTTATAGGTATTGTTACGAACTTAGGGTTCGTGACAATAAAAACTTTTATTGTCACGAACCGATTAAATTACCAAAATTTACACTTCAATTTTCTTTACACGAATTAAAACTTAAAACACTAATAATTAATCACACTGATTCACTTTATTTCGCTGCGAAGCTTCGCTTGTCTCGCCAAATTCAATACTGCCCCGACCGCGTCTTGCAGCGCCTTTAAATACACATTTTTCACCGAAACGTCCAGAATATTCAGGTAAATACGTGCGCCAACCGACCAGGCGCAAAAAGTTAGATGGCGCTGTTGGTCGAAAGATTAGTCATGTCATTTTCTAGAAAGCTCTCCTCGCTTTGTTACCCGACATTAGATGGCGCTAGTGCCAGACGTCAACTTAGGCGCGCAACACTACCCCCTCCTAAGACATGCTCGTCCCGAGCATTATCGGCCCCACGCGCCAGGCGATCCACATGAACGATCTTAGGAGTCCCTTTTGCGTCTTTCTGTATCCAGTAGGTTACATCGTTGATCCTGGTCACAATACGGTACGCGCCGTCCCATTTAACTTGAAGCTTAGGAGATTTCCCTTTGCTGCGGACTGGATTGTGCAACCACACTAGTGAACCTTCGTCGAACCCTTTGTTGTTCATTTTGCGGTCATACCGGGTTTTCATCTTTTCGGACATTTGCTGGCCCGATTGTCTTACGTGCTCATAAATGTCATTCATTTTGAACCGCAAGTCATTTGCATAATCGGTTATACTGCGTGGGGCATCAGGTGGTACCCCGGTGATCAGGTCTGCAGGCAGCCGTAATTTTCTTCCAAAGTTTGCGAAAGCTGGTGTCACTGCTGTACTTTCGTGAACAGCGCTTCGATATGACAACAAAAATGGTTGTATGTGCTTGTCCCAATCTCGTTGCCGATTGTCTACAACTTTTGCTAGGTACCTCTCCAATGTCTGATTAAATCGTTCTACCATTCCATCAGATTGCGGGTGATAAGAAGTCGTTCTTGTTTTATGAGTACCCATAACTCGGCAAGTTTCCTGGAATATTTGAGACTCAAAATTCCTTCCTTGATCGCTGTGAATCTCTAAAAGTACTTTAAAACGACAGAAGACTTCATGAACTATGTAGTTTATCTGCAACTGTTGAAGCTTCTTGATTTGGAATGGCGAAGACTTCTGGCCAATTAGTGAAGTAATCCATCACAACCATGAAATACTTGTTACCGCTTTCACTCTCCGGAAACGTCCCGCCACGTCAATAGCTATTCTCTCCCATGGTGCACCAACATTGTACAACTTCAATGCACCTCTACTACGAGTCTGAGGTCCTTTTACAGCCGCACAATCTGTACATTTGCGACACCAGTTCTCGACATTGTTTCGACAGTGGACCCAGTGAAACCGTTCTCGGATCTTCAGTAGAGTTCGTTTAACTCCCATATGGCCTCCTGAACAATCATTATGGTACAGCTGTAGAGCATCTGGTACTTTAGCTTTAGGGACAACCATTTGCAAATGATAGCTGTCTCCCCGAACATTTTCCCATTAACGGCACAGAACTCCATTCTGAAGCAGAAAGCAGTCCCACTGGGCCCAATAGCTTTTAGTGGTCGAACTTATCGCTGAGACGTCGCTCCACTTGGGCTTGGGAGCACTGGTTCCAGAATCGGCTTGATGTCCGGATCTTCCTGCTGTGCATGTCATAGGCTGTCCTTCCACTCGTTACTGAGGTAGTCTGTCCTGAGCATCCTCACGGATACCTCTTTCTTACTCTTTTGCCTAGTACAATGTTTGCAATCTTCAGGACAAGGTCTTCTTTACAATTCATCTGCGTTGCCATGAGATTTCCCGCCGCGATGTCTGATAATAAAGTCGTATTCCTGCTGCTGCTGGGCGGTGATGTTAGCCGCACTTCCCTACTGAGATCGTTCACCTTCCCTTTCTAGGGTTCGCTTAGGGCAGCTGAATCGAAGATGGCCCCTTTCCCGACAGCCATAGCACCTAGGGCTGTATCCTTTATTGTGGTCGCGAACCGTAACTGCTGCAACCTCCCTAGCGTGAGAGGAACGATGATCCTGCCGCCGCCAGGCGGTGCCGTTAGCTGCACTACCCTCTCGAGATCGATCAACTTCCCTTTCTATGGTTCGCTTAGGGCAGCTGGATCGAAGATGGCCCCTTTCCCCACAGCCATAGCACCTAGAGCTGTATCTATTACTGCGGTCGCGAACTGCTATAGCTGCTGCAACCTCCCTGACGCGATGGGAACGAAGATCCTGCCGCATGGCTTCCACCTCGAGTGCATGGGCCAAGGCGTTCTTAAGCGTCTCGTGGTGCGCGAGCCTCACATCAGCTCTGACTTCCAGGTCGCGGATGCCGTCGATGAATGTCTGCACCAGGTTCCTTTCAATGAGCGCAGGCACAGAGCGGTATGCTTTTCGCACCAGCTTCTCCACCTCTAGAGCCCACTTATGCAGGTTTTCGTTGATTCGCTGCACGCGATCTTTAAGCTGCGCACAAAAGACGTGTTCCAGGTGAGCGTCGCCATATCTTGCCTCCAATGCCTCAAGGAGTTGCTCATAAATCACTTCCTCACCGAGAGCTTCCAGAACTGTTAAGGCCTGGTCGCGCAGGCCTAGTGTGAGAGCAGTCATGGCCTGACTTTTATTCCAGCCGTTCACCTTCATAACAGCCTCGAACTGGATTTTGTAGGCTGACCAGGAAGAAGTCCCGTCGAACGGCGGCACTTTGAACCCACGTAGCGAAGGTGAAGTACGGGAGTCATCCCCAAGTTTGAGTTCGTCCAGCGCTTCCTTCACTTGGTTGATTTGGATTTCAGCTTCCGACAGGCGGTTGTCATGTTGAGCAACTTTATCTTTCACCTCCCTTATCTCTTTTCCGAAGGTAGCGTGAAGGTCTTTCATGAGAAGCATCTGCTCTTCCTTATCGCGTTGGAGTTGCTCTTCTAAACGACGGGCCTGTTCCTCCTGCCAGCGGGCCTGTTTCTCCTGTCCACCCTGCAGCTGCTCTTCCGATCGGCGGGCCTGTTCCTCCTGTGGCTTCCATGGCCAGCGGCTGGCCCTCAGACATCTGCGGCGTTACACCACCAAATAGTCTCTGGTCCGTCTCCTGCTGACGTTGACTTCGCATACGGATACCCTCCATTTTGTACTTAGGTAAAATCGGCATGATTTTATCCCACTTCTGACACTAATTGTTACGAGCTTAGGGTTCGTGACAATAAAAACTGTCGATTAAATTATCAAAATTTACACCTCAATTTTCTTTACACGAATTAAAACTTAAAACACTAATAATTAACCACACTGATTCACTTTGTTGTTGTGTGCCAAATTCAATACTGCCCCGACCGCGTTTTGCAGTGCCTTTAAATACACATTTTCACCGAAACGTCCAGAATAATCAAGTAAATACGCGCGCCAACCGACCAGGCGCAGGCAAAGTTCGACTGTGGGGCTTCCAGAGAGCTTAATTCTTCTGTTCGATACTAGATGCCGCTGTTGGTCGAAAGATTAGTCATGTCATTTTCTGGAAAGCTCTCCTCGCTTTATTACTCGACACTAGATGGCGCTAGTGCCAGACGTCAACTTAGGCGCGCAACAGTATTATCAACCCAACCCGTCTGTAGTCCCCTAAGTAGAAAAGAAATCCTAAAAATACACCGGCGCTAACGTTTCATAAAATACGAAGTTTCCAAATTTACAAGTGTGTGTGATAGACCAAAGTCTAGACTAGAGGTCAGTTAGGCAATAAAGTGGCAAAATACACATTATTTAACTTGTTTGGTGCAATAGACTCTGAGTGCTATTTTTAGTAACGTGTGAACAGAACGGCAATTACAATAGTAGATACCTAATCAAAATTCACACAATTAATTTTAGCTATTATTTTATAACTCTAATTTGTAATAAATATGATAAACTGTTAATTTTAAGGTGTATTTATCATTAAACTATCGATTTATTCTTTTTGTGCAAACTATTAAATTATAATTAAATAATTTACACTTATAAGTATTATGACCACTATGGAATCGGCTCAGTAAGATGCATGGGTAGATCGAAGTGTTTGGCTCCGGCACATTTTTAGTTGTATTGACTGTAGGTGAGGTAGGTAGAATTCCGAACGGAATAAGTATTTGTGAGACCTACTAACACTGACCTCTATATATACAAGTACACTGGACTGGCTATAAACCGTGACATGATGAAGCGATTTGATTTCCGCCATTTTGGCGCTGATAGCAGAAGCGCACGTCCACGGAACTAATACTAGGGATAAGACAGTGTATCAAATTATATCGATAATAATTCTATACCCTACCTATATCTAAATAAATATAAAGGACTCTATGGATAGATGGACTCTACCCGTAACGTCCATTCTATTTATGTATCATATTAATATAACGCCACTGTTATTCATCATCATTAAAACCATTCACAAGTCCACTGCTTAAAATAGGCTTCCCCTAAGGAATGCCACAAATCACGGTCTTGAGCTACCTGAATCCATCAACTTCCTGCATGTCTTACCAGGTTTTGACTCCATCTAGTGGGGGAACGTAATACACTTCACCTGCCGGTACGGAGCTGCCACTCGAGAACCTTTTTTCTTCATCGGTATTGGGTTCTTCGAGCTATATGGCCGGTCAATTTCCACTTCAGCGTACTAATCCATTGGTCGATGTCAGTCACTCTGATTCTACTGCAGAAATCCTCATTCCTAGGTTTGAACCCCTGAGCATAGCCCTCTTCATAGCTCGCTGAGCGACTTCGAGCTTCCTCAACGGCCAGCAGTGAAAGACCTCGTCTCAGATCCATAGGTCATCACTGTCAACACGGACTGGTTGTACAATCTACTTTTTAGGTATTCCTGACGAGAAGATGTGTTGTAATTTCACGAACGCTGCCCAGCCGAGTTGAATCCGTCGATTGACCTGTCGGTCGAAGTTGAACTTACCTACCCGTCGGACTATTTGTCCCAAGTAAAAATACTCGTCAACAACTTCAGCTAAATGCTCCCAAAAACCACCGGCATAGGTGTGACATGGACATTACACATGACTTTTGTTTTGTCCATGTTCATCTTAAGACCTATCCGTTGAGAGACACTATTGAGGTTATTGAACATAGTGTGTAGGTCCTTCAGCGATTCTGCCATAAGGACTATATTGTCGACAAATAGAAGGTGAGTGACGTACATGCCATTGACGTTAATACCGTATCTATGGAGTGTAGAAGTAAGGAGTACAGACTGTGTATTAGTGTCCATTAAAACCAATAAATAAGGGGGACGCCACTATAACTACGAGGTAAATTTTAAAGAACGCACCGAAAAATATTAGTGGGATAGACGAATTTTTCGAGGTTATATTTACTAAATAAAATTATTTTAGATTTTAGAGCTACTGAGCAGTTTAGCACCACACTTAAACCGTCGACATCTGCTTAGTTCATTTTATCCCAGTAGCTACTCCAGTGCTGTTGTGGAGAGTTTTTAAGCTGTTATTTACTGCTTACAGATGGCCACTTTTTCAACTGTTCTACTATGGGAGTTGGTACTCCTTACTTCTACACTCCATAACCGTATCCTTTCCAGTCCAGTAGCTTGAAGACGTCTTCCAATGCAGCGGTAAAGTATTTCGGGGATAATACGTCACCCTGTCTTACACATCTCTACAGTTGGATTAGTTTTATACTCTGGTTGTGTACTCGGATAGCCAACGTAGCCCTTAGACCATTCAACTAAAAAATTATTAAGATTAAACTATCTACACAAAATAAAAATAAAAAACATAATTTCTAAAATAATTTATTGTCAACCGTTCATTTAGTTCTAATATTATAAAGAAAAACAAATCAGCTGCTATAATGACGCTTATTCTAATCAACTACAGGTCTGTATATAAAGAGTAAAATATTCTCTACTATATAAAAATTTATCTTTGTTCGTACTTTCTACGATGCCATACCGTTCATCAGATTGGGTTAAAACTTAGTCAACTTATTGGTTGCACTTGTGCGAAGGTTATACGCATGGTACAAGTAACTGACACAAGTGGCGTGCGTATTATACTTACTATTTATTTGAAAGTTATAGAAGGTTATATATCATTATATTTCAATGATTGTATTATCATTCCTAATTATACAATATTTAGGAATGATACCACATGCACACATTTAGGAATGTTCCACATTTTTAACGATATTTCCACAATTATTTCTTCTGCGGCAGTAATGCGGCGGGTACGAGCTAGACAGATAATATAAAAAAATAAACTTTGAATTACATGGTTATCAGTTATTTACAACATCATTTTCGAAATTAAAATTACAATATTAAAAAAAATAACTGAAATCATCATACAGTCCTACTTTCCGTGGTATCGTCCCAAGAATGCTGGCTACGTGTCCTCTCTGAATGGCTATACTTAGCCTTCAAACGAGGAAGCAACAAACTAAACAACTTCTTATTACCAGCATTGATGATCAGTCGCAGATACAGTTTTTTAGAAACTACACCGCACGTGCACCCTACGAACCAGTAGTATCTACAGCAAATAGCACAAATGTGTACTCATACATGCCTGCAATTAAGAGAGAATTAAATCTCTAGATCGCACTTACTAAAACCCCATGGTGTTCTACCTCCACCGCAAATTCGCAGAGCCACGGAGTCGCTTTCATGCACATCCGTGGCCCCTTTCACGCCAGCCGCCCAATGGCAGCCCCTCCTTAGTTGCTGACTTCTCCTCCCCGTTTTCTTTCTCACATAAGGCGTACCAGAAATACAAGCCACACTGTCCTTCGCGGCCTCTAACTCCACCTGCACTACGGACTCCACGAGCCCGATATGTGAATGAAGCCAGGAAAAAACGAGCACTTGGAAACATCAAGTGGTGCAGCCTCACTAAAGTGGCGAAAGATAGTCGAGTGGCGCATTGCCAATCGCCATACCAACACTCCTCTTCCCTTACTACTCCATCTCAACTACAGCGGTACAGGGAGAGGAATCTCCTCTAGCCGCAGCCCACTAACACACATCCAACGTGGCTCGACATCAACAGGCGACCTTTCGACACTTGGCTATGGCCCTCGATTTTGGTGGAAAATGAGGAAAGAAGAAATAAAATACATTCCAAATAATAATCTAATACTTTTATACTTACTGGTACTGATACTACCAGAAAATATTGTCGGTATACTGCACTTTTTCAAAGTGGTGCAGTTCTCATGTCTAATAAAACAATCGTCTGTGAAATGTTTGGAACAAATATGATCATTTTGTTTCAGACGCCAATTCACAATATTTATGCTTTTAAGCCATAATTTTAGTCTAGGTTCTGTTGGAAACCCGTTAATTAATAAACATTAGATAATCATCTGTTGTTGGCGACTTTGCTTGTTAACAGATATGGGTAGGAAAGAACATCGATAAGTATTATAGACAAGGAACTCGACAACCCTATTGAATGTTAATGTTTATCAAAACTCAGTAATATACAGCCAAACATGTTGGTATATATGATATTAAGATAAGTAACAAAATTTTAAGTACTTATATTATCAAATAGTTTTAATTTGTTAAATATTAGCTGCAAATTCTCATACTTGTGTAATTTTATATGGCTTTCCTTTTGGTAACGAGTTTTACAGATTACGCTCACTCTCATTATTAATAAAAATAATTCACAATATGTAACTAATATTATACACAGTCAAACCATATAAAATACTTTCGTTTTTTAGTTTAAAAGTTCAAAATATAGACTTTTTAAATATGACAATATAAATAAGACAGCAGACTTTGGCATATTATGTCAATTTTATTTTTCAAGACATCCTTTAGCGGCGCTTCAAATTGGCATAGTCATTTTGTATGGTATAGCCAGTCCAGCGTACTTGTATACATAGAGGTCAGTGCCTACTAACAATTGTTTCGGGTAGAGGTATTTATGGTTGTACAGTTTGTATCAGACCCTACGATACGGGAGGAAATCTTAATGTGAAGGGATAACGATTTATAAAAAATAAATAAAAAATACTGATGGATGCTCAGGGCGCGCTTGTTTTAATAGGAATGACCAATGTTCCGCATTGGACTTATTAAGGGTTTTTATTATAATTATGGTGACAAATATACTACCAATAAATCGTTCTTTTCAATCGTCACCCGTCGTCCTGTCGACAACGTAGGTCAATTCCGAATTAAAAGACCTGCCATAATCGACAAGCTTAAACGCATTTGAATCGCATTGCCATATATCTCAAATTTGGTATCTTTCTGACCCAGGTCTCGTAGGTAAGCGACTTAAATTGACAAAACGCATCTTCATTTTCATGGTGATGGTGGTAAAATACCCATTACCCATAATATCGCCTCGTGGGTGTCGAAAGAGGGAAACCTGGAGATGGTTAGCAGTATCTTTCTATTATCAATTTTTTTTCTATTATCAAATTTTGTTCTTAATAAGCTGTAATGAACGAGTGAAAAATGAATGAATTAAACTCATCGACGTAGAACACGTATAAAAAATTAAAAAGTACAGCCTATATACATCCCACTGCTCGGCTCAGGCCTTCTCTCACTTTCAAGATGGTTTTAGGACAAGGAAGTGTCCGCAGCGCTGCCCCAATGCATGTTGGTGGACTTCAATTTTTTTCAGACGTGTAGGTTTCCTCGCGATGTTTTCCTTCAACGCCGAGCACGTTGTAAATCAGCACTTAAAATTGCAATTAAAAATTTCATTGGTGCCGGCGGGGATGAAACGCGTATAAGATACCATTATTTAATTCTTCTTGCACTGTCGTATTGCATCGCATCGTGCCGCAAGTCATTAAGCGAGGACTATGTCTGACATTTATCTTTAGTCAAATTACTATACGCGCACAATAAGATGAGATGCTCTTACACCGCTGGCTACAATGAAATGGTGGAGCGACCCCACAGGGACTGAACGCAGTAGTTGTCTGGAGCTGATTCCTAGGCCTTGCAGTCTCCAAAAAATACATATCAGATTGCCTCCTCCCGCTTGTAAAGATCATGAGTACATGTACCGTACCGTACATGAGTCTCTTTTATATCAGGAACCATTGAGAAATGCACACGACAAGATTAGATTTTCTTACTATGGCTGACAGAAACACGCTGACAATGGACACAAGACCTGCAGTGTTCTGATACTTCTTGTTTTGTTACCTTAACTCTTATATATAGGTTATACAATCGTCAAAATATATTTCGTAATTAGATGTTCTCCTCCCGCCCGTAAACGTAAATATCCACATCCGAACGTGGCAATCTTCAATATTAGAGAGTATAACACAAGTTCATAATATACTGGATGACCTTTTTTATATTTGACCTATTTTTGAGTGTGTAACATGTAAACGGAGTAAAAGCCTACGGCACTGATATTTTACAAAAAAAAATGAATTAAATAAATCCATTAAATAAAATCTATCTATGTTCAAATCATATCTACCCTACTTTACGAACGACAATAAAACAATAAATTTAGTAGGCATCTTTGATCTTGTCTCTTGACAGTGTCTCAGGCTAGGGTATGATTTGAATTTCGATGGATATTAATTTATTTATATGTTAATTAATTTTTTTTGTTTTTATTTTTTGTAAAATATCTACTCCGTTCACATGTTACACCCTATTTTTTACTAGACGGTAAAAAGGTCATCCAGTTGTTTGATTTTATTCTCGTCTCTATCATAATCATCATTACAGCCCTTTACAAGACCCCTGATGATCACAGGCCTCCCCCATGGGATACCACAAAGTACGGTCCTTAGCCACCTGCATCCATCGAGTTCCTACATATCTAACCAGGTCGTCACTCCCTCTAGTGAACGACGCACTACACTTCGCTTATCGGTACGAGGTTACCATACAAGAGCCTTCCTCCCACATCGACATCAATTCTCGATTCTATATCCTACAATAATTCCGATGTCATCTTGATCATATCGAATACAGGTAAGTTCAAACAAACTAAATTTTATAGTATAATAATTGCGCTACAACATATTCTACCTTTACTTTTACAGCCTATTAAAAATCTAATGCTGAACACGCGACCTCCACGCTCGGCGGTTGGCGACCGTCGTTTTTTTTTTAAATTTATTTAACTGTTATCAAATGCCCATCTCCTTGTTGAGTTTCCCTCTGCCTTACTTTATTGTTTATACAACACAATTACACAGTAACACGATCTAAGTATGTAATTAATAACTATTTCGTATATTTGTATTTCGTATATTGCCATGGCTGAAATTGGCCAGGATAAGAAAACGTAATTTTTATCTATCATGATCTCTTTACGTCATATGAGCAGAGTCGCTAACGGACGTGCTGAATCATGATGAAGCATCTTAGACAACAGAACTATTTATCATCACCCGCTTGTAGTCTATCTTGTTGTTTAATCTTAAAATAAAAAAGCGCAAAATACAAATGGACAAAACATCTAACGGCTAGCTGGAAATAAAAATGAATCATTTTCTTATATTTTTCTAGCTAAGTTTTTGTTGAAATAGAAGTACTTAAGCTAAGTAAGTAAGTATAGTTGTAGCATGAATGGGTCGGCTTGACCGGCGCAGGACCACGCTCTCACAGAATACCAGCGTAAAATAGCAGCTCAATGCAGTTGTGTTTCGTATGGTAAGTGTACAGAACCGGAGACCCGTTTTACTGGAAACGAGTCATTTCATCTTAGTCTTCACGGGGGACAACGCATTTGCATTTTGATTCGTAATCGAGGATAGATGTAGATGTCTATGGGCCACAGTCACCAATTACCGTCATTTTTTATGAAAGACGTACAAACTTCAGAATCTTACCCAAAGTAACAAATTAACTTTTAGGTACTTTTTTAATATTAAATATGAAGTGACAAACGACCTTGCAGTCCACCTAATGGTAAGTAGCTACAGATGTTTTATCACATCTGAGGACTAAAATGGAACGCTTCACAGCTTGTAATTATACTGGCTTTCTATAATTATAATAATAATGTCCTCCAGACCGAATTTCGGTCACGGCAGCCTGCCTCAACAGAGGCTAGCCTTCGGCGCAGGACAGGATTATAGTGCCCAAGTGTATGCGCAAGCACAGGTGCACTCTCTATTCCCTCACTCTCATAATCCATCCATGGGACGGTAAACCGACACGATCGGAGAGAGATCAGGCGCTGGACCAACGGGCTTTACGTGCTTTTCGAGGCACTAGGGCGAGACACCGCAAACTTCCTGACTCCGGGCAGCTACTGAGAATTTCTTGACGGAAAAATTCAATAATTAATTTTTGGCCCGACCCGGGATTCGAACCCAGGACCTCATGATTAGCAGTCGCACTACTACTACCACTAGACCAACGAGGCACTCTATATATGACTCTCTATACCCTTCAGATCACAACACAGCAATGTAGGTAGTGACATGGTTAAGTGGGTGATCCATAGGGACCACCCTCTTAACTATATATATCTGGATAGCCAGAGGACTCCCAGGTAGCAAAGTCATAGTCATAGTCCTATCACCATCTACTAAGTTTACGTCTACGTATGTTAGTACCATCCTCTTAATTCCTAATATTCCTGCTTCAAGTTCTCTGTAGTGCAAATGCTAAGTATTAAACTGCGGAACTGTGTGCCCGCGAGTTGAAATCTTGTATGTTTTACATGTCTGTCTGACTGGATATTTTTCTTAGCATAATTTTTGTAATGAAAATGTCCCCACTATTCAGAGGAAAATCCTAGGGCTGTGGAGTGACTTTTAATAGAAGTAAGAAGACTCAGTACAATCATAGCTATGAGGCATTTCATCTTAGTGTTCAGGTGTGACAACGAGGCTTCACAGCCACCTCAACACAAACACCACCTTCCACACCTATCATCTGACGGACTGTGATCTCATTTGTCATTAAATATTTACTAAAATTCAAAGATTCCGAAGAAATTGTCGCCAGATCGTCATGACATTAATGTTATTGTCATTAAAATTTCTTAGAATCTTTGTACGTAAGAGCAAACATAATTAACGTTTTGATCAGAGTGCAAAACTTTAATGATTTTGTTTTTAATATTGTAAGTAAATACAGCACTCTCAATATATCTAGCTAAGAAATCTTACACCTACTAACGTCATACAGAACCAACAAAAATGTATTTGCTGAATAATATGCTTAAAGTACGGGTTTGTCGAAAATATTTTAAAAAATGTAAGGTGTTTTCGAAGACAAATGATAACCAACACGCATTGGGACAACTGGATGGTTTCTTTTTTTATTGATATGCTTTGTCACCCCTGGAGCCTGAGTAATATCGACTGGTAACGAGGCACACCTTTTTTTTTGTAGAAGAGGGAGCTAACGAGCATACAGTTCACCTGACTTAAGTGACTTCCGCCGCCCATGAACATCCGCAACACCAGGCGAATTGCAGGTGCGTTGCCGGCCCTTTACAAAGGAGTAAGCTTTTTTCTTGAAGGTCCCCAGGTTGTATCGGTCGGGAAAATCGCCGGTGGTAAACTTTTAAGACAGAGACAAACTGGTCCCACGTACGCAACGTATGCAATGCATTATGATATTCTGAACGCTTGACTTTGTATGAAAAACTATACATTTGAAACACACTTATCGTATATAACGCAATTCCACGCGTCCAATGCAACGTCGATCTGCAGCGTCTAGATCGGCGTGAGAAGGTGGAGGGGATGTTCGTTCGGCAATCCCACGCTTATGACCAGACCAGTGTTGGGAAATCTACAATAATTATTGGATTCTTACAATAATTTGTTACACGAAACTAAATTGTACCATAAAACATAGCTTTCTCATTATTGTACGCTTTTATACAATATTTTCCTATTTTTACACAATATAAGTTCAATACTAGACACACGCAACTTTAAAATGTATGAACGAACGCATCACGTACTTATACCAAATAATGGGTCTCAAAATCGTGGGTTCAAATGATATGTATAGGAATGTATATCATTTGAACCCACGAAACAATCGGCAAATCAAATTATCTCCAATGTCCTGTATGCAACAACTTCTTAGCAGTCAAATCCGTCTACATCTACACTACTACGAACTCGAATAAGAAGACGACTTCAAATTTTCCATTCCTGTTTAGTTCATATAGTATAATTCCGTGCCCTAAGTTTTATTATTTTAATAAAAAACATTTAATAACATATTTTTGGTTTATGCAAATATAAAGAAATAGCAAAAACCTATTAAATTTGGATTTAGACAGCTTAAATAAATAAATAAAATCTTTAGCAAAAAATACAATAATTCTACCCAAAATACAATATTTTCTAGCTTGGCAGCACCATAATTTCGCATTAACTATTTCGCAACACTGGACCAGACCAGTATGTTCCTATAACTAACGCATGGCATAACACGCACCGTGCGTGCTATGTTGTGCATGACGCACGTCATAAACAGACATTTGTACAGTGCACGCTTTTGTATTGAAATAGAATTAGGGTGACAAACGAGCACACAGTCACCTGACAAAATTAAATAAATACGGTAAAAACTTGAGATCTTACTTCTCACGAACAAAATTAAAACATGTATGTGAAACGGTTTCGTGCAATATTATTTCCTGAGACTATGGGAAATGCCGAAAAGAATTCATAGTTTCAAAAAGATGACGGTAAAATATTTACATGATAGAGCTACGCTGCAGCTATACTATGCTATTTTGATTCTTAATCGGTAGATCTTAGAGGTCTATGGACCGCAGCATCCAGTAACCACAAGGTGGTCAGAGCGCTCGTTTGTTACCCTTATTATATAAAAAAGTTAATCATATCTTTTACGACATCCGTAAAATTGTAGTAATTTAGGTCCGGTGACAAAGAAGAGTGTGTATGTGTGATGAGTGTGAATGCGTATATCCAAGTATAACTTTAACTTACTTGGATAAAACATAAATGTTAAAGTAGTAAGACGCATGAAATTACTATCGCTAATCTGCTTCCCGATTTCGGCAAATATAGTAAATTCTCCCTTCAACAGCAAATCGAATATCCCTAAATATTTAGATTATTATAAAATAAATTTTGCTTATATATTTATTTAAATTTTTTATGCACAAAAAATACATATGTCGAATTTTATTTATCTTGAGAAGTTGCGTTTGCGTTTTAAATAGAAGTTTATCGGTTTCTAGAGTCTTACGTAAATATATAAAACAATGCCTCAGTTGTCTGCCCTTTACTTTTGGCACAATTTTAATTATATATTTTTACTATTAGAGTTATCCGTTATTTAATTTATTCATTTCTAATTTAATTTATAAAATATTATATTTCAAAAAGAAGCGTTTACCTTTACGTTTTTCTAACAAATTAACTTCCCAAAATATCTGTGAAATATTTGTACTTAAATTGTACATCTGTCATATGTATTTTTTTCGTTCAACCATTCAGAAAAGCATATAAAGATATACTAAAGATAAACTAAAGAGGGTAGTGCAGCAAAAAAAATCAAAAACGAAAAAGTAAAAGAATATGGATTATGTGTGACCATAGAACCAATATGGAAATGTGAATTATCAAAGTGTTAAATCACATTTCCAATGATTTACACGCACACACTTTTGAAAACTTAGTTCACGAACATTATTTTTGAAATTGTAGGGAAGCTTTTTAGACATTTTGTACAATTATGTCTGTTATCTATTATGTCACGAAAGCTGGTACTGTAAGAACAGAAAAATAAGGTGAAACTTTTTTTATAGGATTGAGTGACAAACGAGCACAATACACCTGATGGTAAGCAGTTGCTATGGCGCATAGACACCTACATGTATTCGATTATGAATAAAAATATAGATGCGTTGTCACCCGTGAGGATTAAGATGGAATGCCTAATTTCCAGTAAAAAGGGTCTCCGGTTCTCTACACTCACCATACGAAACACAGCAGCATCAAGCTACTATTTTACTCCGGTATTCTGTGAGCATGGTCCTTCCCCGTCCGAGCCGACCCATTCGTGCTACATACACTACTAATATAACTGCAGCATGGCTCCACCAGGTGTAATCTTCAAACCTCCCATACCCCATACGGATATTTTATTTGTTTACATGGTGACAAATGTATCGACGAGTACGGGAAGCCCGCTTTAGAATACATGAAGTCAATCCCACGTCGTGACGCAATAATATGACCAATATAGACGCAACAAGCAATACCACTAAACATAGTGCAGTGACGTAAGTATTAATTGTACATTGTTATCCTTGTGGTGCTTCAAAAGCGGGCAATATTGCGCTACACGTTTATTCGGGAGCGCGGTAAATTCGTTCTTTAAAAAAAACACGCGGACATAAAACTTGGTAAAGGATATTAAGTTTGTCGATTTCGATTACAGCAGCGACTTTTAAATATTCTTCTTCTCCCTTTGGAGGGAGATCTTGGTTAAGAAATTACGGGTGTCTAAAGAGTCCTCCTAGACGGTAAGTGTATGCTGTGGCCCATAGATATCTTAAACTATCCTCGATTGTCACCCATATGGAATAAGATGGAATGCCTCGTTTACAGTGAAAAAGTATACAAAACACAGCAGCATCCATCTGCCTTTTTACGCTGGTGTTCTGTGAGAGCGTGGTTATTCCCCGTTCGAGTCGACCCATTCGTGCTGCGACCATAATATAACTGCAGCATGTCTGTATCACGTATGTGGTACATATGGTTATATTTTAGTTATACTATGATTTACATATGGTTAATTTATGGTTTATGGTTATATTATGATTTATGGTTATACCTCAATCTGTCGGCTAGTATATGATCCTTCTTGCATTTCTCATACGAGTTTTCGTCTTTTACGGCACGCAGGCAATATCGGTACAACATAAAAAAATAACTTACATCAAAAATAATATTTTAAACTGAATGACTGAATTCATATAAAAGGAAGGCGGATTAGATGAAACAAAGATATTAGTAATCTTATATTAGCTCGAGATCCCGAGTTTGTGTACTCTCGGGCACTTTACATAAGAGTACGTCCGAGCAAATAGTTAAGTGCAAGTTGCGCACAAAATGTAGTAATATTTAGTTATCATATAATAAACAAATAAAGCATAGGTATTAATTGCCTCTCGCATTATGTTTACGATATATGTATCTGTTAAGGTTGTAATCTGCACGATTAATCTGTTAGTAATAATTAAATTGTGTGTAAACAGTCAACAGCTACCATCGCGAATCTGAACATTTGTTTATTTCACATTATTACAAAACAGCAGACCACAGTAGGTAGTGTTTAGTATACCTAATACAACTACAGAAATCTAAATAATTAGATTTCCGTGAATACAACAGAGTGACTCTCTCAGAAATGAGCGGAGGCCTGTGCCCAGCAGTGGGACGTATATAGGCTATAACTTTACTTTACTTTACTTTACAACAGACTGATAATATCTGAATATTTTGCATTTCACTTTAGTACAAAACAGTAGATAATTTCTACAAATTTTACATTTGATTTAATACAAGCAGCAGATAATTTTTGAATATTTTACAAGTTAATTACAGCAGACAATTCCTGTTTTTACAAAACAAATTTTACATTTCACTTTAGTTTAATACAGAAGATGTTTTTTTTATATTTACGCGAATGCATTTTGTATTGAATAAAATTAACTTGAGGGATTTTAGCACTTTTAGTTAATTTTTAAATGTCCTACGTTTCAAATGCATTACAACACCGATCATTTTATCGCAATAAAATTCTTAATAATTAGTCCATTTCCATAATAGAAATGAATTCCGAAAAAACTATGCAACCGCTTGAAGTTAATAGTCGTTACTGGAAAATTTAAATTAAAATATAAACCGACTTTATCTAAATTAAATCTAGGTAATATATATAGATTTTTTATATCTTTTAATAATACGAAAATTGTGCCGTGGCTAACATTTACTAGAAGAAGAAGATGTCTTGTAGAGTTACTTTGCAAAAACTAAAATAGAAATTATTTGGAGTACAGTTGATAAAATATAAAAATGTGATTTGTAAAATGAGTACGTTGTTACCAGGATTAGAAAGGAATGCTGCGAAGAATGAATAAGAAAAGAGTGACAAAGTAAATTTATACCGCGGATGTGAGTAGCAGAGTAGGCAAAGGACGCTCTGGACGGAAGTATATTGACCAAATTGGTAATATAAGATAAGTTAAGTAAAGAGTACTCTTAACCAACGAGCATATACGGGTATATATATGAATGTAAAGGAAGCGAAAGAGGTGGACTTCCAATGACACAATCCTGACAGAATTGTGTCAATTGGAAGTCCGAAGTCTCTGCTTACCCCACTAGGTGACAGGCATAAAAATTTATGATTATGATTTTGTACATACCGAACGAGAGCCTTATCGAACCTCTTTGAATATAACGTCTTAATCCACATCAAACTGATGAGATACCACTGTTTGTGCGGAGTCCTAAGATCTGCATAATCACCGCCTGCCGCTCGTACCCTCTACTCATTCAATATAAACAATTGTCCGCTTAAATTAGGTCTCTAATTTGTAGTCATGTAGGAACTATCATTATGTAACCACTTTTAATGCTCAAACCATGGTTTAGCATAACAAATGATAGACATGCAACATTCTTCTGCGACGAATGCATATTGGATGGAATGTATCCGGCCAATTGTAAACATATTGATGGGCAGTGCGGCGTCGCTTCTTCGACTGATCCGCTTAAATGCTCTTTATCGTCTTATTAATATCCGACTTCCGTGACAATAAATTTTATTATTGTGGTCTAGTAGCCAATGACGGTAATCGTCTTATGCTTAATCAGTTTGAATGCTATAAATAATAGTATAAATATTGGTTTTGACGTTGTTTAGCGGATGATCAACACTATGAATAATAATATTGAGAAAATTACTCATTTTGTGTCTTTCCTAGTGTTGTGGTGTTGGGAGTATTGGTGCTGAGTTTAGTGGTCGGGATTAGTGCACGCAATTGAGGTAGGGTGGGAGGTGTTCTTCTTCAAATTAGGTAAGGCACATCGTTTTATTTCTCGAAATTATTCGAATAAAGTAAGTAATTACTTCGCCATACAAAATATGGCGAGTAATTCTTACTAACTTAAATATTATGGATTTCCGCAAAGTAACGCCTATTTACTTATTTTGTAAAAATCACGTGCAAATTTCATATATAATAGCTGCTTAAAAATCAATGGATATCGAATAAATGGACTACTAGAAATGCTAAGTGAAATAAAATATATTTACATAATCCCAATATCGATTTTTTATAGAATTAGGAGTACGCAGTCTAGCTGATGGTAGGTGAATTCTGTGTCCCATAAACTTCTTAATTTATACTCAATTAAGAATCAAAACGTAGATGTATTGTCACCTTTGAGGACTAAGATGGAATGCCTCGTTTCTAATAAAAAGTGTCTCCGGTTCTCTACACTCACAATAAGAATGCAGCAGCACAGCTGCTTTAAAGCTGCTATTTGACGCTGGTATTCTGTGAGAGCGTCCTACCGCGGTCGAGTCAATACATTCGTATTACAACTACAATATAACTGCAGTATGGCCCTATCACGTAAAAATTGAGTGCCTTTTCTTCATCAGGATATTTTGCACGCTTGGCAGACTGCTAAGTAATGACAGTACAGTACAGTATAGAAAACTTTAAATACCTATATGTTACTAATATGGTCTTAAAGAAGTACAGATGGTTAATATATTCTATCTTCTTTATCATCATCAGCTCCTAAAAGTCCCCTGTTAGACATAAGCATTTCCTGTTATAAGTACTTGGAAGAATTTGCCAAATAACAAACTATACTACATTTATTTATTCATTACAGTTTATAAACGTCCACTGCTGGACATAAGTGTCCTAATAGTAGTAGTATAGTAATAGTGGTATAGTAGTTGACAGAATAGTGGCGATGTATGATTATCTACCATATATCATCCCGTAAGTATATAAAAAAGTAGAAACAAAAAACCTCTACGCGAACAATTCATAACGGTCAAGATTTCTAATAAGATAATAATAGTATATTTCTTATTCGAATACCATAGTAAATACTTTTACTAGGAATTGCTAAATGTTATATCTATATGATAGTATAAGAAAAATAGAGGAGGACGCTATAATATATACACAAAAAGCTTTTGAAAATGAGGTTACAAAGGAAAGGGTAAATGAAATGATAAATAAATCAAATGAGAGGTTAGGATTCACGGCCCGTTCTTATGGACAATTTGCAATCACTTTGCATACTTCGCTAGTAGGCGTCAAGCGATGCGGTGTTCCGTTTTTTCTTCGCATGTTTTTCATGTACGAGACACAAGTAGATAATTCAAAACTATACCAGTTTAATAGCTTTAACTATTAGTTTTTTATTTTTAAATAATCGTTACAACATCCAACGGTTTATTGCTGAATATACTAGTAGACCTTCCCCAAGAAATGCCATATGTACCCATCAATCAAGGCATGTAGGGATGTCCTTACAATGTCTTCATTTTGTCAAATAATGGGTCACCCTACAATCCACTTTTTATATTATATATTTAAGATACAGATTTTTTGTACATAATAAATAATAAAAAATAATAACAATAGTAATAAAAAAGAGGGAAAGCTAAAGAGTACTTGGATACCTAGACGTGCATGTATGAAGAAGGTAATGAACCTAAAAGAAGCGAAAGATGTATGTAAGGATCGTGACACTGGGCGATCTGTTCTCTCTGGCTACCCCGTTAGGGATTGTGCGTAAAGATAAGTAAGTAAGTAAGTAAGTAATAACAATAATGAATCCTGACAGTGTTTCTGCACAAGTTCCGGATACTGCTGATGGAGTTAGGTAAGTAGAGATTTTATACAGACAATAATAAATGCTTATGTATTTTTAGCAAGTACGCATTATAACCTCTCTTTACTATTGTGCTAACCAAGTCATACGCGTTATAATCCCTCCATTATTGTGTGTTTAGCAAGTGTATGCGTCATAACTTTAATAAATTAAAAGTAAATTATATTTTAATATTATAATATCAATGCGTATATATTTAGCAAGCCGTTTGTGTTCTAACCTATACGCTGTTGTGTTTACGAAGTCCAGTACATATATATATATATATATATATATATATATATATATATATATATATATATATGTGTGTGTGTGTGTGTGTGTATGTATATGTACAATTTTTTTTGCTTTTTTTATTTCAATAGCGAATCAACTAAAGCATCGACTACTGAGGTACAAACTATAACATCAAGGAAAAAGACAAATGTACAAAGATGTAGAGAATATCGTGAGAGAAAGAAATTACAAAATACAATGGTACAAAACATAACTGTAGAGAGATCATACAAATGTAGTGAGATTGATCAAGAACTTCGTTCCATCCGGGTGTCCCTTGACACCTCTCAAGTTTTATAATTTAAAAATATATGTTCAAAAGTATACATTTTTATTACTACAGGTAGCTCAGGACACATTGCTTGCTTATAGAAAAAGCGGCAAACGTTTAAGCGGCTCAACTAATGGTAAATGTCGACCGCTGCGCTGCCATGAACAACTGCAATTCTCCTAAAAGGAGTAAGCTCGTTTCTTGAAGGTCCCTTAATCGTATAAGCTTGGTGCTGGTCTTTAATTGGTACATAAATGGAATAAATTATTTTTTCGAAATTTCGAATACTTGCATATGTAAAAAAAAAACATTATAAATTTAAGACATGCGTGAGTGCACATAAATAAAGCATGTCTACTGTATTTGCGGAAAAAATGAGCACTGTATCATCTGGGTAAGATATTATTTTACCTGAGTGACGTTCGAGATTGCAAAGGTCATTTATTTAAATCAAAAATATTGTTGTTGGTGGTTAGCCCTAATACACTTCCTTGAGGCACGCCAAAATGAGTAGTTTTTTGTTCATATCTAACAACCTATCACGTGACGCGTAGAGACGGCATAATAGAATTTATCACCCTATTTGTCCCGTGAGTGTCCAAGAGGCAATTATGGGAATTGCCAGCAAAATCTTATGGTTTCCGATACATGACATATGACAGTTTACACCAGCTGTAAAATAGACCAACAACGAACAGAGCGTCAAAATTGTGGGACATCTTTTACTAAGACCGTTAATCCGGTTGCCAGTCGTGAAGAATAAATCAATTTATACGTGGTAGATCCAGCCTACAGTTATATAAGGATCACGCTCTCACAAAGTACCAGCGTAAAATAGCAGCTTAATGCTGCTGCGTTTCGTATAGTGAGTGTAGAGAACCGGACACCCATGATGCTGGAAACGTGGCATTCCATCTAACGTGTGACAACTCATCTGCATTTTGATTCGTAATTGAGGATATATGTGGATATCTATGCGCCATAGCTCACGCCAGTCCACTTCAGGTGGACTGTGTGCTCGTTTGACACCCTATCCTGTAAAAAGTATCACCACTAACAAGGGAAAGATGTCTTCTATGGACTGGTGAAGAAAACGATTAATATATATTATCGATTCATCGTCTCTTTGGTTTTGTACATTCGGTTCAGTGGTTTTAATAAAATATCACTTATTTTACTTAAACATCCAACAATTTTCATTGGATAATGATAGTCTACATGCATATCACCTTCACAGTAAAAATTATAATTTACATTCTTCAATCGGAGTGTCACAAATAACGACTTAGAATTCTTACGGCATATCGATTTAATTCAACATCGATATGCAAATTCAATTATCGACTCTGGTGATAATAAATTATAAGATACTCGTAAGTAATTAATTTTCAAACCTTGAGCTTGTGTTACTCCTATAACAGTAAATGCCTCAAAGCGACTATTATAAATTTGCAACAGTTCTAGTAACCAGAAGGCATTATAAATTAAAACTAATTATAATTACGAGGTGTCTTTAACTATAAAGTGCAAAATAGTGTTTTATTAGCGTTGAAAATTTGTTAGATGTTTATAATGAATCATATGATAGTTTTATGGATGTAAAGGAATCCGTAAATCGAGTGTCCAAACAATATTGTAACTTTTCCTTGATAACAGGTATGTTAAAGTAAGTAATATTTTTTATATAATACGGGTGACGAACGAGCATTCAGTCCACCTGATCGTAAGTGGATGCTGTGGCCCATAAACATCTACCATTTATCCTCGATTAAGAATCAAAATGCAGAACTCACAGAATACCAGCGTCAAATAGCAGCTTAATGTTGCCGAGTAGCGAACCAAAGACCATTTTTACTGAAAACGTGGCATACGATCTCATATAAACTAAGTTCAGCGACGCCCTTTCAGATGCCGCAAACAAACCGCTTTTCGATCAGATACTCTGTTACAAAGTTATGGGATGTTTATATGTTTTCAAGCACGCATGCACGCACACATACATACAGACATACGGACATCATCGCAAAAATAGCCAGAATAGCTTTCTAGGATCTCGATCTCGATATCTGATGAGAACTCGATTTTCAAAAACCGGGGTGAATACAATAAAATCAATGATATTCATAACTTTCCCTATTTTTTAATATCATTGATTTTATTAGCGGGAAGTTAAAAAGTTCCATTGCTGGTCACTGACTTACGAACTTCTTAAAGATAAGCAGTTTGGTAAACAGAATTTCTTTAATGTAAATTAATTAATTTCCTATGTCCCTGAAACTAATTTTAATTTTATTTTTAATAAACACCAACTGATGGGTTGATCGCGTACCGTAAAATAACAGCTACTGAGGCAGCAGACAGCACAGTTGCTTGCCATATCCATTATTAACTTTTATTAGCTTAACCTGTATGTAACTTTGTATATATCTACGAGTATGTATACATAAAATATGAAATATGAAATTTAGAAATATGGAATTTTATATTTCAGTTTTCATTCACTTCCAGAAGAGGACGTCAGCGTATTAAGAACCGATTAGAATACAATGATTTCATGACTATGACCTAGTATTCACACTATAATCAGCATGATTATATACAGCTTATAAAAGCGTTTTATTATAGTTTTCTTAACTATAATTTTATTATTTGATAAATACACAAACCTTAGTAAAAGTATTTGCTTTTTAATAAATTCGAATCTCTCACAATCCCTAACAAAATGAGATATCACTGAAGATAACAATTTAAATTAGCATATCTATACCACATGGTGGATTATCAACGGTTGCCATATCAGACAACAACAGTAATGCGAGAATTTATGAGCTGTGGGCGATTAGCTTGCAACCTGCTATAGTATTTGTCCATAACACATCTCTATTTACTTTTTTTTTTAATATTTTTAAAACATTACAAACTTAATTTGGCAGCTGGATAGCGTAATGCCTGCTATGTACGGTTATCGTACTTCGGTTTCGGTTCCCACACGGAAAATATTTTTTATAGAATGAAGTTGATAGACGAACGCATAGTCCACTGATGGCAAGTGGTTGCTGTGGCCTATAGACAATTACATTTATCCTCGATTAAGAAACAAAATGTAGATACGTTGTCACCCCTGAGGACTAAGATGGAATGCCTTGTATTCCAGCAAAATAGGGTCTACGGTACTCTACATTCACCATACGAAACACAGCGGCATTGAGCTACCTTTTTACGCAGGTATTCTGTGAGAGTGTGGACCCATTCATGCTACAACCTTAATATACATGCAGCATGACTCTTACCTCTACCAGGTATAAGTTTACGTATATATTTGCTTTTGTCACGTAAATTATATTTGTTTGGCCTACTTGGTTATGGGTGTAAACCGCAACTCGAAAGTTTAATGGTTTGTTTCTGCTATTCGACTACTGTTGTAAACCACTCCCAACACAAGCGTTTTAAGCTTACAATAAGTGGTTAATGGAAGCATTGGTAATGTTAACAGCAAATCTAGTATTCTTTAAAAAAAAATTACTTACATAATTGGTAAGTACTGGTTAATATCAGGAAAAATACAATAAATTTAGTTGATTGTCGATGTCTAGGTATTCAACATATTCTTTGGATTATATTATCAAGAGAGCCTCTCTATTTAAATTGGAGTCGAGCGATTCAATTATCGCAAGCCGCAATCTCTATTCAACAATTTAGGACTCTTTATGTACGAGTACCTTAGATCTATTTTTATTTGATGTGTCGGAAGAAATCTTAGATTATTCACTCCCTTCATTGATCACTCTGCGCAATACCCATTTTACCCTCCCAACACTTTATTACTTGTTTTTCTTATCCTACTTATTGTTTTTATTACTTAATTCTTAAAAAACTGCAAGAAGTTAAGGTGAACCATTGAATCCGATCTGAGTAGCCACGAGTCGAGCGACCGAGCGAACCGAGGAGAGTGCTCACGGCAGGATATGTCTGCCACCGGACGAGTACGGACGCTTGGGTTAGGCGCCATCTGCGACCGCACGAGAAGGATGTGGCGACACCATCACCAGCATACCAAATACCGACATGTCACGGTGTTAAAGTCGTTTTTTATAAAATTTTATAATAAAATATAAAATTAAAACTAAACCCAAGCATACCACTGCAAGACCTCAGGACACAGTCCGTTCATTTTGCATAGATCGGACCATAAACAATAATTAAAAAAGCTGAAGGTACTCCGGGTTTAACAATGACATCGGGACGTCAGTCATCTCAGTCCCCCGTGACCATGGGTGCTGGAAAGCGCCCAAAACGTCGGGAATTAAAAATAAAAGTAATTAAACGTAAAAATAAACGCGATAAAATCCGTAAAAGTAGTTTTAATCAAGCTATTTCTCGTCTTGTGTTGTTTATTGTAAACATAAATTATAGATTGTAAGCTATTATTGGAAAAAAAATAGTCCCACTGGGTTTCTTGCTGGTTCTTCCCAGGACAGAGATTTTTTTTGCGAACCAGTGGTAAATGAAAAAAGTGACTTTCAATAAGTATTGTTATAATCTACATTGAATAAAAAAGTTTCTGTTTCTGTTTCTGATAGGGAGTTGTAGGGACCTGTAGGCACCGATAGGGAAAGTAAGGACACTGCAAGTCACTGTCGCCCTCTTCGAAAAAACGAAGAAGGTTCAGGATCAGAGCGGGGGGTCCGAGGGACCAGGACGAAATAAGAAAGAGATATTTATTTGCTTATTCCTTACAAAATGTAATACGTACTGATAGCAATATAACATAATTATATATATTATTAAACTTAAAATGTTAAATTATCACACAAAAGAGAATAAAAAGAACAATCGTAAATAAAAAATTACTCATGGTGGAGCCACGCTGTGGCAATATTATAGTTGTAGCAAGAATAGATGAGTTCGACCGGAGAATACCAGCGTAAAATGGCAGCATAATAATAAATAAATAAAAAAGATCCTCTGTCATCTAGGCGAGCGGATGACGGCTGCGGAAAGCCGCATTAGGATAAGAAGGGGTATATTCCAGGGCGACTGTCTGAGTCCAATCTGGTTCTGCCTCTCTTTGAACCCTCTCAGTACTTTATTGGAGGGCTCCGGGAGGGGATTTCAGCTTCGGAAAGGAGGTACAAAAGTGACCCACCTTTTCTATATGGATGACCTCAAATTATTCGCCTCCAGTCGCTCCCATCTTATGGAATTGCTAAACATCACGTGTGAATTTAGCAATTCTATTAGAATGGAGCTGGGGACGGATAAGTGTGCGGTCCTCCATGTTGAAAGGGGAAGGGTTGCTAACTCTGAGGGCATAGACTTATCTATGCCCGTCAACTTAAGAACTCTTTCCGAGGCTGAAACATACCGATACCTGGGTATGTCACAGAACATCGGTATCGATGAGGCTGGTATGAAACAGTCAGTTTGCGACGTGTATTATGCACGCTTGACCAAAGTGCTTAACAGCCTTTTGTCCGGTGTGAAGAAGACACATGCATATAACGGTTGGGTCATGCCTGTCCTCATGTATACCTTAGGCATATTCAGGTGGAGTCAGACTGAACTTAACGCCCTGGATAGAAAAGTCCGCACTACAATGACGTCCCATAGGATGCATCATCCGAGATCGTCGGTAATGAGGCTGTACTTGCCGCGAAAGCATGGTGGGCGTGGCTTCCTGAGCGCGCTCACCATGTATAATCGCGAAGTGTGCAGCCTCCGTCATTACTTCCTGGCGAGATCGGATGATCCATTCTATAATGACGTCATTTCTAGTGATAAAGGACTTACCCCTCTATCCTTAGCCAACGAGCAATGGGAAGACCCGGCAGTACAGAGCATTTCCGACCGGGAGACCGTATGGAAGGAGAAGGAGCTCCACGGGAGGTACTACAGGGCTCTACATGAGCCTCACGTAGATACAGCCGCCTCCCTCAACTGGCTACGTTTCGGTGACCTCTTCGGGGAAACCGAGGGTTTTGTCTGTGCAATACAGGATCAGGTTATTAAGACCAACAACTATCGGAGATACATCCTAAAGGATGGCACTGTCGACGTATGTCGAGCTTGTCGCCATCCCGAGGAGTCACTTAGGCATGTCATCTCCGGTTGTTCGGCGCTTTCTAACTCTGAGTACTTGCACAGGCACAACCTAGTAGCCAGAATTCTACACCAGGAGCTCGCTCTGAAATACGGTCTCGTGGACCGGAAATTGCCGTATTACAAGTACTTGCCGCAAGCCGTGCTCGAAAATGACCGCGCCAGGCTCTACTGGGACCGGGCCATCATCACAGACAGGACTATTCTTGCGAATAAGCCTGATATTGTGCTGATGGACCGGGCACAGTCAAGCATATTTTTGATCGACATTACCATTCCGTATGACGAGAACCTCGTGAAAGCCGAAACAGATAAACAAACAAAATATCTGGACCTGGCTCACGAGGTGACCGACATGTGGGGTGGTGTGTCGACCGAAATTATTCCTGTAGTCGTCTCTGCGAATGGGCTAATCCCAGTCAGCCTCTCGGGTCATCTGAGGCGACTGGGACTCCGTGACGGACCGCTCCGGGCTCAAATGCAGAAGGCGGTGCTTCTCGATACCGCCCGCATCGTCCGCCGGTTTTTTTCCCTTTCCCCCTAACCCTCGGCCGTTTGGTCTCCCCTGCCGGGGGCTCCCATCTGGTTGAATCTTATTTATTTATGTAGTTTTTGTGTTTATTTTATTTTATTGATATTTATGTATATTTATCTTTTCATTTTAATTTATAATTATATATTTATAGCACCCAACCAGGTGAGAAAATTATATAGATTAAAAAAAAATAATAATATTCCACAACTATCACATAATGCTGCTGTATTCCTTATAGTGAATGATCGTTACGAAAAAAGTAAAGACGTTTAACAATTCCCTTAATAAATTGAAAATAAAATAAGGAAATACGCCAATTTCTGAGCTAACACGGCATCCTGACTGCATTTATCAAACAGAGTGATACAAAAAGTTTATGATTAAGCAAATATTAGTTCAGATATTCAATTCTCAAATTTTATGCAACTCAAACCTGGGATATGTATACGGATTAGATCATTTTCAAATAATTAAGCTTTTTAACAACCTAATAACGTAGGCGTTTGTTTTAGTCAAGCATCGCTCTTTGAAGCACTGTACAAACAGTGTACACATATTACGTAGGTGTACACCTTTGTATACAAACATAAGGCTCATGACGTCAGGTCACGTTCGATCATTCGTATTGGTAAGTGTGTCACGCGTAGGATCCGGACAAAAACATGGAAATATTAGCGATCATCCTTCAGTAACTAAGCGTTTTCGACAGATATAGCTTGGACAAACATTTGTCAAAGTAGTTAACGATTGTTTGTTCACGTAAAATCGTGTTTTGTGTAAAACTCTTCTGGCGCTTGTAATAATTCGAAATAGATCAAAGTAGTGGCGGTTGAGAATATCCACTACCCCATATCTTCCCGTGGGTGTCGTAAGAGGCGACAGAGGGAGGGAGGCAGGAGATGGGCAACAGCATCTTCCTGATAACAGCAATTATACAATAAAAACTTCGGTTGCCAACCAGCTCGCCGAGCGTGGCAATTATGGCAAACATTCCCCCCGTGAGCAACGACACAGACAAACGGCCCCCAGTCCACGGTGGCCCCGCTATTCCTGGCTACGGTGGCGACCATGCTAACGGCGGGGCAGGGAGTGCTAAAAATCTCCGGTGGAGGTTCGGTTGCCACCTACGACGACTCGACCTGGCAACATATAACGCACGCACCTTGAGAACTGACGAGAAGATACTGGAGCTGGAAGAAGAGGTAAACAAGTTGCGCGGGCATATTATAGGATTATCCGGGGACCGAAGAGAGGGGAGGACACGGTAATCCTCGAATCCGGCAACGTGTTCTGTCACCAGAAGGGCGACCATCTGTCCAAAGGAGGTGTCGGATTTATCGTCCACAAGTCTCTCGTCAACAACGTTGTAAGGATTAGGAGTGTGTCAACAAATGTCGCGTACCTGATACTCAGAATCACCAGATGGTATTCGCTCAAGGTTGTGGCGGTAGTAGGAAAAGGGGAGATCTCCCGCCGGGCACTTTGCCCGTTGTGCCCGGGGAGCGGGCAACGCTCCAAGTGATAGTTCGGAGAAGTTCTATATATACTGTCTATGATTCGGAATGTTAATGTGTGTGGTAATGTGTGTTTCGGTGTGCTAGTGGCGCGACAACAACGCCGCTACATCACCCCCCTGCTCAGACCGGAGGTCGATAGTGCAGCCTCGTTGCCGACGAATGTGCAAGTGCCAGGAGATTGCCTTGTAGTCTGCGGTGAGTCGAGAAGAAGACAAGTAATCTGCGAGAGTGCCGTGAAGCAGAGGCAAGCGGTAAGGCTCAGAGCCGTGCCGAACACTGTAGCGCTGAGAGTAGCTTGAAGGAACAGGAAGCATTATTATTCCAGTGTTGCGATGAACCTTGTAAAGCTAGATGGCTTGCAGGATATGAAGACTGCAGACGATATCTGCTCGGGAGCGAATGGGTGGGGTATTCTATGACGATGATGAAGCTTGAAGTTTCCGAAGGTTGTTGGTTACGTGTTCAGATCACGTCGGGTGGTCATCACTGTGGCCGTGGAAGGAAAAGGGGAAGTCTCCCATCGGACAAGGTGTTCTGCCCGGAGAGCGGCCAACACTCCGTGTGATAGTTCGGAGAAGTTCTATATATACTGTCTATGATTCGGAATGTTAATAGCGCGATTTAGGCTTTGATGTGTTTCCGTGTGCTAGTGGCGCGACGACAGCGCCGCTACAAGGTCATACAGGTGTACGCAACAACCTCGGCACAGCCCGATGAGGAAGTGGAGGAAATGTGTGAGGATCTCTAGAGACATGCATTTCGCCAAAACCCACTATACGGTGTTGATGGGAGACTTCAACGCAAAACTAGGCACAAGAGAATGCGGTGAACTGTTGTTAAGGAAATTTGGAAAAGGGCAACGGAACCCAAGGGGCCAGCAGCTGGCCGACTTCATGGAGAAAGATGGACTCTTTATGATGAACTCCTTCTTCCAAAAGCGGTCCACAGGAAGTGGACTAGGTCATGCCCCGACAGTTCAACAAAAAATGAGATTGGGTTCATTATGACGACCAGACGCCAACTATTCAGTGATGTCTCAGTGATCGCGAGTGTGAAAACTGGCAGCGGTCACCGAATGGTTAGGGACACACTGAACTTAAACGTTATGTTGGAGAGGTCTCGTCTAATAAAGTCAACGCTTCAACCCCTCGTGCGCTAATCCATGGTACCGAAAACTTTTAGTGCCTAGAAGTCTGCAATACAGTGGACGATATGAATGACAAGCTTGTGGAAACTTTCCATGTGGTCGGAGATAAGTTCTGTAAGACCCATCGCAGAAGAACACAAAAACTCTCTGATCAAACTCTTACTCTCATGGCTGTTAGACGAGAAATGAAGCTGCAGTCTTCAGAATACAGCCAACTAAAAAAACAGATCTCCAAATACATGCAGAAAAAATGGAAGCTGTACACACACACACACACACACGCACGCACGCACGCACGCACGCACGCACTCACGCACGCACGCACGTACGCACGCACTCATGCAGGCATGCACGCACGCACGCACGCACGCACGCACGCATGAACGCACGAACGCACGCACGCACGCACGCACGCACGCACGCATGCACGCACGCACGCACGCACGCACGCACGCACGCATTCTGAGAACCGTGGTAGCTCAGATGGTTAACGCTTGCTGTAAATATAACAGAACGCGAGTAACCCGGGTTCGATCCCCGCCGGCACCAATGAAATTGTTAATTGCAATTTTAAGTGCTGGTTTTACCACTTTCTCGACGGTGAAAGAAAACATCGTGAGGAAACCTCCATATCTGAGGAATAAGAAAAAAAATATTTCGAAGACATGTGAAGTTCGCCAACACGCATTGGGGCAGCGCGGCGGACACTTCCTTGCCCTAAAACCCTCTCAGATATGAGAGGAGACCTGTGCCCAGCAGTGGGACATATATAGGCTGTAACTTTATTTTACTTTACTATACATTCAGTATAGGGCAATCACAGTTCGATCATACCGCCAAATGTCTCCGTCACATTTACACACTAATGTAATTGATGGATGTAATTACGCGATAACACATCTCACTGTAATACAGAGCAGCACACAGAACACCTCTTTCCTTGCCTGCACTAGAAGAATTACTACAATGGATAGAATTTTCATATCAACATTGTTCGAGTTTTTGCACTCGTTGAACGACTTAGGCGGAATCTTTCGCGGACGTCTACAGTGAACTTCATACTGTACAAACGATTCGACGAGTAAACCAAGGTTTCTCGATATACCCTCAATCGCCACCATAGATTTGACGCTCCGCTGGAGTGCCGCAACCTCTCGCTCCCTCTCGATGGATCTGGTATTTTATAGACGCGCCGACATGAAAGGGAATCTATGGTTGAAGCCTATAATCAACAGTGGACTTTGGTAGGCTGTAATGAATGAATCAATCAATGAAATGACAAAAACTTTAGTCTCAGAGAAAACCATTCAGTCGTGACCTCGTTTGTTCTTCTCTAATCTTATATAGTTCCGGAATTGTCGTCCCTAAAGTCGGTTCGGAAAATAATTTGTTGTACGCATCTGAAATTATATTAGAATTTCCATGCTGTTGTGTTTCTGATGGTGAGTTTAGAGAAGCAGAGCTCCATTTGACGGGAGACCAGGCATTCTATCTTAGTGCTCAGGGGTGACAACGCGACTGTATTTTCATTATTGATCGAGATGGATGCAGATGTCTATAGGCTTTAGCTTCAACTAACCATCAATTCAGTCAGTCAGTCATCACTTTTATTCCGTAAAAAAATCGTTCATTTGGAGCCAAAAGAAATAACATATGATGAATTTATTCGTCCATCTGTACAGTATGTACTATGTTATATGTACTATGTAATACAAATTCCTGCTATATACAACGTTCCGTTTTATTATATATTAGTTCGTTATTCATTATTATATATTATCATTATACACTAGTCAAGTAAATCGTAAAATGTTTTATGATAATCAAGACTAAAATCTAGTATCAATAAAAGCCCAACCAAACCTATCTTACTGTAAACGTAGATTTAATCGACTTTTATAAGTCAGTTCCTATTTTAACTAAGTAAAGTAGTAACATCCTATTTACGTCCCATTGCTGGGCCTTCTCTTTTTTCTGAAAGCGTTTTAGGCCAAAAACATACCATAAACACTCACGCCTGTCACCCAGAGGGGTAGGCAGAGACTACAGACTTCCATTTAGCACGATCCTGACATACCTTTCCCTTTAGGGCAAGTTTAAGTTTTTAATTAGCCTTTCTTTTCGACTATAAAATTGCTTTCAATAAAAGTTGCGGGTGATTTAGGCTTTTTTATAAAATAAGGGTGACAAACGAGCACACAGTCCACCTGATGGTAAGTGGATGCTGTGGCTCATAGACACCTATATCTATCTACACTTACGAATCAAAATGCAGATGCGTTGTCAACCGTAAAGACTAAGATGGAATGCCTCGTTTCCAGTAAAAAGGGTTTTCGGTTTTCCACACTCACCATAAGAAACACAGCAGCATTAAGCTGCTATTTTGCGCTGGTATTCTGTGAGAGTGTGTTTTTTTTACAGGAATGGTTGACAAACGTGCGCACAGTCCACCTGATGGTAAGTGGTTGCTGTGGCCCATTGACATCTACATCTATCCTCGATCACGAATCAAAATGTAGATGCGTTGTCACCTGTGAGGACTAAGATGGAATGCCTCGTTCCCAGCAAAGAGGGTATCCGGTTCTCTACACTCACCATACGAAACACAGCTGCATTAAGCTACTATTATACGCTGGTATTCTGTGAGAGCGTGGTCCTTCCCCGGTCGAGCCGACTCATTCGTGCTACAACTATACTACTAATATAACTGCAGCATGGCTCTACCACGTTAAAAAGGCTTGCGTAAAACGCGTAAATAGACAGACACGCCTAAATTGTGTTCTTGGGGTAAGTTAATGGCCTCAAATTAATACACTTCATTATTTCAAATCCAAACACTACAAAATCTGTAATTTAACTGGTATACCTAAATTATCTCTATTTACATTTGAGAGTGATTAACCCAATCTCTTATTAGCTTGAAAACCTAATCCTTCTTTATTTATTATTAATATTTATTTTATATATATAAAATTGTTAGTAGTTGACATTATAATAATAATAATGCCCTATAAACCAAATTCCGGTTGCGGTGGCCAGTCTCAACGGAGTTTAGCCACGACATCTGAGTGTGTGAGCATGCACGGGTGCACTCTATTTTACCTTACTCTCATAGACCAATGAAACAGAAATCCGACACGATCGAAAAGAGATTAGATACATGACCAATTTTAGACTTATATAATTAAGACAAAGAAAAAAACAGAGTCTTACAATTTTATATAGGACAAGGATGGCAAAAAAGCTCACAGTCCACCTGATAGTAAGTGGATGCTAGGACGCATATACACAGAGACTATAGGCCGTGGAGTCCACATACGGTGAAGTTCCCAAGAAACGAAATCCACGACTTACCGTGTCCGTTGGTGATTTAAAAAAACTGGTTCTTTACTCGTTCAAATACGAAGTACAACCATTCAACGAGACATTCCACCTTAGTCCTCAGGGGTGACAACGCATCTGCATTTTGATTCTTAAACAAGGATAGATGTAGATGCCTATATGCCACAGCACCATCAGCAGCCACTGCTTAGGTGGACTGAGTGCTCATTTATCACCCTTATTCTATTAAAATAAAAACAGAAAGAAAGAAAGAACTATTATTTTATACCCCCAATTCACAGAAATTTCAAAAAATATACAAAAGCAAGGGGCAAAAATATGCATGCACCAGTCTAAGACTGCTAACGCATTTGCAATTGACAAGCAGTACATACATAAAGTTAAAGTTACAGCCTATATACGTCCCAATGCTGAGCACAGGCCTCCCCTCATTTCTGAGAGAGTCTTAGGGCAAGGAAGTGTCCGCCGCGCTGCCCCAACGCGTGTTGGCGAACTTCACATGCCTTCGAATTTTTTTATTATTTCTCAGACATGCAGGTTTCCTCACGATGTTTTCCTTCACCGCCAAGCATGTGGTAAATCAGCACTTAAAATTGCAATTAACAATTTAATTGGTGCCGGCGGGAATCGATCCCGGTTTGCTCGCATACTGTGAAATTTACAGCGAGCGCTAACCATCTGAGCTACCATGGCTCACAAGTAAGTACATATACATAATTAATTAATAATAAAACAAATAAATTAAAAAGAAAAAACTACAGAAATAAAATATGACATCAAATAGGTCGGTGTGAGATCTTTCAAATGCGAGTTACTTCGGGTTACATAATTATTTATTAATAATTACGAGTTAAAAATTAGTGCTACCGTGAATAGATAATCCAGACTTACACTGAGACTTACTTAGGTAACAGATGTATAATTGTTATATATTTATACTCTATATTCAAATGATACCTATATATATACTCATGAATAAAATATTTTCATGATACCTATTTGACTGTATGGGAAAGACATCTTTTTTACATAAGTGGATAATTTAATATTCTGTAATCAAAGAGACACGCCATTTTACGAGACCTGGTGGATTTTTAAAAAGAAAAAGGAAAAAAAAAACGATTAAACAAATAAAAATGACAACTATTTATATATATATATATATATATATATATATATATATATATATATATATATATATATATATATTAATCATTCATCAAATAACAGGAACATTACTAATCAATAATATTAGAACATAAATAATAAAATATATATATATATATATATATATATATATATATATATATATATATATATATATATATATTAATCATTCATCAAATAACAGGAACATTACTAATCAATAATATTAGAACATAAATAATAAAAAAGCGTAAAATAATTTAAATTTTCCGTTCGAAAGAGTTATTACGAATTTTGTACTTGTTGTACCAAATAATGCAACTATTATACTATAATTCAGCGAGAAAAGGGAGCCAGCATTCTTGGCACTACTCCGTGGAAAGTAGGATTGATGATAATTTAAGCTTTTAGTTTTAGTTATATATTAAAGTAATGAATATTGTAAATTTTTAAACAACCTTCAATAATTGAACATTGTTAAGTTATTAAATAAGGAGAAGAAAGAACCGCAGGTGACCACATATTGTGTGGTTCTATGCTAGAACTCTCTCCTTTGTCTCTTCAAGGTGCGGTCTAAGTTACGAATCTGACTCCTGAAGTGTGGGCCAATTAATTTTCACGGTTTTAACTAAAAATCTATTTAATATTCAAGATGTTAAATAATGTGCTGCCAGCACATTTCAAAGTCAAATTTATTTTTAAGCATCTCAACAAATACGAACTTTATTAAAATTAGCACTCTCTAATATAGCACACTCTACTCGGCATAGTTTTGGATAGTCACATCCACTGGAAATCTCACGTTCAGAACATTCGTAACAATTTGTCTAGTTTTGTATATGCCCTAAGTGAAATAAAAAAGACAACTGACCTCCAGACCGCGTTAATTACTTACAATGGCTATGCACAGGCGTGGCTAAGGTACGGTATTATCCTGCGGGGTAACAGTACAGATGCAACCACCATCTTCATCTTACAGAAAAAACCAATTCTCATTATGTGTAACATAGAAAGAACTGAAAGTCGTCGTCGTCATTTTAAAAACCTTAAACTTCTTTCCTTAATTTGCATTTATATATTGGTATTATGCAAATTTGTGCGAAAATACCCTAATTTCTACGTAAAAAGAGAAACTAAAAATACGGCTTATAGTTTAAGAGACGGAAATAGATTATTACTACCAACTTCTAAATTAAAGCTCTTTTCCTCAGGCCCTTCATTATGTCAATAACTGTCTATAATAGACTACCAGATTCATTAAAAACGAAACAAATTATCATATTTTTATAAGACAATTGAAAGTGTTTCTAATCAATAAATGTTATTATACTTTATATGAATACCTGAATGACAAATGTAATAATAATAATGAAAACTATAAATAAATGAATAAATTACACGAATAATGATAGTATAATAATAAGGAATAATATAAATATAATGAATAATATAATAATTATAATGAATAATAAAACATTTTTGCGTCCTCCTCTGTTCTAATTTGCTACCCGACAGTATAGATAAAATTACCGTGCCCACAGGGTCCATATTGTGAAAATTGAATATTATTAATTTCTACAATAAGGAATGCAAATAAATATATTGAATATTTGTATATATGTATATATTATAGTTTGAGGTTAACCAATTACATCCATATATATATGGATGTAAAGAAGCGAGCTGACATACCATGCTCGAGCCAAACGAAATCCCATAATCCCTGGGTGACAGGGGTAAAAGTTCATGATTATGTATGTTACAAATATATAACATTGAATTATAATATAGTTATACTGCATCGAAATAATTTAAGCTAACGTTGTTTGTGCGAAATTTTAGACACTGTAATACTTGCCAATGGGCCGTCAATCATTTGCCCTAGCAAGACTTGGCTAGGAATTAATATTAGATATGGTTGATATATTACTCTGTGAGTCATATTCATATCGCTGCACTATTACTATAACGTAGTCACTTGAGCGCAAATCTCAAAGCAATTAGGACGTTTAAAATATACACTCTTATAAAGAACATCTGTTTGTCTAGAAAGAGTCTATATTTTGTGCATAACATGCACTACACGGAGTTTATCCTCTATTTATATGTATGTCCATCCATTACAGCCTGTAAAAGTCTACTGCTGAATATAGGCCTCCCCCATAGATCACCTAATAAGGGGGGATTTTGGGTTGTCAACCGTAGTTTTCATTAATTTGAATTGTTATCAGGAACATGCTGCTGCCCGTCATCCGTTTCCATTTCCTACTGTCGTATCTTACGACTCTCACGAGACGATATGAGGTAAGGGATATTCTTGTGCCATCCTATAAGTATTGAATACCTGTTTTATACGCTTTGATGGAAATTTGCTTTGACGCACTTAACGCCGGGGCCATATTTCGCAGACGCCCGTCTGTCTACAAATGAATCTTTCATGGTCAATAAAGCCGTCGTAAAAATAACACCAAATATCAATTATACGTTGAGATATTCGTGCGTGTCGAAGCAATTTGCCCGGACATTCGTGTAATACGGCCTAAACGCTGTTCGGGTTTTAACATAGGAAGCGGTTTTATTACAACATTTAATCACATTTAAATGGTACTTTTTGAACGAGGCTGCCTTTAATACTCCGTCTGAAATATTAGATTAATAAAAGAGAAAACATTCCTGCTGTCAAATCGATGGACGCGTTCAACAACAGGGTTTTTGTTACCTCAAACATAATAAGCTACAAATGCATTATAATTTGTACGTGGTAGAGCCATTCTGCTGTTAAGTTACGGTTGTAGCACGATTGAGTCGGCTCTACCGGGAAAGGAACACGCTCTCACAAAATACCGGCATAAAATAGTAGCTTGCTGCTGTATTTCGTATGGTGAGTATAAAGGACCGGATACCCTTTTTACCAGATATTATTTCTCAGGGTTGACATCTTCATTTTGATTCTTAATCGAGGATGAATTTATATGTCTATGAGCTACAATATCCACTTACCATCAGGTAGACTGTGTGCTCGTTTGTCACCCTTATTTTATTAAAACAACCTTGCTCCAACCAAGCCGAGCTCCCACTGTCATGTCGTTTCTAATACTTCTCGGTAGAAATAGTTAAGAGGGCAGTAGGTAACCAGATGGTCACCTAGGCAGAAAAGAACCACCTATTACTAGCCTTGGTTCTACTGTGGATATCCTGATTACAAAGTCTAACGTAGGCAAACTTCGAATATAGTTGTATGTAACTCTATATCTTACGAAAAAAGTGAATACGATAGTTAATTGTATCATGCTGTATTTGAAAACACTACACTATACTGATAACAAGATTGTCTGTTTGTTTATTATAGAAGTAATAAATTTGTATTTCTATGGCTTTTATGTGTTTCTGCTTTTTCGAGTAGTAGATATAATGCAATGAAGTGCAAGAACAATTTTAGAAACCTATTGGATGTACAATGTTGTAACCGAAAATAAATCTTGGATTTCTAACGCTCCACGATAGTCGTTTTTTAATATAGTACGTGAGGTTACTATCTTTCTAATAACTCAAAAACTACAACCTTGTTTGCATTGATGGCTTTGTGATGCGATAGCTCTTCATCGGTCAATGAAATAATAAAAGATGAAAAGGGTTCTACTTTATCGACGCCATTTTGACATTTGTTATTATAGTAAATATTTTAGTAAATTTTAGCATGGTGTAGAGTAATATACAAGTCATTGGGTGTAGTATAGTTAGTTTTATTTAAGTTGATTTTTCGAAGTGTTTCTAATTATTGCCCGAGCTTGTTTGCGATATTTTTCTTAATTATATTAGTTATACGTAGTATACGACTTTGTGTTTTTGTCTCTGTCCTCCTCCAAGTTTTGGTTTTATGGCGCTGCAAAGCTTAAGGTGGCCATACTACCCTCACGTACCTTAGAATAAGGGTAACATAAGAGCATGCGGTCCACCTGATGGTAAGTGAACGCAATGGCCCAGACATCTACATTTATTCTCGATTAAGAATGCAGGAACGTTGTCACCCCTGAGAACTAAGATGGTTATGCCTCGTTTTCAGTAAAACAGGTCTCCGGTTCTCTACACTCACCATACGAAACACAGCAGCATATAGCTGCTATTTTACGTTTGTATTCTTATGAGCGCGGGATCCATTCCCAGACGAGCCATTGTGTTACAACTATAACATACCTGCAGCGTGGCCCTACCACGTTTAAAATATTCTTATTTTTGCCCGGCTGAAGCTATAAGGAAAATAAAGTATTTCGAGTATGTATGTATGTATGTCTATATACTTCTGTCTATATACGGCTGGCTTTGTAGCCTAAATAGCTTGATGGGTTTTAGCATATCAGTCCTATATGTAGAAGTGACATAGAGAATACTTTTACCTTTTTTTCCGAATTTTTACGATGTCGGGTTTTTTTATTACTGTTTAAACCATTGGTTTTTTCCCCTTCCTCTGTCCTACTCCACAGCTGGACTTAGACACAGAGAAAATCATATCTGATAATTTTTTTCTAGTAAGTTGCCATACTGACCACGCTAAGTAAACGGATTGGTGAGCTGATACCCTTTACTGAGATCACCAGTCTTTTTTATTACTATTAGATTATATATAGATTAATTTTTGTTCCGACCTGCGCAGTATGAACTTATAGTATCTTGAAGTCTTGCAGCTGTAAGCTTGGGTTGGGATTTAATTTTATTAATTATAGGATCCCAAGCAGAGGGTAGCACCCAGCCATCTTCTCTAATGAAATTAGGATGTCACAGCCAACGTCCATCAAACAAAAAGCCATGTTCTATATATACTGTTTATGATTCGAAACTTTAATAGCGCGGTTTAGGCTTCGGTGTGTTTCGCTTGGGGCGCGACGACAGCGCCGCCACAGATGTTTTTGATTTCAATAGCCTCGCGAATTATCCTTGGAAGGAATTGGTATACTTTAGCAAGGATTTGTGGTCTCTCAAATCTGATTTAGTTACTACAGGGGCGATCCTGTACATGTTCGCAGACTACAGACTTCCCTGAGAGATGTGAAGAATCGACGCTCTGGTACTAAAATTTATCATTTTAATCTATGGCAACCGCGGTTAACTATGACATCTCGACGTTAAGCATCTCAGTCCCCCCCCCCCCCCCCGTGACCATGAGTGCTGTAAAGTGCACATACGTTCGAGTATACAAAAAAGTTATTATACGCGATAAAATCCGTAAAAACTAGTATTATTTAAGTTTGCAGAAGCGCTTAAGCTTTAAGACGTAAAAGAATAATTACAAAATAAAGTGACGAGGACTCAGCCAATTTGAGAATTTTACATATTATGGCGTATGAGATATATTTTATACGATAATTGATAAAAGCATGCGTTACTTTGCGGAAATCCATTATAATAAAAATATTATTAGTTATTTTGCCACCATCCGCTCAATTAAATGATGTGTCTTACCTAGTTTGAAGAGCATCTCCCGCCCTCCCTCAATTGCGTGCACTTATCCCGTCACCACTAATCCTAGCACCACTACTCCCAACACCACTACTTCCAAAACCGCTATTCCAGGACACCATCGACGATAGTACGACACGTGTTTCGCCTCTACACGAGGCATCTTCAGGTAATGTAGACTCTACGGCGGCTGACCGCTAAGATTTAGAAGGATTAGTGGTGACGGGATTAGTGCACGCAATTGAGGGAGGGTGGGAGGTGCTCTTCAAACTAGATAAGGCACATCATATATTAGAGCGGATGGTTGCAAAATAACTATTAATATCTTTATTACATTTTATACCACTATCTCTGAGGCAATCTATGGGGAGACCTATTTTCAGCAGTAGACTTTTAATAGATTGTAACGTTAACGGCTACTAGATCATTATGACCTCAGGGCCTTTCCCATAAACGTCTCTTACGATAGTCAGTCGTTCTTACTTACCATTGAGGTAAGTAAGAATTACGTCCATATTGATTTACGAAGATTATAGAAAAACTAAAGAAAAAATTTCAAAAAGAAAAAATCAATCTTGAGGTGATGTGAAGTCGACTAACAAGCACTATGGTAGCGTGACGGGCTAGCTACTTCATAACCATTCCAGAAATGAGAGGATGCCTATGCCTAGTAATGGAATATAGACTGTAATTTAACTTTTTGATTTTTTTTAAAGGACATAGATTGACATACATTTGAGACCACCAACGTCAAGATAAAACCCAATAATCTAATTGCAAGTAAGAATGAATTTCGTGGCGCACCGCAGATGCCGTTCCTCGTATACAATCCCGGCGTCATATTTACTGTCCATCAGCAGACGGACGAAACCGCACTAAAACGAGATAATCGAATATAAACATTGTGAGTCACTATATCGATGTCTGTGTGTGATACGCTTTGGGCATCGGTTCATGATGAATATGGTTTTCATTGTCGAGTTTTAGACGTCATATCGACGAGTTCGAAGACAGATTTGGAGTGTCATTTTAAATAGTAGGATAGTGAAAATATTTTTTTATAGACATGCATTTTTTAATAATTAATGATTATATAATAAATTAGACTAATCTTATATTAGATAAATTTAATGTTAAATAATAAATAGAAAGAATACCTACTCATATTAAAATGATAATTTATGTTATTAGTTTCTTATTGTCTGTTTTTTAGGGTTCCGTAATCAACTAGGAATCCTTATAGTTTCGCCATGTCTGTCTGTCCGTCTGTCCGTCCTCGCTTAATCTCTGTGACCGTTAGCACTAGAAAGCTCAAATTTGGTACCAATATGTGTATCAATAACGCCGACAAAGTGGTAAAATAAAAATTGGAAAAAAATGTTTCATTAGGGTAGCCCACCTATATGTAAAGTGGGAAGTGATTTTTTTTAATTTCAACCCTAACGTGTGATATATTGTTGGAAAGATATTTAAAAATGAATAGGGGTTTACTAAAATAATTTTTTGATAATGTCAATGATTTCGGAAATAAACGCTCCAAAAGTAAAAAACAATGTGTCCCCCCCCCCCTCTAACTTTTGAACCATATTTATTTATTTATTTATTTATTTATTTATTTGCTTCTTAGTATGTATGTTACATGATATACTATTAAATACTATGCATACACACTAAGTCTCTAATGGAGACATGCAAATTTATTTATTCTTAGAAATTATATTTATACAAAATTAACACATCGAAGTCAATCATTATTAAATATCATAGGTTTAGAAAATATGAAAAAAATCTGAACAGTAGAACTTTATAAGGACTTTCTAGGAAAATTATTTTGAACTTGGATGGAAAAAGTTTTCGTACAAAAAAGACAAAAAGTTGTACAAAATAATTCAAGTTTGTAGTATAATCGTATATGCAAGCATTTTTTTAACTTTGTTTACATATTTTATTATCCTGAACGTATCTTTTTTCAAACAAAAAAAGAATTGTTAAAATCGGTTCTCGCAATCCAAAATTACCACCGAAAACTTCTGGCACATCTATGTATTAATTAGTAACCCAATTCCCCGAGAGATGGCGCTGTAGGTACTTATTACATTAGGTCGGGTGTTATCGAATTGTTCGGTTGGTCTCTCCTTGGCATCGCCTGCCGCGGAGCGTGCAATATTGCACGCTCCATGTTCGCGCACGTACCCACTACCGGGAGCAGTTGCAGGAGCGCGGAGCGCTGCTGGAGCGCGAACGTAATGGATACCCACCTTTAAACTCATAAGTGGGAACACTTATTGTGACGGACGGGATACTACGGAACCCTACACTGAGCGTGGCCCGACACGCTCTTGGCCGGTTTTTTAATGATGTAATTGGATGAAACGTAATAAAGTATTACCACTGATTACGTAGTAGAGTTACAGCTATATTATACACAACATTAGGTACCGTATAAGCATGCAAACAAAAGGGATGTCGTTAGAGATTCTGATCTGAACCCAATGCTGGTAACCTACTTAAAAACCAGCCAGGACTTTCGCGGTATAAACTGAATTCTCTTTGATGCTACGCAGCATAACATTTGAACTAGCGAGTGGTGCCATGGTATGATAATCGTTCACCTCATTTTGGCCCGGAAATATTGAAAGGGGCAACTATGTAAAATAGCAGACATATTATGGTGGCTTATATTTTCGCAAACACTACACATTAAATGAAAATATTTATAAGGGTTAAGGAATAAAAATCTCGTTTTCTAATTCTGAGTACAAAAAAATCAAAGATTTTGCATAATTTACATATAGATTAATACAAGGTGGCCCATAAGTCGATAGAAATGTAAATTTCGAATAAAATACAAAAGTCGGGCATGAGTGGCGCGCGCGGTGCGGGGGGAGTACTGACGGTTTCTGGGAATTCAGTCGCCATGGAGCATTTCACCGGTGCGGACCGTGTATTTTGTGTGCGCGAGTTTTATCGAAACAATGATTCGGCTACCATTGCGCGGCGTAAATTTCGAGAATATCAGAATTTACGCAACTTTAAAGACATTCCAAGTGTTCAAACGATTAAGAACTGGGTTATTAAGTTCGAAGAGAGTGGTTCGACATTGGATAAACAACGGTCAGGTCGACCAAGGACATCACGGACGGAAGAAAACATCGATGTAGTGAAACACTCAATTCGTGAAAATCCTACCCAGTCTACTCGTAAGCGTTCCAGTGCATTAAACTTACCCAGAACATCGTTACAGCGAATTTTAAAGAAAGATTTACATCTTCACCCGTACAAGATTCAGATAGTACAGGAATCAAAAGACACTGACACTATCCACAGACTAAATTTCGCAAATGAAATGTTGAACCGCTTTACTTCGTTTAATAACGTGTTATTCTCTGATGAGGCTCACTTTCACATCAACGGCCATGTCAATAAGCAAAATTGTCGCTACTGGAGTTGCGAAAATCCAAATCGCAAATATCAAAAGCCCTTACATAGCCCTAAAGTGACAGTTTGGGCGGCTATGTCAGCGCATGGCGTTATAGGCCCTTACTTTTTTGAGGACGGCAGAGGCCGCGCGCTTACTGTTACTTCACAGCGGTATGTATCTATGATCCAGGACTTTTTTACACCAGAGTTGCAGAATTTTCCAGGCTTCAATACGCGGACCTGGTTTCAACAAGATGGAGCAACTGCCCATACCTCTAACGTCGCTATGCCGGTCGTCCGTCAACTTTTCCCTAATAAAGTGATCTCTCGAAAAGGAGATATTCCTTGGCCACCACGTAGTCCAGATCTGACCCCAATGGACTTTTTCTTATGGGGTTATCTTAAGACTAAAGTGTACGAAACCAACCCGCGGACAATTGACGTCCTGAAAGAAAATATACAAAGAGAAATGGCAAACATTACAGAGCTTACTTGCCGCGCAGTGATGGATAATTTTAAACGTCGCTTACAGGAGTGCCGCGATCGTAACGGATTACATTTAGATGATGTAATTTTCAAAAAATAATTCCCATTTTATAAGGATTACGACAAAATAAAAACCTTTTTCATAATGTCATTAGTTTTTTTTAAATTATTTTTTTACATTTCGAGGGACTTATGGGCCACCCGTTACTAACTTGATTACAAAATCTTCGTAAATATAATTACGTCGAATTGTGTATGAATTTAAATTTTTCTTCTTCGCTTTCCCATACAATAAGTTAACAAAATACCTATATAGTAAAGTTGCAGCCTATATACGTCCCACTGCTGGGCACAGGCCTCCCCTCATTTCTGAGAGGGTTTTAGGGCAAGGAAGTGTCCGCCGCGCTGCCCCAATGCGTGTTGGCGAACTTCACATGTCTTCGAAATATTTTTTTTCTTATTCCTCTGACATGCAGGTTTCCTCACGATGTTTTCCTTCACCGCCGAGCATGTGGTAAATCAGCGTGGTAAAGCACTTAAAATTTCAATTAACAATTTCATATATAGATCACCTTTCACAGTAAACCTCGGATATATATTTTAATATTCATGTCTTTTTAAGTTGTGGAAGGGCCTAAGTGGCCATGAAGGGCCCAATCATAAAAATAAGCCTGAAAAATAAAAATAAAATCAAGTATCTGAAATCGCTATACATCGAAACAGGGAACTGGCTGAAAATTTGGCACCTTATGTCACGGTATTTTCAATTTTTTTGACATTGATTAGTTCAGAAAAACATACAAATTATGTTTTCGATTAAAAATATAATCCTTGAAATAATTTAAAACAAAAAATTACACACACCATACAAAATAACCAAAAATTACTATTTAAAAAAATTAAATTAAAACACTACTTCAGACCTTTAATGATATTACGTCACAAAATTATATTATCAATTGAATAAGATCTGGCAGTAAAAAGAGCTTGTAAATTCCTTGTAACCAAATTGTTACTTTTTTTAAAGAGCTTGTAAACGCTGCATTACGTCTAATAGATGTTATTTATATAAGCTAGATTATTATATAAAAACTAGAGGAAAACAACACTCCAGCAGAATATGCAGTATTACTTAGACATTGCCATTGAGCTATTATGTACTACGTACTAGAGGAGACACCGCATTCAGCTACTCTGTTCCACTCAACTGCGGTTCATGCACTGCACTTTAATCAGTCACTCGCTAGGCGCTTGTAGAGTTGTCACGTGTTGTGTTGATTTAAAAAAATCTCTTGATAAAAATATGCCGTCTTGTGTACTTAGATATTGCACAAATAATTCAAGAAATGTCAGTAAAAACCAAGGAATTACTTTTCATCGGTTAATAAGATACTTATTCAATAAAAAAGTATTATAAATTAATAATAAAACAAATTATTCCTAAGACGCCATCTCGTGTCACTGAATATAGATTATGAAATTAATATGTTCAGATGCGACATTTCCGTGGGTACTTAAGTATAGGACGAATATATTATTATACACATTTTTTTTATAGAAACATATATAAGTTATTATGATTTGGCAAAAATTTCCATGTTTAAATCCGCTTATTATTCTTTTATTTTATTTTTAAGTTTCCACATCAAAGTCAAAGTGGAATAAATTCGTCCATTTTTAACTCTCGCGTGCCCAGCATTTATGAACGATTATTTACAACATTTATGATTCTAATTTAAATAAATATATTTGTAATTTAAATTTTATGTTAATAAGTTTTGTTAAACATACATTTAGTACGTTTTTTATATTTGACATAGATACCTTTTAAAATATTCAGATAAAAATATCATTAAAATGTAATTCTGACATAATATTATGTAATATTATATTAAATTAGCACATATACAAAATAAAAAACAATTTAAAAAATTGTACTCGATATAATTAACAATACAATATAAATAAACAATTATTACATACTGACCATTCTACTTACGTATAATCTATAATAACAAAAACTGACCGCGCAAGCGCAATGCGCGTTTATACCAACTGCGCATGCGCGACTCTACTATTACCGCGCATGCGCGAAGACATACGAGTAGTGCACAATTTTTGTTTGGAATAGCTTCTCTAGTACGTAGTACATTATAACTCAATGGACATTGCCTAACATCTCTACTGTGACTCTCTATTGTGGAAAAAAGTGTTTTACAAGCAATTAGATAGTTAGATGGTGTTGTGATGGGCTCACCTGTATCTCCCATTTTCGCCGATATATTCATGGAAGACCTTGAGGAAAAAGCCGTCCTTACTGAACCTGTAACTGCAAGGTTCTACAAGCGGTACGTAGACGATACTTTCACAATTTTACCATCAGACAAACTAAAATTCAATTTACTATGGTGTTAGAGGCAAATTATTTCTTAGCCTTCCTAGATGTGTTGGTCATCCGAAATCCCAACAACACCATAGGTCACACTGTGCACATAAAAAGATCCATACAAACCAATATTTAAACGGTGAATCTCACCATCATCCTTCACAGTACCTAAGCTACCGTAGACAAATCTTTGTTACAGAGAGCACGAGGGATCTGTGACAGCAAACACAACAAGCTTTAGCACGACGAGCAGGTTCTGCACGACTACAAGCTTCAGGTCCCGCACCTACGTCACAGTGACCGAGTGCAGCCGACCACAGTAGAGCGTGTGCCTGCTGTAATACCATATGTCAGAGGTGTCACAGACATGATTGGCTACATCTTGAAGCGAGTGTCTATTAGAAAATTCTACTCTCTCATATATAAGGCAATTCTATTCTATAAAAAATAAATAAAAAATAAATAAAAACCGGCGTAAAGAACAGATAGCTGACGTGAAAAACCAACGCCCCGTAAAGTTTGCAGTTTGTGATCATATCCTAGACGGCCCCCGTCTTTACATCAGATTTGATAGACCACAAATCCACATTATTTCCTGATAAGGATAATACGTCAGGTTATTGAATTAAAAAAACATCCTAATTTCAATAGAGAAGGTGGCTGGGTACTACCACCACCTTGGGATCGTATAGTTAATAAAATTAAAACTAAGCCCAAGTATACCACTGCAAGACTTCAAGACACAGCAAGTTCATTCTGCGTAGATCAGACCAAAAGTGATAATAAAAAAGTTGAAGACATTCCGGGTTTACCTTGACATCGGGACGTCAATCATCTCAGTCCCTCGTGACCATGGGTGCTAGAAAGCATCCGAAACGTCGGGTATTAAAATTAAGTAAATTAAACGCGATAAAATATGTAAAAGTAATTCAATTCTGAGTAAAAAATATAGTCTAGAAACGGCATAAGCACGGCGCTATGTTGTGGTATGTCCACATAGTATGACATGAATTAGGACATAATAAGCTGGAAACATACTTCTTTCTTTTATTGGCAGCATAAAGAAGTGGGAAGATCCTGTATCGCTACACAGGTGCGTGTGAACTGACTTTATAATACAAGTAAGGATTGTAAAACTTACTTGTCTTTCATCCACTTAACGTCAGGCGCAGGTCTATTTAATCCTTTATGGATACTTTTTTTATAGAATAGGGCTCAAGTGTTGTTAAGTGACGAGCCCCGTTCAAGAACAACTGAAACACCAGGGGAATTGTAGGAATAATAAAAGTAGGTTATTGCTGTGATCCGTAGATATCTACATCTTTACTCAAATAAGATGTGTTGTTCCGACTGAATATTTAGAAAATGCACTTACTAGTGAAAAGTTGTTTTAATAATCTCCATACGAAATACAGCATAGTGTTTCTGTATTTATGTATGTGTATGGAGATGCCTCTATTTTAATCTCGTTTTCTGTGAGAGCGTGGTCCTTTCCCGATTAAGTCGATCCATTCATGCTGCAGCCATATTACGATGCAATCAGGGTCTATCACTAACGAAAAAACTTAACTTCGTATATCCTACAAATATGAAATATCATTACGCGTTCATGCAGGTTTTACAGCGATGTCTTACTTCATCTTTTAGTAGTCAGTCAGCACATAACACAGACCAACAAAGAAAGAAAGATAGAGCGCAGCGTAAATGTGACGCAAAAACCAAGCCAAAACCAAAACTTTTTTATAGAAGAAGGCTGACAAACGAGCACATAGTGCACACGATGGTAAGTGGATGCTGTGGCCCTTATACATTTATGCTTATCCTCGATTAAGAATCAAAATGAAGATGCGTCTGAGGACTAAGATGGAAAGCCTCGATTCCATTAAAAAAGGGTCTCCGGATCTCTACACTCACCATACGAAACACAGCAGTATTAAGCTGCTATTTTACGCTGGTATTCTGTGAGAGCGTGGTCCTTCCCCGGTCGAGCCGATTCATTCGTGCTACAACCATAATATAGCTGCAGCGTGGATCTACCACGTTTGAAAACATATTGTAAGAAGACGCACTCACGTACACATATGCATCTAAAATCATTTACACACACACACACACACACACACACACATGTAACAACATGGTTTTAGGTGCATGTGTACGTGTCCGGCAGTGAACTTTTACGGGTTGGTGTGCGTAAGTGCCAAGAAGTCAGCTTCTTGGTTTCGTGGTTTTGGCACCTTTCGAATGACGGCGCTCTGTATAACTTTTATTATAGGTCTAGAAACCCAGAAAAGATGACGGATTTCTGGTCCCTTGTCACACCAACGTGGTGGAGCCCTGCCGTATGAATGGAAATGGGCAGCATGAATGGGTCGACTAGACCGGGATAGGAACCACATTTCTCACAGAATACCAGCGTGAATAATTATATGTTTTGTTAGATGAGAGAAGTGAACCCGAGACCGTCTTTACTAGAAACTAGGCATTCCATCTTGGTCTTCAGAAATAACATTACATCTGCATTTTGATTCTTTTGATAGATTAAAATGTATATGAGCCGCAGCATCCACTTACTATCATATGAAATGTGTACTCAATTGTCGTCCTTATTTTATTTAAAAAAAAATCACTAGGCTAATAATTTTTTCGGGGCACAAACCGCAGTTGCATCACAGTATCAATATGATCCATCTCGCAAAAAAAGAAGTACAAATGTACTTCTTTTTTTGCGAGATGGATCATATTGATTTGTTTTGTATCTGTGTCCTTCGCACAGGGCGACGTATCGTTGGCGTTGGCTCGTATTAAACACCAAACAATTAATTGTTGCTTTGTTTCAAAGTACTAACCACACAGTCGTGTTTTATTTAGCAGTAAACATATTTCAAACATTTTTTGGATATCACTAGAAAAAAAAGTTTCCACTACCCCATATCGTCTATCGTCAAAACTGAAACAGGAAATATGCAGCCTCTTCCTGATAACTACGCAAAATCCTATACTATTAAACGATCAATTCTTGTATATTATATCCTATACTATTAAACGAGCAATTCTTGTATATAAATATATATATAATCGGAATCTCGGAAACGGCTCCAACGATTTTCATAAAATTTGGTGTCCAGGGAGTTTCGGGGATAATAAATCGATCTAGCTAGGATTTATTTTTAGAAAATGTCTTTTGTCCGTGTTTTTAGGCAATGAAAAACTGCTACAATATTGTTAGAATAAGAAGGTAAATTTTGACGGATTGTTAGTGATTATAAATAGCTTAATTGGTATAATGGTCGGTCACAGAATTTTAAAACCCCGGTTCGAGCCCAGACCGACCGACCGACTTTTTTTAATTTTTTTTTTCATGTTCTTTTCTTTTTTGAGAAAATCTATTTTTTCGAGCCCTTTTTTTAGTATTTTTTAAAGACACGAAAATTAAAATTAAATTAATTGCACTCATGATTTTTTATTCAAATAACCAGTTCCGTTTTTTCTGTTATGTCGCTAAGATCAAAAAATATTATTTATATTTCATCAGTATGTAATTTGTATCTAAATATAATTTCCAAAACACACGAATTAAAAAACTCGAGCGAAAAATACCGAGCAAAGCTCGGTCAACCAGGTACTTATACTAAACTGCGGTTGCCAACTTGTCTGCCAATCATGGAAATCATGGCAAAGTTTTAATTATAGAATTACATAATCGCAGGGCCGTGGTAGGTCAGAGGCTAGTCACATACAGTAATTTTACGGTACGCGAAGAACCCTGGTTCAATCTCCGCTGAAATCAATTGAATTGTTAATTGCAATTAAATGAGAATAAACCTAATTTTAAGGGCTAATTTTCCAACGCGCTTGGCGCTGAATGAAAACATAGAGACGGCAACTGTATATCTAAAAACTAAAAAAAATCGAGGACTAAATGTGACGTCCGCTGATACTTATTGAAGCGGTGCTATAGACTAAACTCTTTATAACTCTGTCAAAAATTACAGGAGGCATGTATCCAGCAGTGACAAATATGGCTGTAACTTTACTTATACTGCTGTTCGCAAAGCTTAATCTGATTATGTGTCAACACGATATAAAAATGACCTCGATATACAGCGATACTTCCGGGATATATTGCCCGTACAAAATGAAACAGTGGATACGAGCTTCGGGCGGACGTCATCAGGCGCAATGAAATTTGGCAGGAGTGGCGCTGTTATCAGCGCACGCCTGCGATATTTATTGGCACTAATCCACGCTTCCGAAGGCACACCGTTAGCGAGGAACTGGGACGTGAGAGTGAGTTGCCTAACACGCGGAATAAATTGCCGAAGCGGCTTTAAAACCTTATCGACTCGATAATTATTTCATGAAAATTATATAGAGACACGCAAACATGTTGCTGTGTACTTTTTAAACTATTATAAGTCTATCATTGCCAACTATACCACCTGATGTTAAGGGGCGATGCGGCCGAATATGGTAAAGCCCATTGACTTAGCTTAACATGAGCCTGTTCGCTCTTGTTTTGGCCCTGAAGACATGAACATTATTATCAAACGGAAAGACCGATACTTGCAAATTATACCACTCCTTAGCTGTTCGGATTATGAACGACGAAGCAAATCGTTTGTTTCAAATGCGTGGTATGTCAACAACAAAGATAGATGAAAGTGTGCCAAACGGGTACAATCCACCTGTTGGTAAGTAAATGCTGTGTCCCATAAACACACACAAGAATGAAAATGCAGATGCTTTCTCACTCCTGAAGACTAAATGAATACTTCTTTACCATAGAAAGTGTCTCGGGTTCTAAACACTCACCATAAAAAACACAACAACACAATGCAGTTTATTACGGTGGTATTCTGTGTGGACGTGACCTTTCCCCGATCGAGACGATCCATTCGTGCTGCAGCATTAATACAGGATGGTTCAACCACAAGTAAATGTATGATATGCTGTATTCGATAGATTTATTAAAGAAATTTCTAGAACCTTAAAAGCAAAAGAGATTATTTAAAAATTACATATAAAAAATCTAATTTAAAAAAGTCTAGGACATATTATTTTAATGTTTAAGATAGTATTCAATGGTACATTACCAGCCTACATACTGTTTACTTGCCACTGCCACAGGCCCGTCACTTTCAAAATTCAAATTGAAATAGATCAATATTTTTGTCATTATTGGAAATTTAATCACCGAAGTGTAGGGCGGCTCACACTAGATAAAGTAAAAACCTAGTAGGAGATGTAGAAAGTCAATGACTGCATGTGATTCAAGACCGTGCTTTGTGGCATTCCTTGAGGAAGGAAGTTCAGCAGTGGACATGTTATAGTCTTTTTTTATAGAATAAGGGCGACAAACGAGCACGCAGTTCACCTGATGGTAAGTGGATGCTGTTAGCCCATAGACATCTACATTTATCCTCGATTAAAAATCAAAATGCAGATTCGTTGTCACCCCTGAGGGCTAAGACTAACCAACAAGCTTACAGTTCATCTGGCTTCTGTAACCCATTTACACCTTCAATTAACTTCAAAGACAGAGTGCGGAATCACTCCCAAGGGCTGTAACGTTACGTAACGTTGGCTCTTAAGTTAAGTTTCAAAAGTCGTATTATAAACAATTAAAGTCTGTTACTGTTTTAGTGTACGTCCTCTGGACATAAGCCGTTCTGAAAGCAGGAATGCATTTCATGGAAGAATTTCTAATAATGTTGATGAGAGTACCCATATACTTACTAAAATAATGCAGTACCATATTACTAATCAATGGCCTGAGCCTAAAGGTAAAGTCTCACTATAGAGCGTTAGAGCGTTAGACAGGTCAAGCGGTGTGGATCATGGTCACAAACATACAGTGCTGCATAAGTGTCCTGAGTGTTGTCCGCTCGAGTTATATGCCCATGATGTACAAGAGAGCACTCATATACTTATCACTAATCAGTGACCTGAGCCGAAGGGTAAAGCTTAAGTAAAAATGTTTTATAAGTGGTAGAGCCATGCTGCAGCTATATTAGTAGTGTAGTTGTAGCACCAATGGGTCGGCTCAACCGGGGAAGGACCACACTCTCACAGAATACCAGCGTAAAATAGAAGCTTAATACTGCTGTGCTTCGTATGGTGAGTGGATAGAACCGGAGATCCTTTTTACTGGAAACGAACATTCCATCTCAGTCCTCAAGAGTGACAACGCATTTGCTTTTTGTAATATAAGTGATGTCTATGGGCCAAAGCATTTTATTATTATTATCCATTAAGTGGACTGTGTGCTCGTATCCCTTGTCGTCACCCTTAAGATAAGTCTTATAAAAAAGCGTACAGTCCGTACGGATAAAGAATGGGATTAGAAATGATGGCTCATTCGGCCCGTACCGTTAACATGCACCACTAGCGAAAATCCGCTAACAACGCTATATCGTTATAACGTCACATTATTCTGTTATTTCAAAATTTTGTATTATTGCTAAAATATGTATTTGAAAATAGTTGTATACGGGCGACTCGCTCTAGCTTAGCGTGGGTGAGATCTATTAATGTGTCGTTATTTAGACTTAAGATAACCTTTAAACTTCATTTATTTTATCCTATCAATATTTCTATCCACTATCTATATTGTATAGATAGTGGATAGAAATATTTATTCTATCACTAGACCACTCGTGATATTACTTTACATTTGTCCATTATGTTTTATTACAATCGGTTCCAATCCGAAGATTAGCTCGGACAGGCAGACAAACGAAAATTTGAAAATGGTTACTCATGTCTTAATGAACAATCATATTAATAACAAAATCAATAATAATTATGAAGAAAACTATTAAAACGCGTCGTATTTCACAAATTAGTGAAATAGGATTGACATTTTTTGGTAGTTTATTGCATTTTGTTGTATTCCAATGACAGGTTGGTTAGAACGAACGTTAAATAGAACGAACGAAAAACGCATATCGCAACGTATTATTTTTGCAATCTTTACCGGCGGGTATGGGTATAGATAACGACAGTGTGCGAGCGAGAGGTGAATAGAGGTGACGCCACAGATTTAGTATTAACTGACGTTTGAATAGATTGACAATGCAAAAAAGAAAGAGCTGTTCACGTTCATGCTATTGGCCTGTATTAGCCTGGCGTTATCCGTGAACAAAACAACTCCCGCTTGTATTTGCAAAATCTCAGGTTTTAAAGTGAAAATTTGTATTTGATAGACGTAATTAATAATTATTACTAGGTGTGTAGTACTAAATATAACTCACATCAGAAATAAATCCCACATTATTATACATTTAACCCGTAAATACGATTGAAATGTTTAACTGTCTAAATTCTGTATTTTAGAGCAGGTACAGAATATTTGTACATAATTGGATAGGAAAAATTATCACATTTTGTAGTAATAAACATCTCAATGCAAAGCAATTGAATTTTAAACAATTACAAATGCGTGAAATTCTGCTAATTTTAAACTCACTTATGTAGCGATTGTTATTATCGATTATATCTTCGAATTATACAATGGATGCATGCAGCCTTATTCAACTTAGAAACATAATTTTTTAATTTTAAAGTTCCGTAGCTAAATATTCTGAAAAACAAATGAGCACACAGTCCACTTGGTGGTAAGTGGCCGTTGTGGCAGATTTTCACGAAATATTGATGTACGACCAAAATGGTTGACTATAAGCAGCAAGTTTTTTGATTAAAAATGTTTTCCTCATAGATGTGCCTACCGTGTAACGGCAGCGTAAGAATTTCCACTAAACGGTTGCCGACCCGATCACCAAGCGTGGCAACTATAACAAATCTCCTCATGTAAAGCAAAGTACGGAGGAGGCCTATGTTCAGCAGTGGATTTTATTAGGCTGTAACTAGTAAATTTATACTCCAATCGGTATATATAATTGATATAATTGATAATTGAAGTTTAGGCGGGCAATACATGGTGCAGCACTATTTGTCAACCACACATGCACATTACACACACACTGGTGTATTTTGATTTTGGTCTCGCCCTAATCACTCCCTCGCCAATTTTTGTACTAAATAAAATACTATATCTATGGATGACGCCATCTTCAATCCCATTCTTTTACCACACGGGTAGTACGTAGGGTTATGCGGCCATGAGTCGTAATAAGCACACACAGAATTTGAGTGTCCTGAATCACCCACTGGATTTGTGTGGGAAACAATGTACCATGTTAGGCTGAGACCTGAGTTCAAGGCATCTGGTGAAGGGCAGTAAAAAACAAAAATATGACTTTTAGTAAAAAGTAAAAGTCAACTTAAAGAAGCGAAAACAATAAAATAACTGCAGATTCTGAAGTCGATGCTACCTACCATTATAGCCTATTAAGGTACACTGCTGAACATAAACCTTCCCCATAGATTGGCTCCTGGGGGATATTTGCCATAGTTGCCACGCTTGGCAAGCCGGTCGGAAACATCAGATTTTTATTTTTATAGTCGTTATTAGAAAGACACTTTTGACTTCTGATTTGTTTCGTCGCTTCTTACGACGAACGGATGATATGGGGTAGTGGATAGGAGAAATAGAAGAATAATTAAAACCACTATAGTTCAGAATATGATATTATTTTATAATTTTTGACACTTCAGGGTGAAAGTTATAAAGGATCATCCTTGAAGTATATCCTATTTAATAAAACGAAATCATCAAAATCGTTAAGCTCTTTCTTACATTATGAGTTTTGTAAATTATTGTGCAAGCTTTTTTAAATTGCATAATGTTAATGTGAAAAAAGTCGCTCTAGGTTTATTTCTGGTTCCTCCCAGGGCAGAGACTTTTTCCAAACCAGTGTTCAAAGTAAAAAATGACTTTCAATGATAGTTGTTTATTATAATCTACTAGCAATCCGCCCCGGCTTTACACGGATGATTTCTGTATCTCGACAACCGCACAACTTGTCGGGTCCAATAGTAAGTCTAAAACATTCTCGAATCAACTTAATCACATACACAAAATTTTATGACAATCGATCCAACCGTTTAGTACGAGTCGCATACATACACACAGAAGAATTATATGTATTAAAATTTAATTAAAATACTATCCTATCTCTCAAATTGGACCAAACTGCACACAGTGTGCAAAATTCCATCGAAATCAGTTCAGTAATTTAGCGGTTCAAAGAATGTCACACTTAATTTTATATATAAAGATATTAAAGAAAAGAATAGTCAATTTTATTCTTTTCTGCTACCCTATTTTTAAGTCGCCCAAAAGCCGGCGTTTTCACGTACACTGAAAGCTCATACTCAGAACACTGATCTACCACAGCTGACAACACGCATTAGAGCCCAAGGGCTCAAACTTACTCATTCTGTGTCATATAATGTTACTCAGTGTCTTTTTCCACGCGCCCTGCATAAGAATTTCGTTCGCGGTGCCTGTTCTAGTACGTAGTACTTTAAGGGTGTTACACGGTATTTTTGGATTGATTTTGCAACATACTGATCGATATATCAGAGATATGTCGATCAATAATCAATATGTAATATTTAATTGCCTCTTTCTTTAACACTAATAACATTCAAGTAAATACATGTGGCGCCTTGAAATCAACTGGTGTATTTGCAAAACAATTCCTTCGCTTTATCACAAATTTATATCAGAATCGAAATGTTCGTCAGTCCATTAACGAATTAAACGGTTATAATGGTGAATAATAAACGAATAGATTAAACTTACGCCGGATTTAGATACGATGTATGTATGCATTAAACTATTTCAAGTGTACATACAATCGAGTTTACATTAATCTAATAAATACGGAATTTAAATGAAGCGCTTAGGTAGGTGTGGCGACGGTGTAGGAAAATCAATTGACGGCTCTATGGCGCCGTGGCTTAACAATGATTTACGGCGCTGAGGACCGCGGGTTCGAATTCCGCACGAAACAAGTATGTGAATGGTCTACAAGTAGTTTTTATGGGTCTGGATGTTTGTCTTTGTGCAATTTATGTATGTAAACTGCCTATACGATATTAATTAAAACCTTGGGTGGATCTTAATGTTTAAAAGAAAGAACAGAATAATAATTGCACTATCCCGTTATGGCTACAGCACTGTTAGAGATGGTCCATGCTCAAGATACTAGCGTGGAATGGCAGCATAATGCTGCTGTGCTTGATGTCGTAAGTGACAAAAGCCGGAGACTCTTTTTACAACAAACGCGGCATTCCATCTTAGTCCTTTGTGGTGACAACGCATTTGCATCTTTATTGTTATTTGAGGACAGATTCTTGTGTCAATTTTGAAAATATCTAACATCATTGTAATTGGTTTAATAGTTTAGCCATGAAATAGTAATACAAATACAGATAAATTTGTTATTATAATTTTAATATGGATTTTTCCCAAAAAATTCTGCACATTTTAATTCTGACAGTCCGCGGTGGAAAATGCGCGCAAATCAAGGGATAGGAGTTGTCCGATTCACGAGGATGGCGGCCAGCACTAATGGAGACTTGAACGTGTGCGAAAGCGTTTTTGTAGCCCTGCCAATGTGCGGCGAACGGTCAACCTGTGGGGTTTTTAATAGGTGCGAGTATAGCATCCTTGCCTTCACTAGGCATGCGTAGGCATTTCCCCGTTTAAAAAGTGCCTGGAAGATCTTGAGGACTACGATTAAATTCATTACAACCAGCTAATATTTTTCTTTATCAGCCTGTGACAACCCTCTACTAGACACGAGCCTCCCTAGTAGTAGGAATGATTTGTCTCCATTAAATTAAACTGTGTGTGTTATACCACAGAATCCTACACCTCTAAACGAGCAAATCTTCTTATATATGTATGGGAAACGGCTCCAACGATTTTCATAAAATTTAGTGTCCACGGAGTTTCGGAGGCAATAAATCGATCTAGCTAGGATTTATTTTGGAAAATGTCTTTTTGTTCGTGTTTTCAGGCAAAGATAAACTGCTACAAAAGAAGATAAATTTTGACACTGTGTTAATGATGGTAATAGCTCAAGTGGATATCGAGCGGTCGCGAAGTCTGTCTTGGTTCGCGCCCTGTCGTCGGTCGGATTTTTTTTTACTTTTTTTTCATTTTACCTTCTTTTGTGAGAAAATCTATTATTTTGAGCCCTTTTTTAGTATTTTTTAAAATTTAACTTTTTAAATGACTTTTTAATGAAACTAACTGCACTCATGATTTTTTATTCAAATAACCAGTTCAGTTTTTTCTATTATGTCAATAAGACCAAAAATATTATTTATGTTTCATCAGTATGTAATTTGTATCTAAACGTAATTTCGAAAAAAAAAACGAGCAAAGCTCGGTCATCCGGGTGCTAAATACTAGTATTAGTTATACATGATATATACAAATATATACTATCTTCTATTATATTGTTGAACCTTAATGTATTTGTGTGTGTATTTGTACAATTGTACGACCTAGGGAGCTTCACACATTTTCAGTGTAACAGTAATGTTAATGTCCTTGTGTTTGAACAACAACTTACTACAACACCTACGGAAATAAAATTCAATATGACACTTATGGATAGAATGGGGTGACGGATTTTCGTCCAAAATTTATTACTAGTACCTGGATGACCAAGCTTTGCTCGGTATTTTTTGGAAATCGTGTTTTTGTAAATTATATTTAGATACAAATTACATACTGATGAAATATGAATAAAATTTTTCGATCTTCTCGGTCATTATTTTTTGTGTTTTAAAAAAATATGCTAAAAAAAGGGCTCCAAATAATATATTTGCTCACAAAAGAAGGAACTTGAAAAAAAGGAAAAAAGAGTCAGACCGGAGACATTTGAACTCAAACCGGCGCTCTATGATTTCAGGACTGCCCGATATCCGAATTGAGCTAGTATAACCTTGTAGGCAACGGCAAAATTTACTTTCATATTCTAATGATATTGTAGCAGTTTTTCATTGCCTAAAAACATGGATAAAACGACATTTTCTAAAATTCTAGCTAGGACTATATCGATTTAAACCCTTTGACGCAAAATTTCATGAAAATCTTTTTCTGCTGTTTCCGAGATTCCGATTATTAATATATATATATATATATATATATATATATATATATATATATATATATATATATATATTTTACGCCGCTACCATACCTCGCCGTATGGTAGCGGCGTAAAATCTACCACCACCCCTTGCTCCGCACCATGACTCAAGAAATAAAAGAAATGGCCCCGAGTTCCCGGCGCCCCTTAAATGGGGCAGGGGTGCGAAGAATCTCCGGGAGAAAAACCGGCGACGAGGTTCGTCACCCGTCACGTTATGTCTCCCGGAGGGGCGAAAAGTGGATTGCGGAAACCCGTCTGGCTACGCTGAATGTATGTGGAGGAATGAACGATAAGATGGATGAAGTATGCGAAATGATGAATGACAGAGGAATAGATGTGTTATGTGTGAATGAGACGAAACGAAGGGGAAAGGATGCCACTGCACATGGCACCTATACCGCATATTGGTCTGGTGTAGGCGAGACCGAACGGGCATGCCAGGGAGTCGGTTTCATCCTTTCAGAAAGAACGGGTCAATGTGTGAAAGAGTATGAATGTGTAAGCCCGAGACTGCTATGGATACGAATGAAAGTGGGCTTAAAGAAGCTGTTCCTGCTAGGGGTGTACGCCCCAGATATGTCTAAGCCCACTTACATCCGAGAGCAGTTTTGGGACATGGTAAGGATGGTGTTGACAAAATGTAAGGAAAATGAAAATATTATTATGTTAGGAGACTTTAATGGAAGGGTTGGGGTGAAGAGGTCTGGTTATGAAAGGATATTGGGAATGTTTGGTGATGAAAGTATAAATGAGAATGGTGAAGACCTCCTCACCGTATGTGCGGAAAAGAATCTTTTTGTGACGAATACTTTTTTTCGTCATAAGAAGATTCACATGTATACATGGGAAAGAGGTGATGATAGAAGCATGATAGATTTCGTAATTGTGGATGAAAGAATGAGGAGCGCAGTCGTAGATACAAGGGTTTACCGGGGGTCCAACGTAGGGACGGATCATTACTTGGTCTTATGTCGAATTAATGGTCTTTTCAAGCGTTGGCGGCATCGGACATCTGTGTCTACCACTGCGTTACAGCGTATAAGAATAGAGAAGTTACAAGATGAAGATGTGAAAGAGAAGTGTAAATGTAGACTAAGAGAAAATATTAGATGTTTAAATGAGTTGGGTATGAATGATTCAGACTTGAATACTGTGTGGGATAATATTAAGAAAGGTTTGGTGGATACCGCCACCGAAGTATGTGGTGTAAGTAAGAGAACAAATGAAAGGAAAAGTAATACGTTATGGTGGGATGATGAGGTACGGGTGGAAGTTGAATCAAAGAAGAAAGCATGGTTAGATTTACTGGCAACCAAAGCTGGTAATTCTTCTGGTATGAATGATGAGATTGAAGGAAAAAAGGCAGAATTTAGACGTCTAAATAAGAGAGTAAAAGAAGTTGTTGAAAGGAAAAAGAAAGAAAGAACGGATAAGAATGATAGAAGAATATCTGATAATTTCCAGGCTAACATAAAAATGTTCTGGAAACTCGTAAGAACTGCCAGGGGAAATACAAAACAGCCTATAATAAATGCTATAAGAGATGAGAATGGATGTATTCTGAATGATGAAGTTTCGAATTTAAACAGATGGAAGGAATACTTTGAAAGCGTATTTATGAGTGAAGAGTCATCTGAACTAAATGAACTAGAAATTCCGAAAGAAGTGGAAAGGGGTATGGAGATAAGTGTAGATGAAATAATGAAAGCAATGAAAAGCATGAAAGCCGGTAAGGCAGCTGGATACGATAGAGTATCACTCGAGATGCTAAGGGCTGGAAAGGGAGTGGTGGCAGGCCTGCTGTACACCTTGTTTAATTTATGTTGGGAATTAAAACGGGTACCGGATGACTGGTGTAAAGCAGTTATAGTACCAATATATAAAGGAAAAGGGTCACAGCAGGACTGCAAAAACTACCGCGGTATCAGCTTGCTTAGTATTGTGGGTAAACTGTATGCTAAGGTGTTAATTGAAAGAGTTATGAAAGAAACTGATGGAAAAATTTGGGATGTGCAAGCGGGTTTTAGAAAGGGAATGGGGTGTACAGATCAAGTCTTTTCCATGCGCATGATTGCGGAGAAGTTTTTGGCTAAAAACCAGAAAGTTTTTTGTGCATTCATGGACTTGGAAAAGGCTTATGACAGAGTGGACAGGAATGTGTTATGGCAAACACTGAACTCATATGGGTTGAGCGCTGGTTTGATACAGGCATTAAGGTCTCTTTATAGGGACTCTAGTGCTTGTGTCAGGATCAATGGGGTCTACTCGGACTGGTTTGGCATCCAAAAAGGTGTCAGACAGGGCTGTGTAGCTTCCCCTTGGCTGTTCAACCTATTTATGGACCGGTGTTTGCAAACTTTGAAAGATGAAGAATGTGGGTTAAGAATGGGCGAGTTAACCGTCAAATGCCTTTTGTATGCCGATGATCAAGTCATATTTGCGTCATCGGAGGCTGAGTTGCAAATGATGGTTACATTAATGAAGTGGGAATTAAAAGAAAGAGGAATGAAAGTGAACGCATGTAAGACGAAAGTGATGGTTTTTGAAAGAGAAGAAAGCAAAACGGTATGTGAAATAAGAATAGAAGGAGAGTTAATTGAGCAAGTGGATGAGTTTGTGTATTTGGGATGTGTATTTAGCAGGGATGGTAGATATGACAGGGATATAGAACGACGAGTAAATGCAGGGAATAGAGTGAATGGGGCACTACACTCTATTATGAAGAACCAGAATGTGTCAAAGCAGGCACGTATGGTAATTCATAATGCTGTGTTAGTCCCTACTTTAATGTATGGTAGTGAAAGCTGGGTGTGGCAGAATAAGCACGAAAGTAGAATAAATGCTGTAGAAATGCGGTCTTTAAGGAATATTCTAGGGTTGAATCTGAATGACAGGGTGAGAAATTGCGTGATAAGAGATAAATGTGGTATGCAAGATGATGTTGTGACCAGGATTAAGAAAGGAATGCTTCGGTGGTTTGGTCATGTGGAAAGAATGAATGAGGAAAGAGTGACAAAGCAAATTTATATGGCAGATGTAAACGGCCGAGTCGGGAAGGGACGCCCTAGGAAAAAGTTTATCGACCAAATTGGCGATATTTTGAAAATGGGCCACGTTAGAAGTACCCTTAACCGACGAGCATGTATGCGTAGATATATGGATGTAAAGGAGGCGAAAGAGGTATGTCAGGATCGTGCCAAATGGAAGTCCGTAGTCTCTGCCTACCCCTCTGGGTGACAGGCGTGAGTGTTTATATATGTTTATGTATATATATATATACATATATATGTATATATATAGGTATATGCTGTAGTTATATTATAGTTGTAGCACGAATGGGTCGACTCGACCGTTGAAGGACCACGCTCTCATAGAATATCAGATAATAGCAGCTCAATGCTGCTGTGTTTCGTATGGTAAAAACTGGAGATCCCTTTTACTAGAAACGAGGCATTCCATCTTAGTCATCAGAGGCGATAACGCTTCAGCATTTTGAATCTTTATTGAGGGTAGATGTAGATGTCTATTAGCCGCAGCGTTCACTTACCATTAGGTGGACTATGTTCGTTTGTCACCCCGAATAAAATTCTGTTTTATTTTCTATCGTTATATTGTACTTCCACTTTATAAAATATCAAAACTTTATTGTGTGTTTAATATATATATATAGTTATAGTATACGTTTAAAGGATAGGGTTTGTGTGTTCAGTTGTCTATGATTCGACTCATGACCAATCATATTATTACCAATGATCCTCGTCCCTGCCCGCAAAATAAATGCAATAGTTAAACAATAGAAATGTTCACGTATAACTCACGGGACAGTGGAATGGTTAATTTTATTGTTGTATTCGTAGCAATACGTCTATCAATCGTTGATTGAAGCGTTGTTTTTGTTACTACCCGTTTTTGCACAGTGAAGTCATAAATCGTAACACCATTCTTATTGAGGCGCGAACAAAACTTGTATAATTTTTAGCGTTTCGCGTCAAAATTAGCAAAAGGAAACACTTGTATCTGACGTCAATGAGGTCGAAGAAGCTACTTCACGTAGATAACTGAAATGTACAGACCTGTCATTGATTGTAAAGTTTATAGGTCCAAGAGGTCCATGCATTGAGCAACACAGGCCAGGAACGGAGGGGAGTAGTCATAGAGGTTTTCCGCGATACAGAACTGTGTGTTATTTTTTACGGGGGAGAGGGGATCTGCGCACACAGTATTCATCTGTCACTATAAAACTCACACAGAATTGAAAAAATAAAGTAACAATTTCACACACACAGAGATATGACTACAATATAAAAGTATCGCTCAGCAACAGGGACAACTCGGATACAGACAGAGATGATTAATACTGACTATGTGCAAGAGATAATGTTCTAAGACTCGGATCAGTCAGTAAGATAACGCCATCTTTTTGTAAACTTGCCGTGGCAATTTTATTCATTTTTATATTTCAATTTATGCAGCGAAATATTAGTATTTCGGCATTTTTGTAGGACGTTGATTCAGTGGCGCAACTAGATTTAGTGTAGTGAGCAGTGCGGCTGCAACTAGTTATATTGTGTGCATAGGACCGCGTGGACTTATACTTTGACAGAGGGGAACGCCTGCGTATGGCTACTGCCCTCCGCTGCGCCGTGCCAATGGCCCATTTTACTCCATGGGTCTATCGGAAGTTTCTAAAGGAATAGTATTCCTGACCAATCGTTGCCGCTGGAGATAAAAACTAGTTATTTTCTCATGCAAAGACTAAGTATAGACATTCAGAGCGCAAACGCAGCCACTGTTATTGGCACTATACTACTGGGAGTCAGCCAGTCCCAAACAGTCCTATGTTTGATTATTATAGTATTTAGTCTCGTTTATTGTACTAAATACTGATTATAATTGTACTAAATAACGCTTATATATATGGATATATCTAGCACATATAGGACAAATAGATTTAAAATACGATATCACAGGTTAGAGTGGCCTGCTGGCTCGTGTGGATAAAATCTAATAGACCACGCGTGGGATGTTCTTAAGCTAGCTGTTTGGAACCGTCAGCCACCTCCCCAGACAGTGCCAGAGGTCAGGGAAGCCGCTATTTAGGAATGGGACAGGTGAACAGTGTCTTCCTAGGCACTGGAGACTCGAACACTTGCGGAGGTCCAGGAGGATCTACAAGTAATAGTTCCGGGTCTAGGTGTTTGTCCTTGTGCAATTTATGTATGTAAACTGCCTCCACGATACATGAGAAAATTCTAGCATGGACTTGAAAAAATTTTGAAATACAAAAAATCTCTATCAAACACTGTTAATAAGTATAATTGCATTTCTCATATACTTAAATGTAAAAACTTTTATCATTTGTAGTAACTTGCCAATCTTCATTTGAAAACTTCGGTTTTGAATTAATTATAACATTTAATTTTGATAACAATTAATTCGGATGCCATCGGGTTTTATTAAGGTCATTAAAATAATATTGCTTCAAGATAATAACAAGGACTTGATAAGTTCTGTGAAGACAATTTTAATAATGTTTTTATCTTCAGTTATATATTTTTGTTATTTTTCCCTTATTAGCATAAATTATTACACGCTGTATCAGGCCAGCGTACAGGCGTAGTTTGATCACAGAACACTATTACTCCTACCGGAGAGTTTGATTGACATAGTGGTATGATATCCGGTTGTAAAATGATATAATAATAAATTGTCTAAGTAAATAAGAGAATAAACTCGGGTAATTTATATATTAACGATAAAGTAATTTCTTGTTATATCAGAGATACTTTAATTTAAAATTTCAATCATATTTCTGCAGGAATAAGCTGTCACTATACCTGCTAGGTGCCCCGTTATTTTTTCATTGTATTAAAAACCTGTTTTAGAAATAAAATTTGATCAGTTTTTGAACCATGTTGATAAGTTGTATATCATATACCCTACATTGCTCTTATTAACAGCCTGAATCTATTCTGGAAATGTTCAGATATTTTTAAAGAAATTGATAATAATATTAAAACAGCTACAGAAAAAATACTAAATTTATATTTAAATACAAAATAAGGTCCACATTATTTTCTAGCGTTATATGGATCACTTTGATTGATCCGTGCATAGTGTCACTCTGTCCCAGGAAAATGTTCGCCTGGAAGTTAAAAAAACAATGGGATATCCCTTTGGTACAAAGTGCGCAGAGGTTTTTTTTCATAATTTCTATAGTAACCATCAGGATCAGGTCCGCCTACTATCTGTTTCGACTAAGGAATCTAGTCACTAGTTCACGCTTTATCATCATGTAATCTCAGCACATTACTTGATGGGGAAAGCCTGCGCATAGCCATAGGAATCCGACTGGGAGCGGCAATCTTTTAACAGTACCCTCGTGATAGCAGCGTCAATGAAATTGGTTTCCACGGACTTTCGTGTAAGAAAAGTGCTGGTGGGGTGTCCAGTCACGGTTCTCTGAACGATTTTTCCGGAATTTTTTTATCTATATATTTTCCCTCGGTTTAGAGCCTTGTATTATGTAATATTAAAAGACGATAAGAGGAAACCCGACGGCATGACTTAGATTCCTTGGAAGAGAGGTAAAAGACCTAATGTAGAGACCGCTGAACTAAGTGGCACAAATATGAGTCTCTGAAAGATGACTACATATTTATGCCATTTGCGGTGCAGGCCGCGGGTCCACGAGCGATGAAGTTTCTTCATCATCCGGGACTTGTCGGTGATGATAGTGATAAGAGGACTGGTTCTTTTCTCGTTCAAATACTAAGTCTACTAAGGCACTATGTCGCGGGCAGTAGGACTGTATTGATGATTTAGGTTTATGGTTTTAGTTTGTTTAAACTCAAAGACGTTCACATCTATCCTCGATTAAGAATCAAAATGCAGATGCATTGTCAATCCTGAGGATTAAGATGAAATGCCTCGTTACTAGTAAAAAGGGTCTCCGGTTCTCAACACTCACCATACGAAACACAGCAGCATTAAGCTTCTATTTTACTTTCATATTCTGTAAGAGCGTGGCTGACCCATTGGTGCTGCAGCCATAAAATAGCAGCAGCATGGCTCTACCACGCAAAACCATAGGCAAGATTTGGCTTAATCGTCACGCTTTTTCGTTTTGTTTCGTTTGATCGCAATGCCAGATATCACGCAGTTTTGACGCTGCTAACTGAGCTAGCTGAGGTTTTACGATTGGCATAAACGGGATGGTATACCACCATCTAGCGGAGGCCACTAGATTTTTCTAACAATTCCCATAATCGTGTTTTACGACACCCACAGAATGAAGTGGGGTGATGTATTATCTTACATCAACATCACACGGCTTACATGTCACCATGATAAGGTACGTGAGAACGTGAGGGTAATATAGCCAAAACTAGGAGGAGGGTAGGTACAAAAACACAAAGTCGTATACTATAACTAATATATTAATAAAAAATAGCAAACAAGCTTTGGCAATAATTAGGAACACTTCGAAAAATCAACTTAATAAAAACTAACTATATTACGCCGTACTAAAAGCGACTAAAATATTTACTATAATGTCAACTGTAGTTGGTGTCGGTACAGCATCGCCCTTTTGACCCTTTATTATTTGATTGACTGATGAAGAGCTATCGAATCATAAAACCTTCTATGCGAACAAGACTGTGGTTATTGAGCTATAAGAAAGTGAGCACATTAACCGGATGACCATATTAGCCTCACGTACTATATAATAAATCCACTTCTCTTTAAAATGGTTCAGATCGAGGTGACGGCTAGCACATAGCTGTCATACATGTGAATGGATGCTGCTTGTTTTGAAAAATATTGCTCGGGTTTGCAAAACATTTATGAGCTATAACTTTTTGTGTATTTTAAATTTTACCAGAACATACTTTGACTAACAATATTCCTTATCATTTTTATTGAGAAAGTATTAGCACATTAGCTCTTAAAAAATTAAAAAAGCGCGACCTTTTCAAGTCGACAGTAAAGCTCAACCCAACCCAACCCCTCACGCTTCGCTTCGAAGTGCGCAAAAGAGGTTACTTTCGAAGTTCCTCTTGCCGTTTCTCCGGACCAGGAAATCTCGTTTTGAACTTGGGGTGAATAGAAACCGAGGATGGATAATGACAAGTCTGGTTATTTGATAAGATCGTCTATAGGTTTTTCAAGATTGCTAAAATAAGGGGAAAATGTTAGCACATAATCTTTACTATAAAACGAGCAATTCTTGTATATATATAATCGGGATCTCGGAAACGGCTCCAACGATTTTCACAAAATTTAGTGTCCAGGGAGTTTTGGGAATAAAAAAATCGATCTAGCTAGGATTTATTTTTAGAAAATGTCATTTTGTCCGTGTTTTTAGGCAATGAAAAATTGCTACAATATCGTTAGAATAAGAAGGTAAATTTTGACAGATTCTTAATGATTATAAATAGCTTAATTGGTATAATGGGCGATCACAGAATCGTAAAACCCCGGTTCGAGCCCAGACTGACCGACCGACTTTTTTTATTTTTTTTCAAGTTCCTTTCTTTTTTGAGAAAATCTATTTTTTCGAGCCCTTTTTTTAGTATTTTAAAAAACACGAAAAATTTACATTAAACTATAATTGCACTCATGATTTTTTATTCAAATAACCAGTTCCGTTTTTTTCTGTTATGTCGCTAAGATCAAAAAATATTATTTATATTTCATCAGTATGTAATTTGTATCTAAATATAATTTACAAAACACACGAATTAAAAAAAAATCGAGCGAAAAATACTGAGCAAAGCTCGGTCAAACGGGTACTAAATAATAAACAGTAGAAATAATCACACGATCCCGATACGTAGAAAAACCAACAGACAATTAAACAAATAACTTGAGACTTGTTTCTATTCACCCCATTTTACTCGGTATTTAAAACTTAATGACATTTTAACAATCTAATTTTAATTTCTTACATCGTAAAATAAAGAACATATCCATGACAAAGAATTTTCATTTCATATTAATAATCCATGGATAGTCCAGCTTGATATTCATTTTAGGAAATTACATCACTTGAGGTTTTTATGTAGTAAATGACGGCATATCAACACGTGTGTCTAATCTAAAAGAGAGCATATTTTTTACAAGCGATCAAATAATTAGTGATATTTGATCATTGAACAAAAACTTATGACTAATGTTTTATATTTAATATTGTACTAGAAACAGTTATGACCTATGGAATATTTTGAAGGTTGGTACTGCCGTACAAAAAACCTTTAATTTCGATATATCATATATATACATATATATATATATATATATATATATATATATATTTACATACGCTACCATACCATTCACCAGATTGCGTTAAAACTTTGTCAACATATTTCTTGCAAATGTTATAGACATAGTTTGATCAGGTAGGTGGCACTGACTCTATCCTGGGAAGAGCCAGTAAGAAACTCAGAGTGAATTTCTTTTAAATAACAGCTTACAATCAATGATTTACGTTAATAATATATAAGTCAATGCTTACAATCATATGTTACATATATTAGCAGGGGGGCCCCTCCCAGGGGTTATTATCCCCCTACCCCCCTAGAATGATTTCTGAATCGGTGGAGTCGAGTAATGGTACTAATAAATAGCTTGTGTGTCTGTTCTTAGTATGTACAGAATGAATAATATTTATTTTTGTACAACTACTTTCATTTTCGTGTACGTACTTTACATTTTCATAAATTTATTGAGAGGCCAATGTAAATATATTAATTTCCTTAATTTTTTGTCTGCACGAATCTTTAGTTTTTAACTCATAAATTGCTCTTGTGACCCTCATCTGTAAAACAAATATAATTTCAGTGTCAGTCGCGTGTACCCATAGCAAAATAGCATACGACGTTTTGCTATGAAAATAGCTATAGTAATAGTCTAGCTGTTTCATTATTGGTAAGATTTCTAATCTTTTTACAGCATATGCTGCAGCACTAGGTCTTACTAGTTTTGACATATGAGGACCCCATTGCATCCTCGCGTCTATTGTGATTCCAAGAGAAATGTTGGTATCGAAAACTTAGCTCCTTCCCATTTAAAATTACATTGATATTTAGCTGTTTGACTTTTGGAGTTATAAATTTCATATATTTAGTTATAGTGCAATTTAAATGCAAATTATTAACGTTAAGCCAATTTACTAATTTATATATATCATTGTTTACATCGTCATGTTTTATTAATTGTCGTAGTGAAGCATCATCAGCAAATGATACTACGTCATGGTTATCCCCTACTATATAAGTTAATTCCATCAATATATACAAGAAACAGAAAGGGGCCGAGAGCCCTGAAGCACGCCCATTTGTACTATCAACGAGGAAAAACTCATACTATTAATTACAACTTTTAGCGTTCTGTTACTTAATTGTGAAATAATAAATTTAAGAGCATCACTTTATACACCAAAGTGTTGAAGTTTCCTGGTTAATATTTCATGGTGAACACAATCAAAGGGCTTGGATAGGTCACATATTATACATAAAGCATCCTGTAAATTCTCCCATGCACTGAAGATAATATATTTAATCAGCTCAACACCAGCATCAGTTGTCGAGTGACGCCTTGTGAAACCGAATTTATTTTTATGAAGCAAATTAATTTTCGTTAAAAAAATTAACAAATGATCAAAATTATTTTTGGCAGTACAGAAATATGTCTTGTACGTCAGATTTAAAAGGTATTATTAGTATTACTTTAATCAAGTTCAGTCAAATCAGGAAACACACCAGATTCGATACCAGTATTAAAAATAATAGCTACTTGCGGTTCGATTTTATCAATTATTTATTTATCGAAAAAATAAATACTCGTATATCCTGTATGACTTCATTCGGATTAGTCAATCAGAAGTCACATAACCAGTAACAGATGCACCAACAACTATATTATGCACATACTAAATATATAATATAAACATCATTAATAGAGCATATTAAATTTCACTGCTAATAATTTCTTTTTTATGAAGTTCGTGTATATAATAAGAGTATACGTTATCTTTTAGTTTTGGTAATCAGTGACTAAAACACGAACATTCACGACTTTCATAACCATGTCAGCGAGCATGCCTTCATATTACCTTCAGAATACATTAAAAATTGTCAATTTCTTTTAAGTGCTAGTTTTATACACTGGCAAAATTTGACGGAGCACATTGAGAATAAAATCTAGCAGCCACCCATAGTTGTATATGAAGTTTAATGTGACATAAGAGCCTAATCTCAAACTATCTATAGGCATTATAAATTGTAACTTACATTTATACGATTATCACGAATATTCCGTGAAAATTTTAAGTCTTACATTGTGCCATTCTTATTCTTTCTAAAAGAAAGGAGTAATGCCATTCTTCCTCAATTCTTAATTAAATTCTTCAACAACGTCAATCTAACTTTAATGAGAATCAATTTATTAAAGAAAGTTTTATCTGTGTCGCCCGGAGCATAGAGAACAAATATGTTGCCTTCTTTTTTTGGATCAGAGTTGGGTGTCATAAACTGCTCTCTAATCTAAGTTAAGACTTTATTATTTCTGTCTAAGGGCTTAAAAGCCATGATTGATCATATGAGGTCTCAATAATACGGTATTGTTAAGGTCCGAATTAGCGTTATCTGGTAACGGAAGACCAAAATCTCTGATGAATCTTCCTTTTAGAGATCTCACTATTTTGTTGACCTCTATAAACGCTTTATAAAATATGTTCTTGCCATTATTTAAATATTCCCGTGCTCCACATTCGATGTAATATATTTCAAACACTCTTTCTCGATGGTTATTTAAAAGGCTCAGGTCAGCTAGTAAGGAAAAAATAATTGGGATAAAAATTATTATCTAAGCGATTCTACTTACTAAATAATGCAACTTCCGAGATTGTGCTTCACTAGTAAGTACCGTATTTCGGTGATCACAAAGCTTTGCACGCAGCTTGAGGTATCTCAAATAACCCCACCTACAGTTTTGATCAAAAGAAGCGAGACTTTTAATCACGTGGAGTGACATGTTTTAAAGACCGACTTAGTCCGTAGCACTATATACAATTACCTAAATTACAACCAAGTTATGTGCACCCTCCTCCAAACCCTCCTTTCCCTTTCCCTTAACTTCGTAATTTCACCACTTGTTATTTAGTTAAAAGAGAATCTTAATTTTCTGTCATAAACGTGTATCTCATATATGTAAACATTAATGTTACCTAATAGTAATGACATTTAAAAACACAAACCAAATTCAAATAATTAAGATGTAGTATTAAACGTAAAGCAATTGTATCTGATAAATCTATACATGATCTCATTTTCGTTTATCTGTGCCGGTTATCTACTCACGACAATGGTTAGGTGAGCCGCGACTAGACACCGAACTACAATCATTAAAAGCTAATCATAATCAGTCATTTCTGTCGCGATCCAGCCTCAATAGCTTTAAACTGATCGCTTACGTCAGGCACATTGATCGAATTACGGATATAAAGTACATAGATGGTGCAGGGTAAAAAAGGTATAATATAACTTCTTTAAATTTCCGGCAAATTACGGTTTTGTCTGGAATGGAAAGGTGACAAAATGCGTAAAAGTTGGTTTTATTCCATTTGAAAATACAGGCAAATATAATAAATTATAATGTGACACTTATGATAAGATTCGCAGACAAAGCATTAGGTGCCGAGGGTGATGTCAAGTCCTAAGCTTTAGTTGGCAACTCTTTATTTTTCAACATAAAAATATATTAATTAAAGTAATTTGTGACCGAAAGAAATGAGAAACTCCAATAACTCCACATAGCCCATCAAATATTTATTCATATTTTTAACTTTTAAAATAAAATAAACATAATTTATGTAAAAAATAGTAGCAGTAGTTTGTGTCATCAACCTGCCCTTCACTAATCAACTGAACATAGGCTTACCCCAAGGTATGTCACAAAGCACGGTTCTAATCCACTTGTTAATTTCCTGCATGTTTTACGTGTTAATCAATCCATCTAGTAAGCATACACACATCGCATATATATTTTACGTATTTTGTGTTAGCTCACTTCTGCATAAATAGGACCTTGATCTACCGTGAGTAGTTACGATGTACCAGTTCTGGCGCACTTGTAGAGAGGTTGTACCAGTTCTGGCGCACTGAGTCAGAAGTTGTACAAGTACGACGTTCGTCGATTCACGATCCTAAAAAAAAAAAAAAAAAAAAAAAAAAAAAAAAAAAAAAAAAGGTTTTGGCATGCTCTGATCATGAATCTGCGGTCCATTTTTGCGTAGGATGCACGGTTCCGGAGATGTGCACATCAATTAACTTTTATCTAATTGATATCCGCTTCGAGCCTCAACCGTCATTAGCGCTCCATTGTCCTTATCTACTTATCTATTGTTGATTGACTACCGTCATTATCTATTATTCGTCGGCGTGTGGGTCGGCTTATGCTATTGTATTATACTCCTTTGTTCCTATCTACACTAATCTGACTCATTAATAAAACACATTACCCAATTTTGTTAAAAGTTTTATTTATAAAATACAAAATCTTATTACTTATTATCTATAAAATAGGAGCGAAACATCTCATCCACTAAAATATCGTTGTACAATGTGTTCCCTGTAAATATACTCGTAAAACTATGCATTGAACATCCCTGAAACTTATATAGCAAATACATTAAGCAATATTCGCCACAAACTGAAGTCCACTCATTCTGAATCCTATCAACATTCCAGTTCCATCTTTTACAATTTCTTTTAAAAAACTCTAGATGATATCGTACAGGTGCCCGTCCGAATGAATCAAAATATTGACCGACGTCATTCGTATCGATATATAAAGCTACCCAATGTGACCCTGGTTTATCATCTGTATCCAAATTGCATATTATATACGTTGGTACGTGGGTGTACATGGGTAGTTTATTGGCAGCATAAACATTATTTTCTAGAGTGGGGTGAATCTTTTTCAGATGTTGTTGTACATCTAGTGTATCCATAATATTACTGCTATTAGTAGATTATTACAGTACCAATCTACTCAACGACTAATATAGGAGTGATCAATTATAGTGATTTCTAAATATTAAATTGCATTCTTTGTGTTATACAAATCGTATTTGAGTCACCAATACACTGAACAAGACACGACAGGAAGGACGTAGGAATGTAGAGATAAGCAACAGAATGTAAGGTAAGCTTGTTGACGCATAAAGATACTATCAATTCTACTGCAGAAATTCTTTAGATTAGAATTATTACTCACTGGTACTATATAAGACCAAGCAACTGCAGTCATGGAGTTAGTGTATGGTCGTTTGACCGCAGTGGATCTATCAATACTACGTTTGTGTTACTTCAACGCATCAAAGGCCATGGATGTAAGTGTTTATTCTATTGACAAACTTACTTTTCTTTCTGTTATTTTCTTACGTGTGTATGATTTAGTGTTAACAAATTATATTTAAATATTATGTGTGTGTATATGGTTAAGCCGTGGTAGCTCAGATGGTTAGCGCAAATTGTAAAATTCACAGTACGCGACCCGGGTTCGATCCCCGCCGGCACCAATTAAATTGTTAATTACAATTTTAAGTGCTGATTTACCACGTGCTCAGCGTAGCCCTAAAACCCTCTCAGAAATGAGAGGAGGCCTATGTTCAGCAGTGGACTTTAATAGGTTGTAACTTTAGCTTTTTTAACTTTTATGATTAAGTGTTAACAAATTGATATTAACATGATAACTGTGTTGTTGCAGAAATCATTGAGCTTCGATGAAAATACCTATAAACAGTATTACTACTCGCCACTCTCCCCTCAAGAAGAGAGTGATGACATCGTCATTAATAATAACACATGCGATGGTGGAAAAAGAAAATCGCAATCGATTGATCATTTTTTTGAAGCTGAATCAAAAATAAAAAAGAGGAAGCTGTTATCATCAACCGTAGCACGAGCCGCTAGAGATGGTGTATCATACATTTCTACTAATTCTGACGACGGAGACCAAGCGACGCATCTCATCAAAATTGAAATGTACGATATGAAGAAGCTATCCAAGATTCCAACTACTGATCATTGGAAACATGCTTCCACGAGGATTAAATATTACGTAAAGACTAATAAGGATAGCATCTACGACAACACAAACGCCCTCGTATACAATATTACAAAGACAATAGCAGAAAGTGAAAAAGTTAAAAAATACTTTTTTAACAATGACAGTCATTAGCTGATCATTAGTGAATGTGATTCTGTTTACTTAAATTACAGGAAGACAAGAGCAGAAGAAAGAGATGAGTGTGGCATACGTGTACAGAACACATCATTGAAGAACAAAACTACAACACTGAGTGGAGATGAAAACGAGAAGAATATGCAGTACTCAAGAGCTGAATATCCATTCTTCAGTTCAAAATCTAGCCGGTTGCTCAGTTTCGAAAACTGGCCTCTCGTTATGCGACAGAAACCTGAAGATCTTGCAGAAGCCGGTTTCTTTTATACTGGCCATGCAGACAGGACCAAGTGTTTCCATTGTGGTGGTGGCTTAAAAGATTGGGAAGATGATGATGATCCTTGGCAGCAGCATGTTCAGTGGTTTAGTCAGTGTGCTTATGTAAAATTTAAACTCGAACAGAGTTTTGTATTACATTAAATAGAATATTTATAAAGAAATAAAAAAATAATATATTGCATACAATTTGTTTTATTTAATTTTATAATGTTTCACATAGTTACATACACACAAAATGCATTACACATAACTCATAAAATCTATCACACAACACATATTATAACCTTAACTACTATAGTCTACAGTAACATTTCTGTTTTTATCTATCTCAATAATATTATCAAACTCAGCATAAACTATACAGTTAATTGTTTGTATTAGTGAGGATTCAAATCGTACTTCTAATCTTACACTACCATGCTTTATGAGATTCCAATGAGCTGATGAGTTGGCTGATAAATCAGGAGTTAAGTCAAATGCTAATAGACAGTAACCTTTGGCATAATGTTCACAAGAGATTCCATTTCCTTCATTAAGAAAGTGAATACCAGTTCCCGAGAATAGAGTATGATATGCTGATGTAAATATGCTATTATTAAAAGATGGTTGCAAAGCTTTTGAAGGTATTTGTTGACCATCAATATATAAGCTGAAAGAATTAATACCATAGTTTTCAAAGTTAAATGGATTTTTAGTAAGGGAACCATTAAATGCAGAATTGTTCACAAATCCAATTATACATCTTTTGGGTACCTGCCCTAAAAATATATTATCAAGAGTTTTTCCTTGAACACCCGATGGAATTGTTAAAACTTTTACTTCAGCTCGAGTAATAGGATATTTAGCAGTGGTAGAAGCTAAAACTTTTTGATGTGCGAGTAATACACTTGGATTAATTCGTGCTTGTCGAACAATAAGAGTTGCATCCGTAATGCAAACTTTAAACTTTACATCGTTTGACCCAGCAATTAAATTAAAGCTCTCTCTAGATCGAACCAATTTAACACTCATTTCAACACCATTAATTAAAAATTTATCTTGGTTGAAAATGTCACCGTGAAGATGACCAATCATTTCTATTTCCTTACTTTCACTAATCAATTCCTGTCTTTTAACAAATCCTATGTTTTTACCATCCGTAGAATCCATTTTTCCTGCTGTATCATCATACCAAAGACTACAAGTAAGATGAGATTGTTTAGCAGCAGGAGCATAGTTTAAAAGGGTTTCCATGTATGCTCGATATGCATAGGTATTATTAGGTGGTGATACAAGTTTTTGGTTTAAATAAACATCAAGTTGACTAAAAAGTGAATGCAGCCAATTATTTACAGGTGCTACTATTGTAGTAGATATCAAGTTAGTTGAATCTTGATTTAATACTTTTGCCTTTATGTGGAGTAATGTATGAGACAAATCTATGTAGTCATCGCCTGTCCCAGGAACTTGAAACTCGATAGGTCCATCATCACCAAGAGATGAAATTGGTTTATAATGAATCCACAATCCATTTTCAATGCTAGTTTGTGTAGACGGTAGTGCAAACAAATCCAATTCTGACTTAACGCACTCGCAAGAATGGTTATGAAGGAAAGACATATTTAATTTGAAAATATATCTTTGTTATTTTTTGGTTTTAGACCAAGTTTTTTCGCAGCTTTCACTTTAGCAGTTAATGGTGGAATGAACGAGGTCAATCGTTTTCTTTTAGTTTTATACCCAGATCCTGTCATGTTAAATTGATCAATTTTCTCATCAGCCTTTCGTTTTAAATTCGTACTAACTTGCTTTAGACGATTTTTATTGAGACTTTTATTGAGGCTTCCATAGGACGCGCTTGAACCATATCCGATAAAAGTCCTACTCCAGCGCTTAATGCCTCCTTACCAATCACTCGAGCACCACTTGAAAGTAAAGGTAAAACTGATCTAAATAACCCCCGTAAGAAGCTCCCAATACCATGACCGCGTTGGTATGGTGCACCCTTATAAATTACTCCAACTCCTGACCCAGCTTGATGTGTATAATAATTTTCATATGGACATTTATGATGATCACGAAGGGAATTCATTATTATAATTTTCGGAAATGTAGTTTAATACACACGGTTCCAAACTGGAATGGTATTTTTTGTCCTGTACTCGATCTTATAACTATTTCCAGCGTATCGAACTCTCTTCGCATAACAGGTAAGTAGTGAGGTTGAGAGAAAACGTGCATTTTATTTGCACCATAAATGTATTTTGTAGGATCTAATGAAATGACTCTTAGTAAAGGAGTCATAACATCACCCACAATCTGAGGATCGATAATGTCACAATATAGAAAGAGTTGAGATGGTAACCCTAAGTGTAAATTAGCAGGACACTTTCCAAAATTTCTCTCTAGGAGATTTTTATTTGGTTCATAACCTAGTTGTAAACTTAATTTGGGTGATAATGTTACGGATGTTATATTTTTATCCAAAACAGAAATAGACACAAATTTTGTTATTTCATCATAGCGAAATTTCAAGTTCTCTCCGATACCATTTAACACTCTTAAAATATGCTCAACGTTATCATATTTGGTAGCTGGAATATGTTTTTTGTAGTACACTGTGGATGGTTTATCTTCATTAGGCATTAACATAGATTTTGTAATGTATATAACATTTTCATGATCTTGAACAGTAAACATGGTACATGGATATTGAAACTCGACAACTCCAACCGACCATTCACCTTCTAATTTAATAGCTTTCGGTAATTTCGTTGAAAAATTTGTGGTCTTGTTATCAGGAAAATATTCCATTGAACTATTGCTGAGCAAAGTTAAATAAAAACTTTCTTTATTCATATTTCTTTTAAACTAGAAGCTAAAATCCAACTGTTAAATTTATCTGGATAACCTTTCCACTTCACTAATACTTCTTTTCTGTTACCTGAGTAACGAGTGTCAATTATTTTATCTATTTTATATTGTGAGGTGGGGTTGTAAGTGATTTTCTGTAATTCTCTTTCATAAAAAGTACCAACTATTGGTTCATTTTGTAAATCTGTTATTGTATAAACAACCCATGGAGATCTATCAATTATTGAAGATATAATAAATATTTCATCACTCCAATTTGATTCATATCCTTTTTGGAAAGCATGTTTATATTTAGTTATTCGAACATAATCACCCACATTGAAATTTGGTTTAGGATTTTCTAAAGAAAGTTTGTTTGACCGTCTATCATAAAGATTAGTCCAAACTGTCATAATATTGTTGGAATTTACATCACATGGGCACATCTTAATACTAGAGTGAAAGCTGTGATTGTAAGAGTATATTAAATCTTGTAAAACATCTATATATCTGTAAGTATTATTATGAGTGAAATAACGCCACATTTTCATTTTTAGTGTTCTTTGAAATCGTTCAACAATACTGGCCTTAATGTCAGGATTGTTAGTGGTATAGTAATTAATCTTTTTGGATTTAAAGTATTTTTGTACATCTTTTGAAACAAATTCTGTACCTTTATCAGATTGTATGTGAGTAGGTGTTAAATTACTTTCAGTAAATATACTTTCAAAACATTCTTTAGTTGTTTCTGAGTTTTTCTTTTTCATTGGTCTTGCAAAAGCATATTTACTAAATACATCAATAACACAAAGTATATACTTGAAACCATCATTATATTGAGAATAAGTTCGCATATCACTTAAATCAGCTTGCCACAGTTCATTAATATTTGATAGAATGTACCTATTACGCGGGAATTTTTTTCGAATGGGTTTATGTAATGTGTATGTTTCTTGTGATTTTAACCATTCCTTTACTTGCTTTTTATTCATTTTACACTTCATGGCTTTTGATAATTTATCAATACTACCAAAACCAGCGGGATTAGATGGATCATAATAAATCCTGTTAATTTCTTCTAGTACGGGGTCCATTTTTCCCACTCAAGCCTTTTACGTATTTTAGTTGTAGACTTTTTATCTCTACTGCTCGGTGTAGAAAACTCTTGAAATTCAATCTCAGAGGGTTTGTTCAGATCTTTTGCTTGAAGTTGGTTAATAAACTCACATCTCTTTGGATTTCCAATATAAGTAAGTGGTACTTTAATATCTTTTAATGCTTCAGCAAATCTATCCCAACCTACTGGATCACTTCTTTTTAAGGGTCTTAGTGAATCATTTATTAAATCAACAATATTACTTCCAGGAATTTTTTCATTATCAATTGTGACTGTACCTTCATTATCCCAATGTATTTTACCTCTACTTGTTTCAACTAAGTTTAATAATAACTGTCCTTTTTTATTATAAGTTTTTGGTATTAAACTGAGTATTTGAGCTGGTGTGTAAAGTGGATTTTCAACATTTTCTTTACTTTTGATGGATCGATTCTCCTCCAACAAAGATTCAGCATCAACTGAAGTTTTTAGATCTCTATCTTTATTTTTAAAACCAATTTTAGACTCGTTTGAATCTTCATGAGATGTATCAGAATAAATTGGTAATCTGAGTGGTTGACGATCCTCTTCGGTAAAATGAAGGTATCTTTGCAGTGTTTGTAAATATAACATCCATTTCTTTCGGTCTTCCGTCTTACTATTCATAATATTTTGCATTTCGATATCTAATCGAGATAAACTACTACTCGTATTAACCTTATTTTCTTGTTTTAATTTTTCAATCAATCCAGGTTCGATAAGTATCATTTTCTTTGCATTTTCCATGTTAACTGGCTAGTCCACTCACTAATCCACTCAATATTGCACCTAATATTATTGGTAAGAAAGCCCCTCCTTTTTGTATAATTATATTTTTTCTTAGTTTATGTTTACACTTACGCACTAGTTGACGGAGTATATTTTTGTGTTTATTCAATTTTTGTTTATCTTGATCTTTAAGAGGTACTTTTCCTTGTAAAACGTTATGAATACACTCACAAATACAGTTAATTTCTTCTTCATCACACGTTTTAAGTAATGCTCTTTGATATTTTGGTTTAAGCGTATGCAAAGCGTTTAGCAAATGTTTATGCGTTGTGAGTCGACGATGCATCATTTAGCAATGATTTGAAATGTTTGATTCTTGGTGTATTTAAACTCTTTTGTGGGGACGTAGACTGTGCAGAAACCATTAAATGGGAAGACATTTGTCTTGATACGACAAAAATCATTGGTATTCTGTTTTAAATCTACCATTAAATATCCATGCGCCTCTAGAGTTGCATCCCTGTAGGCATCTTCAATAAATTTTGGGTTATCTGGTGACACTTGTCGTGCTAAATATCTTATTTGAGTTTTATCTCGAGGGTTTTTAAAATATATTATATAACTTGAGTTTAAGGATATGTCTCTTTGCCCTTTACCCTGATGAAATAAATTTTGTGTTAAATAAAATACACTAAGATTCCTGTGATGACTACCTTTTGTAAATATATCCACAATTCTTCCATCGGACTCTCTCATTAGATCATCAATAATAACAAGATGTGGGTTTTCACCGTCAAACATATTAACATTTGGAATTCCTTGATGGTAGTTAACATTTGGTAAATTATATAAAGGTTGCATTTCATCAAAGCACCATGTGATCTGATTAAAATCACAATTACATATTTCTGTAACCGATTTTATGAAATTTGTTACAAAATTTGACTTCCCACATCCACTTGGCCCCGCCACAATAGCAGTAAACGGATGGATAAAGTGAAACATTATACACGTCTAAAGTTCTAAGGGGTGAAATAAAAAATGAAAGTGTTGGTGTTAACAATTAATATATATTGCAAACATTATATAAAACAGAATGATCTGTATACTATTTCTAGCACAATTAGTACATCATAATTTTACAATCAACTCAATCTCAAATAAATGCACACACACACACACACACACACACACACACACACACACACACACACACACACACACACACACGCAAATATAAACAACAATTAACTTAAATTATTTACAATAAAACAACGATTAAATATGTAATAAACTCTACGTCATATTATACTATTATCATTATTTTACAATCAATACAAATTTTATTTACATGCAGACATAAAATTAAAAACTATCAACACTTACATAACGCAGTTTATAATGACCCCAAGCTAATGTTTCAATATTATTATCTAAAATATGCCTCTTTGTGTCATTATATGATAAACCAATCTTATTTAATTTTTGTGTAAAAATTGTGTGTTTAATTGATTTAAATCTAAGCATACTATAATATTGCACTTTTTTATTAAATAGAGAAGACTTATAATTATCCATGGTCATCTTTTTAGTGATACATTTATTTACGCCTTTTGCCTTGGCTATAGTCTTATTCTCTAAGTTAAAAGCGTACATTTTGGATCGTAAACCCACAAATTCTTTCATGGTTTTACCATTATTTTCATCTTTAAAAAAACCTAATTTCTTTTTATTTAATTTTGGATATTCAAAAATATTATTTGCATCATAAGCTGAGGTATCAAAGTATGATGAAAGGTCAGGTTTTATATCAGAGTAAAAATCATCTGTAAATATATGATATATTAAACTATCCGTATCTGTATACAATAATTTGATTTTACTAAACTTTTTAACCATATAGTTATAATGAAAATCATACATTAATGTTTTTGAAATATCTAAAATGCAAAACCCTAAATAAATTGGTTTGTTATATATTAACTTTGTTTTTCGCAACTGAACCGCAACTAGGTTTTCCGAAAATACTGAAAGACTATGAAATTGTGGTTTAGCGATTAGATCTTGAGCACCTAAAGCTTTGCCCTGGTTCTCCCAGTGTGTAACTAATTTTATGTTAACCCTTTTTTCAATATTCTCCATAGTCTTTCCGAAGACTGAATTATTCATTAATTTATAAAAATCTTTTTCGAAATCTGATTTTGCTAACGTTCTTAATTTTGTGTTTAGATCTATGTACATCTTCAACCAGCGAGACTGTTTAAATTTTAAAACTCTATGAATTTTAGTTAATTTAACCCCCATTTCTATGCACTGCTTTAAATTTCTGTAATGAATTACATATTTATCTTTATTATTTAAATTTGGGACTAGTTTATTTTCATTAATATTGTCTGCACAAATGTTTTCGGGGCATAAAGGAAAGTCCGAATGTAAATCATGAAGTTCATCTGGATATTCCAAATCAACTTCTAAAATAAAACCGAAGTTCGATGTCTCAGACACATTAAATTCTGTATTCGGATTTACCCATTCGAATCCACCAGTAGGAAGACATTGAGACATAGCCCAACCATATAAATTGTTGGCATCAAAATATGTGATATATGAATTTGGTTTCCCTGCATCATAATCCCCCATATATTTGTTATTAGCTCTAGCATAACGATTACTACATTGAGATACACCACCCCTGATACCTGATCTAATAAATGCAATTTTCTCATAATCTGTTAAAAGTTCTAATTCTATTTTTGTATATTTTAACATTGCTTCCCAACTTAAACCGGGTGCTGTGTAATAATGGGCAGGGTCTAAATCATAAGTATTAATACATAACTTTCTAAAGTTTTCAAATACATCGGTTAAAAGTAAAACGTCTGTTTTTAAATACAGGTTTGAATAATCTAGCATATTACAACACCCAAAGTGTTTCCAAACATCTTTAGCATGATTGTAATCATCATTTGAAATATGGGAATCTGTGAGCGAGCTATAAAAAAATTTTTGTTCGGGGAGCGATGTTAGGCTTAAACTATCATAATTAGTCATAAGTTCATATGGATAAACGCCTTTCCGTTTTAAACGAAAGAAATCTTCATCATTAGGATAATTTCTACGTAATTCTTGAAATTGATCATTACTGAGATTTTTGGCCAATTCTTCTAATTTACATGATAAAAACTTAAATGAATCTATGAATCTTAATATAATTTCGTGGTTATTCATTTTTAATTTTTTGGAAAAGGATATATATTTTTCTTTATTTTGAGGGATAACTTCGACTTCACCATCACAAAAGTTTAACGCGTGAACAATAAAATGAGCATCATAGTGACTAAGGTTGTGTAAAAATATTGGTATATAACGAGGTTTTCTGAACTTCGAGCTACATGATTCGTGAGCAACACCTATAAAACTACCGGTGTACCAATCAAAATCATAAAAATGTTCTGCTAACTCTGTTTCACAAATATGACAAATGGTTGCATTTGAAATTTGGTTTTTGTCTTCATTTGTTAGCGGAAGTGGAGGATATTTTTGAAGTTTATTTATTTCTTTGAGGTTGTTAGATAAACTTTCCATAAACACTTGTGCACAGTTGGGTCCGCAATACGTTACATATTTTGATAATTTATCATCGTATGAACATTTTATATAATAACCAAAACTATGTACTTCATGTTTCTGAATATTGTGTGTGAAAGGTTTGGAAGGATCGTTAGAACATGATTCTATTGGTTTTAAAAATGCTTCAAAATCAGCATAAACTACGAATGGTATCTTCAACTTTTTTTCATAACTATCAAATTTAATTTTATCATTTGAAATAGGTTGACCAAACCAATTCTTTTTTTTTAAAGTTTCACTGTTTGGTAATTCTGTACAAATGTGGGCACAATTGTATTGTTCATGGTTATTTAAACTTTCCTTAGATGGAAAGTGAAGTAGACATGCTTCGCAAATGTACATGATGTGAACGTCTTTTGAAATTTGTTTACTAACTAACCGCGATAAATTTTTTATGTAACAATAATGATTTTTTGTATCCTTGGAAAAAAATAATAAATTGATATGTCTATCTTTACGACACTTTGTTAAAAATAATGGACCTACTATAGAATTACATCGTTTTTCTTTATTATATTCTAACCCAAAAACATTAATACTAATATCATTTAATTTCTCTACTTTTGCTATGTCAGAAATTTTAACTGGAAAGGAAATACCATCAAATTTAAGTTTATTTGCAGGTTTAACGTACGATGATACACGATCCGCGTCTTTGTTTACGGGATATAACGCCGAGAGTAACGCCCATTTAAAACAAAAATAATCCTTGCTTTTTACATTTATAACAGCCTTTTTTAATTTTATGTCACGAGGAAGATCTATGTATGAAGTACCGCGTAGGGGGTTAAATTTATTAACATTCATGTCTATAGATTTTATGTTTTTTAGACTCCATCCACTATCTTTTTTTTCAAATGCACTAATTTTAGTAGTAATTGTATCATTTAAAGATGAAAAAAAAATATTTAAGTCATCTCCTTGACAAATAATATAGTTAAGCGTTTGAAAATCGAACGTATCATGAATATCTTTAGTTTGTTGAACAAAATCAGCATGCAATATGAAGTTTACTTTAAAAATTATGTGTTGATGAATACACTCTTGTATTAAAAATAAAATATCATCTTTAATAGAATTTAAAAATAGTTCAGGAGTTTCAAAATTTACCAATGTCGAACTATCTACTCTACTCTTGATTTTATAAGTTAAAATCCTATTTCCAAAAGCAGATTCAATAACACTAACGTTTGATAAAGAATTATGTGAATTTAAAAGATTATTTTTGTGAACATTACTTTTAAAATGATTAGCTAAATACCGTTTCTTGATAAATATATGACACGTTAGACATTCCACTTGATCATCGTTACTGATACTGTTCCCTGCAGAGGTAGGCGCTTCTGCTTCCGTTGTTGGTTTTTTGATGATCTTGGGTTCTTTGCTGCTCGTTCGCTTCGTTCCTCTTCCAAGTTGTAGTGGTTGACTACTAAAATGTTTAAATTTATTAAAAACTGTACAAGACATTGTGTAAATTATGATCGAAATGAATGTTTATTTTACTTACTTAAACTGTGTTTCAACCATCGCACAGTGATTATACAACTCATCATCATACGATGAATCGAACAGTTGATCCTTCTCCATTTCATCACAAACTTTAGACAACTCCTGATTTAATTCGCTGTTGAATAGTTCCGTATTCTCTTCCATGGTTGTGGAGAAGAAAGCACTGGTGCACACTTCACTGAAGTTTGCCATCCTTATAGTAAAGAAGAAAATAGGTAGCAGAGTAAGTAACAGTTCAGTGTTGGTAGACCAACTGATATCCAAATTTCAAATAATGTCCGATATTTAAGTCTAACAAAGGATTAGAAATAGAATGTAATGAGTACACGGAAGTAATTTAAGTAAACAGAATCACATTCACTAATGATCAGCTAATGACTGTCATTGTTAAAAAAGTATTTTTTAACTTTTTCACTTTCTGCTATTGTCTTTGTAATATTGTATACGAGGGCGTTTGTGTTGTCGTAGATGCTATCCTTATTAGTCTTTACGTAATATTTAATCCTCGTGGAAGCATGTTTCCAATGATCAGTAGTTGGAATCTTGGATAGCTTCTTCATATCGTACATTTAAATTTTGATGAGATGCGTCGCTTGGTCTCCGTCGTCAGAATTAGTAGAAATGTATGATACACCATCTCTAGCGGCTCGTGCTACGGTTGATGATAACAGCTTCCTCTTTTTTATTTTTGATTCAGCTTCAAAAAAATGATCAATCGATTGCGATTTTCTTTTTCCACCATCGCATGTGTTATTATTAATGACGATGTCATCACTCTCTTCTTGAGGGGAGAGTGGCGAGTAGTAATACTGTTTATAGGTATTTTCATCGAAGCTCAATGATTTCTGCAACAACACAGTTATCATGTTAATATCAATTTGTTAACACTTAATCATAAAAGTTAAAAAAGCTAAAGTTACAACCTATTAAAGTCCACTGCTGAACATAGGCCTCCTCTCATTTCTGAGAGGGTTTTAGGGCTACGCTGAGCACGTGGTAAATCAGCACTTAAAATTGTAATTAACAATTTAATTGGTGCCGGCGGGGATCGAACCCGGGTCGCGTACTGTGAATTTTACATTTTGCGCTAACCATCTGAGCTACCACGGCTTAACCATATACACACACATAATATTTAAATATAATTTGTTAACACTAAATCATACACACGTAAGAAAATAACAGAAAGAAAAGTAAGTTTGTCAATAGAATAAACACTTACATCCATGGCCTTTGATGCGTTGAAGTAACACAAACGTAGTATTGATAGATCCACTGCGGTCAAACGACCATACACTAACTCCATGACTGCAGTTGCTTGGTCTTATATAGTACCAGTGAGTAATAATTCTAATCTAAAGAATTTCTGCAGTAGAATTGATAGTATCTTTATGCGTCAACAAGCTTACCTTACATTCTGTTGCTTATCTCTACATTCCTACGTCCTTCCTGTCGTGTCTTGTTCAGTGTATTGGTGACTCAAATACGATTTGTATAACACAAAGAATGCAATTTAATATTTAGAAATCACTATAATTGATCACTCCTATATTAGTCATTGAGTAGATTGGTACTGTAATAATCTACTAATAGCAGTAATATTATGGATACACTAGATGTACAACAACATCTGAAAAAGATTCACCCCACTCTAGAAAATAATGTTTATGCTGCCAATAAACTACCCATGTACACCCACGTACCAACGTATATAATATGCAATTTGGATACAGATGATAAACCAGGGTCACATTGGGTAGCTTTATATATCGATACGAATGACGTCGGTCAATATTTTGATTCATTCGGACGGGCACCTGTACGATATCATCTAGAGTTTTTTAAAAGAAATTGTAAAAGATGGAACTGGAATGTTGATAGGATTCAGAATGAGTGGACTTCAGTTTGTGGCGAATATTGCTTAATGTATTTGCTATATAAGTTTCAGGGATGTTCAATGCATAGTTTTACGAGTATATTTACAGGGAACACATTGTACAACGATATTTTAGTGGATGAGATGTTTCGCTCCTATTTTATAGATAATAAGTAATAAGATTTTGTATTTTATAAATAAAACTTTTAACAAAATTGGGTAATGTGTTTTATTAATGAGTCAGATTAGTGTAGATAGGAACAAAGGAGTATAATACAATAGCATAAGCCGACCCACACGCCGACGAATAATAGATAATGACGGTAGTCAATCAACAATAGATAAGTAGATAAGGACAATGGAGCGCTAATGACGGTTGAGGCTCGAAGCGGATATCAATTAGATAAAAGTTAATTGATGTGCACATCTCCGGAACCGTGCATCCTACGCAAAAATGGACCGCAGATTCATGATCAGAGCATGCCAAAACCTTTTTTTTTTTTTTTTTTTTAGGTTCGTGAATCAACGAACGTCGTACTTGTACAACTTCTGACTCAGTGCGCCAGAACTGGTACAACCTCTCTACAAGTGCGCCAGAACTGGTACATCGTAACTACTACCGTGCGGTGGCTGCGTAACAGAAGGCGGAGTGACAACCTGATGGATCATGTAAATAGTCAATTGATGCAGGTGGTTAAGGCCTGCTTTATGGCAATCTATAGGAGAAGACAATCAGCAGTGTACTTTTGATTAGATGTAATAAATGTATTCATATATATACAACGCGAACAGGCTTTTTTCTACTTATTATTCAAAACGATCGTGATAATCGCTTCGACTAATCTATATTAGTATTATAACTTAGTATATAAAACGCTTGTGTGTATGAGTTTGAGTTTGAAATAAACGTGGAAAGAACTTGCTATCTGTAAAAGACTATTTTATCTTTCGATCTTTTTTATAAACATGTATGAGATGCAATCGTTTTATTTATAAGATATTATTATTAAAAATATTAAATCATTTCACAATATAATTTACAAACAGAACAATATGAAATAAATTAACAGTAAAATAAAGCGTTTGTTGTGTTTGATCAAAACCGAAGAGATCACTTTACTCTTCCGACTATCGACAGAATCTCACAGATCACAGAGTATTGAAAACCGAAATGATCTATTTAAATGATCAACCCAAAGGACTCGGCTCGTATGGTGAGTAAATACTTGAACGATCCGTTCACTATAAATGAACAATTTGACACATGTCTACTTCTAATACGTTTGCTGTAGAGTCTACCGATCCATGGGGTCCACCTGGGGTGGAGTCTATAGGATTTATATTCGCGACTTTTCGTCGCTGCTAGTGATAAGAGAGCTGGTTATATTCTGACTCAAGGGCTAAGTATAATCATTCAGCAAAGAAACGCAATCAGTATTTTTGGTGCTATACCGGACTGGGACTTTATGATAATTTAAGTTTCTCAGAAATACATCAGGAGGTTAAGTGTTAGAAAAAAAACTTGTAAGAGCGGATATTCGATTTGCTCTTCTGCTTACGTATCAGTTCGAACATACCGTAATATATCCCCGTCACAGTTACAAAGTAGTGTAACATGAGGGACGTAAATACATGATAACACTAAATTATGAAAACCAACAGCAACACTGCCCATCTCATTGTAATAAGAACAGCCTCTCAGCAACACGATATTCCTTATCTGCACCAGAACAATTACTACAACGGACAGAATCACGATACTGTCATTCTACGAGTCTTAGAACTCGTAGAATGACTTATGCGGAATCTCTCGCGCACGGTGCCTACACTGAACTTTTTAGTGTACAAAAGAGTGGCGGTTTCCCGATCTACCCTCAATTCTACCCAGCCACCATCGATATGACGCTCCGCTACTGGAGTGACGCAACCACTCGCTCACTCTGCATCCATCTGATAATTTATAGATGCATCGTCAAGTTTTTAGTATTAGTTTTTTTTTAATTATGATAAGTATTGTATATTGTTATAAATACATCTTGTATCTGCTGTTTAATAAATAATCATATTTAAAAAGAGGTAATATTTTGTTTTTAATCGCTTCTAGAAAAGTAACAAAAGCAATGGAATCGAGCTACAAACTTAACGCCTTTGCGACACGCGCTTTATTTCATTAAATCGCTTGCAGCAAATCGATCACTACCGAAACATGCTGACACGAACTTACAATCCCTTTATAAAGCATAGTGATCTAGCATAAAATCTATGAAATTCTATTCGTGCACGTTTCAAATAATTATTTAAAACCTTTAAAGGTTGGAAATTCCTGATATTATGTATATTTATTATATTCTAGCTACAGATGCGTTGAACCTATGGAGGACCAAGATGGATTGCCTCACATCCTGAAGTTATACTAGCCATCCTTCATACTGAAACAAAGCTGTGCGTGTACTAGTGTTGCTAACCCTACTATAAAATATAGTATCCTACTATAATATTAAGGCTCTGCTATATATTTAAAAAAAGTAGCTCTTATAGCTGGTGAAACTACTATATTTGAATAAAGAGGAGGTTTATAATAAAGGCAAAATATTAATTTAAGACATTTCTAGTACGGGCATAAGTTCTATTACACATTAAAATGCATATCTTTTCACAGAGAAACAGTCTTCATTTGTTCGTCACCCGAAAATCTTCATCCGCGGAGGTCGTTCTTCAAATTTGAAAATAAGCAAAAATTGCTGGGGACTAGGTTTGGACTGTAAAGTAGGTGATTGATTTCTTCAAATCCAGAATGTGGTGTAATAATCCCCGTTCATTGTATTATTATTAGGAGGTAGTCAATTAATAAAATTCCTTCACAATCCCAAAAACAGTGGCCATGAGCTTGGATACCGATCGCTCCACTTTAAATTTCCGTGGCGGCTTTTCTCCCTTTTCAATCAACTGCATTGACTTTTGCTTTGACTCTGGATGTTATTGCCGGATCCATGTTTCATCAACAGTGACAATGCGAGAAAAAACATCGCCAGAATTATCGCCACAGATGTCCAAGAACTCCTGCAAAGTTGTGACTCAACGCTGCTTGTCCAGCGGAGTAAACAATTTTGGCACCCATCGTGGGCATACCTTTTGCATGTGCTAATGAGTATGAAAAATATCGCCCATTCGTTCCTTGCTTAATGTCTATGTCATATTTAATGTCTATGGCTTTCAGATATCTGCCACACCTTGATTCGCCGATCTTCTAGAACAAGTTTCTTTACTTTTTTAATATTTTCTTCGTTAACGGCAGTGTTTGGCCGCACTGACCTGGGGTCATCTTCTAGCGATTCCTTGCCATACTTGAATTCTCGGCTCCAAAAATTTACGGTGGCAAATGAAGGTCCAGACACCCTGTAAACTGTCTCGTAAACTTTTCTTCAAATATTTGGTTGAAATTTAGAATCGTTTGGCAGGAATTTGGGGGAGTAAATTGTTTTATTTGGTAGAGGTTTGTACCCCGATTATAATAACACCACTCCCATTAAAAGGTAATGCACCGTTCTTGAGAAGAATCGAAAAGAAAATCCCATAGAACTAACCTCAAAATCATAACTCAAAATTAATTAAGGGGATGGGAGGTGGTGGAGAGGGAGGCGGGGGAGTTGTAGAGTCGCTCCCCACTTCCACATCCTGCCGGACGTGCTTAGTTTTTTTATAAATTTTTAAATATCTAATTTTGAGATATAATCCTGATTTATGGGGGGAGAGAATTGGAGGAGGGAAGCACCACTTAGCGCAATCGAGAGAAGGCCGGTCGACGGAGCCCGCGAAGCGGGGCTTTTAGTTCTGAGTGGTTTACAAACAAATAACCACGAAGGGAATGGCGGGGTCTATTCGCTCGCTTCGCTCCCTCACTCGACCTTGCCTGCCATTCCCTTCTAACCTAACCTGTCCGAGTCGGGGTGCCCTAAGTCCCGCTCGCTTCGCTCGCTCTTGCACTCAACAAAACACCAAAATATTAGCTTTTATAATTACTTAAAATTATAAACACAATATATAATACAATAATAACCACACTACGGCTCGCACAGGTGCCTGCGATTTGCTACGACGGGCGGGGTCTGCTCTCCCTCCGCACCTACGGCTTTACAAAAACACTGTAGGAGTAGGGCAAAGAAGTCTACGTGGATTCGGGGCGTGCTAATTTAATTTTAGTACAGATTCGATCAGATCAGATATCTATAGTCAGGTTGCCTTTGCTCCCGCCACAGACACGAAATTCTGTCTGTCATCTTTCACAGTAATGTCGTATAATTTTTTCGTAGAAAGTCTAGAACCCAGAGCCGTAAATTCAGTTAATAATAAAAAATGTATCACTTTTCATACTTTACGTATTTAAGGTTATAATAGTTTTTATTTATTTTTTCGATAACGGTGCATACCTTTTAATGTGAGTGCTATTATTATAATCGGGGACCAAACCTCTACCAAATAAAACACCTTACTCCCCCAAATTCCTGCCAAACGATTCTAAATCCAACCCAAATATTTTTTATTCATTATTTATTGCGTTCATTAAATATTTTCGTCGGCATTTTGTTTATCTTTGTGAGGAATTTTGTGACAGCTCTGTACTCCAATTTTGTACAATGCGCGGATGACTGAGACATGATGATGTTTACTGATTAATTAGCGTAAATATGCAAAAAGCGTAATAATGCTAATGATGTGAAACTCTGTATGTATACTAAAGAGGGTATTCGCAAATTAATATACAGCCCGAGACAATAATGACACTTGAAGGTACTAACACTCAAAACTTTTCAGCCATCCCTCGTAGCTGGTGAAACTTGCTATATTTGAATAAAGAAGAGGTTGATAATAAAGGCAAAATATTAATTTAAGACATATCTAGTATGGGCATAACTTCTATTACACATTAAAATTCATATCTTTTCATATAGAAACAGTCATTCTTTAAAAGTTTCTAGAATACAAAGGGGGAAGTATAGTGGCCCCCCAAAGAAGAACAAGAAATCCGGGAATTCGATGGATGCAAGTGGAACAGGCCTAGTTTTGTGGTGTTGCGTGAGGAAGCCTATATTCAGCAGCAGTAAACTTGTAATGATGATGATATGTATAAATATTAGATATAGAGTCACCCCATTTCCATTTTTCGTCTCTGGATTTTTAATGCGTTTAATTGGCGTTTGTTAATGCGCAGTTTTTTTTAATAGGATGATAAACGAGCACACAGTCCACCTAATGGTAAGTGGTTGCTGTGACCAATAGCCATCTTCATCAATCCTCGATTACGAACCAAAATGCAGATGCGTTGTCATCCGTGAGGACTAAGACGGAATGCCTCGTTTCCAGTAAAAAAGAGTTTCCGGTTCTCTACACTCACCTTACCTATTTGACGCTGGTATTCTGAGAGCGTGGTCCTTCCACAGTCGAGTACCCATTCGTGCTACAACTATACTACTAATATAACTGCGGCATGGCTCTACCACGTAATTCATGTATGTAAAATAGATACAGTAGAAAATCCAGAGATTTCCACCAATGCACACGCCGACAAAACTCACGATAGCATCCACACGACCTGGATGTTTGGCAGTCCACAGCTGTGCTATTATTTGAGTTGTCTTCCTCGCACGACTTCTTCATGGAATCGTTTACTACTGGAGATTTTTCTGCCTTCAAGAAACGCGCTTACTCTTTTTTAAACAATTCCCTGGTGTTGTAGTTGTTCATGGGCAGCAGTCGATACTTACCATCAGGTAAGCCACACACTTGTTTGCCCCCTCTTTTATAAAAAAAGTATACTTAGTTTATTTTTTATTTGATGATCAACAGTGAGTACACAAAAGTTAAATACATCAACAATAATACTAAGTAAATGCCTCAATATTTACAGGTTAGCACAGCATGTATAGTTAAAGTTCTAAATAGTGAATTAAAACTAACTTAACTTTTCACATTTTATAGTCTGTTTTATTTATCCACGTGAGTCATCATAAAAATGTCACTTGACATGCCGCCTTTGAAGACCGTCGCGTTGTCTTACGTCACTTTAACGACGCGGCCATTAGCATATTTTTTACTATGCATACTGGTTTAAACACGAGATACCTTAAATTGTTTTAAAGATTTATAAATAATTAATTGTCTATATTTCCTTTACACGCATTAACACCTGTTGTGTTTTTGACTATAATTGTGTAACCTTGATATATTACATAAGTTATAATTTGTCAGTTCATTTTGTTTTTATTTTGGGTTCTTTATTCTTTTGTATATTTATTTGTACAAATTTGAAACCTTGTTTTTTCTTAAATTGATTTTGTACGGTGTTAGTTGCTACTGTCTATAATTTGGTAAGCAAAATGTAATAGGTAAATAATAATTAAAATAAGTTATGTGAACACCTGGGCCGGGCGCAGATTAGCCCATATACAATTGTTTTCTTGCTTTATTATTATTTTTATTACAGATGTGGTAGAATTACTGAAAGTTCTTAAAAACTTTATAGTTGTTCATTGATATAGATTAAAGCAATAAATATTTATTAATAAATTCTAATATTCATTATTTATTACAATCCTTCGGAATAATTAAGCTGAACAGAATTTGCCACATATTTGGAATATTTGCTAAAGTTGCCACGCTTGGCATGGGTTGGCAACCATGTAACAGAATTCATTATAGTCTCATGAATAACATAATTTTGTCAAGACGGATTACGCCCATAGATCTGGGGTATGTTCCGAAGTACAACCCAGTACACTGGCCAATGCAAATGACGTCATAAATCGACGCCATTCTGGTGGTTCGTTATATCGAATATGGTGGAATATGCCGTCAATTAATGACGTCATTTGCATTCGCCAGTATACTGGAAACATTTCGGAACATACCGCTGGTATAATCTCCCTATAACGAAAGAGAATCTGAGAGAGAGTTTGAGACTTGATTTGTGATTATGTTGAAAAATAAAGCGATTTATAAATGTAATTTAAGTACTGACCCAGGCGACACCCCTAAGCTGAGTTTTGGGAATTTTTTAACACAAAATTTTTTTTTACTGTAATATTACTAGCGGCACTTAAATTCCGCTGTTTAAAATTAATCTGCAAAAAGAAGATTTTTTTTACACGTGTTCAGCACAAATGTATTGGCTCGACCGGGGGGTCGAGCCACACTCTCACAGAACGCGTTTCTTATGGAAAGTGTAAAAAAACCAGAGAGCCTTTTTACTGATAACGAAAAACCATCTTAGACTGAGATCTATAGACCGTACTTAGATTTTACTCAAACTTTACTCTCGCGCTAAAGCAATGTGTCCGTATTTATGAAGCTAACTTCGAAGTCGTGCTGACTCCGCGCTTAGCAGGCTTAGACTAACAAAAAACTCAGGATGTTAACCAAAACCACCGTATTAATTTTAAATTGTTGTTTTTTGTTACTCTTATTATTTATATACTCTTATTACATATACAATAAATAGGTAGTTTTACGCCGTATTCTAGTTTTAAATAGCATTAATCCATTTTCTTGTTACGTAATTTAAAACTTATTTTGAATTTCTTTATATCTTCCCTTTTCTTTGTTATTTCGCACTCTTCTCATCCGTTCCCTCCACAATCGTCGAATCGGCAGAAGAAGAAAAACATCAATTTTAGCCAAAAATTTATAAACTAAAGCTAAAGCTGTCAGCAAAATATAGGTACCAAACTTATTATTAATGTGACGGTAAAATGGTAGCTTAGACTGGCATAACATTTGGTAGCTACGCTGCAGGACCGCAGATTCGGATCTCTTACGGAACAAGTTTTTTGGCCCTACAATAATTAACTGCCACGAGTCTGAATGTACGTTCGTATTCGATATAATATTCTGCATGTGCTTAAAAACTTACGTTTAAAAATGCAAACAATAAATAAAAAGAAAGAATACAAAACAAATCTCCACGTGGTTAGCTGTATGGACTATAATGCTTTGCCGTTAGCCCCGTTAAAAAAAATACATTTACGTCTAAAAATGAGTTTCGGCGGGTACTTGATTGCTCCTCCTGTATAATTGTTTAAACAATGGGTATTTGATTGCTCGTCCTGTTTAATTGTTTAAATAATGGTTTGAAGTTGATTATGATGCGTAACAGTGATGCTATTTTGTCTATTAAATGTCGTTATATGTGAACCCTCAGTGGAAAATACGAAAAAAGTGCTGCGATGGTGATATAAAACTCAATTTATTCTGCTTAGGTGCCCCGAGACTTGAAATACTATCGTCTAACTCCTAGCTTAAGCTGTCATCGAAATCTCCCAAAAACTCCGCAATATGACACATCGACATATCGTGACAGTGAAGAAGTTTTTAAGCAAATGATTATGAAGGATAATTTCTTAATAAGTCTGGTGTCAAAGAAAAAAAAGTAAAATGACACATAAAATTACATCCATTTAGCAGAGTTCAATTTGCGACGACTAGTCGCCGCCGATAAATACGCTTCAAGGGCAAATAGATTGCATTTTAAAAAGCATCGCACATTATGAAGACGGTCTCTAACATGAAAAAGGCATAAAATAAAATGCGCGACGTGATCATCAAGGCAAAATCGTTTAGTTGTGGACTGTGATTTCATAGGAGTCGAGTCGAGTTCTACAACAGTTAATTACTGTATTTACATACATGATACTAGCATAATAGGCAGCAGTGTATTCAATTACAGGCGCGTCGCAGTTTTCAGTTCGGGCGCCACTCCAACACTTCAAAGTCTCTTCTTAACACGCTAATAAGCTTGACCTTTGTGTCACTCCCGAGGCTTAAAATGAAATGTCTACTACTTCTTTATAGAATAAGGGGGACAAATGAGCACACGATCTACCTAATGGGAAGTGGATGGTGTAGCCAATAGACATCTACATCTATCCTCGATTAAGAATCAAAATACAGATGTGTTGTCATCCCTGGGGAATAAGATAGAATGTCCCGTTTCCAGTAAAAAGGTTCTCCGGTTCTCTACACTCACCATACGAAATGTGTAGTACAACAATAATTCGTATCGCTGGCATCGTCTAGATTCTGACGGCCATATTATCCGTCAGAATCAAGACGACGGATCGACGATCGCTGTGCTAGTCTCACACATTTGGCGCTGATCCCCGTCACATTTATTAGGATTAGGATTAGGATTTCTAGGCCTGACAAAAATGGGATTGATTAAAACTACTTTTACGAATTTTATCGCGTTTATTTTACTATTATTTTTAATTCCCGACGTTTCGGGCGCTTTCCAGCACCCATGTTCACGGGGGACTGAGATGACTGACGTCCCGATGTCGTTGTTAAAATCATTATTAATGGGATTGTTGGTTCACCATATGACGTAAGTCATACCATCTTTGTGGTGTAACCCACAGTCATCCTCTCACGACAACCAAGAGATCAACTGCCCCAACTTAGGACCGTGTTTTGTGGCTTTCCTTCGAGGAAGCTTTTGTTCAACAATCGGCTTTTAAAGGGCTGCAATAATGAAGATTTTTTTACAAAATAATTGAGACAAACGAGCACACAGTCCGCCTGATGATAAGTGGATACTGTGACGCGTAGTTACCCCTGAGGACCAAGATGAAATGCCTCGTTTCGGGTAAAAAGAGTCTCCGGTTCTCTACACTCACCATACGAAATAGTGCAGCATTAATCTGCTATTTACACTGGTATTTTGTGAGAGCGTGGTCCTACCCCGGTCGAGCCCACTCATTCGTGCTGCAAACCGTAATGTAGCTGCAATGTGGCTCTACCACGACATCATGATAATTTGAAGATCATATTAACTATAAATATTTGCACTATAACTATTTTCGCCGGCGCCATCTAGATTATGACGTAAAAAGCCTACCCATGCAGAAGAAACAATAGTCATTTTACCGCTTCGCTAGTCACCATCGCTGTAATCTAGAGGACGTATCATTGTCCGGACTATGAAGATAAATAAACACATTTGTTCTTTAATTAACAGTTTACAAAGCGTTGAACGTTTGTATGGCATTACAATTATCGTATTAGAAGAGGGTATAATAATGCTGCAATGTTTGCAAATGTGTAACATTGTAAAACAAATTGCTTCACCTCTTCAATCATTACATATTTCCGTTGTCAGGTTTAATGACACTAGAACCGTGGTAATTAGGCACAATAGCGAAAACAACAGGGTTCAATTTCTACCGGCACCACTTGAGTGCTGAATTACCACGCGTTCGATGGTGAAAAAAAATGGTAAGTAAAAAAAATATATTTCGAAGGCATTTACTCCAACAATATTTTTTTATATATAAAAAACTATAGGGGGAGGCCAATTTGCAGTTCACCTGGATTATTGTTGTGGGGATATCCAGCCGATGTTTAGAATATATTTATAATGCAGAAAAAAGTCATTCGTGCCGTATACAATATCAGACCAAGAGACTATAATCCTTAATCGATATTTTTATACTAATCAATATTCTAACTATTGTTTTACGGTTCATACTGGATTATATCATTTATGTAGCAAATTTTTTAAATACCTGTGACTAAATGAGGGATGTGTATAAACTTAATTCGCGTAGTAATTTTAAACTTGCTGTTCAGGTAATTAAATCAATTCAATTTAAACAAATTCAATTCTACCAAAGTACAGGCTTTATAAAACTAGCCGCAAATTTTTAGGTAAGTATGTATAACCATTAATATCAAGATTCCTTTGTATATAACTATGTGTACATTTATACTGAGTTTCTTATGTCTAAATTCAAGGCACGTCTCAAAGGCATTGCAATAAAAAGTAAGAATAAATGAGATGATTATTTAAAAGTTAGAAATTATCTTGTAAATAATTATCTGGTTTTTTCTATAGAATAGTCGATATAACAAACGAGCACACAATTCACCTGATGGTAAGTAGGTGCTGTGGTCAATAGACATCCACATCTATCTTCGATTAAGAATCAAAATATAGATGCGTTATTACCCCTGAGGATTTAGACGAAATGCCTCGTTTCGAGGAAAAAGTGTCATGTGCTCACTACATTCACCATACGAAACACAGCAGCATTTACCTGCTATTTTACGCTGGTATTCTATGAGAGCGTGGACCTTCATTTGTGCTACAACAAAAATATAGAGCTGCAGCGTGGCTCTACCTCCTAAAAACAGACCTGGACAGAATCAGGTTTCGTTGTCGTTCTTAATTTGTGTTTATATATTTTGTAACATTAAATTGTAAATGTTGGGAGCAAAATAATCTGTCTACTTGTGAGCTTCATACCAGTAGTTAATTAGTACCAGTTCTGGCTCACTGAGTCAGAAGTGGTACAAGTACAACGTTCGTCGACTCACAATGCTAAAAAAAAAGATTTTGGCATGCTCTGATCACGATACTGCTCCATTTTTGCGTAGGATGCACGGTTCCGGAGATGTGCAAATCAATTAACTCTTATCTAATTGATATCCGGTGATGGCCTCCACCGTCATTAGCGCTCCATTGTTCTTATCTATTGTTCATTTAATACCGTCATTGTCTATTCGTGCGTCGGCTTATCAGTGCTATTGTATTATACTCCTTTGTTCCTATCTACAACACTAATCTGAATCATCAATAAAACACATTACCTAATTTTGTTAAAATTTTTATTTACAAAATACAAAATATTATTACTTATTATCTATAAAATGGGAACGAAACATCTCATCCACTAAAATATCGTTGTACTATGTGTTCCCTGTAAATATGCTCGTAAAACTATGAATTGAACATCCCTGAAACTTATATAGCAAATACATTAAGCAATATTCGCCACAAACTGAAGTCCACTCATTCTGAATCCTATCAACATTCCAGTTCCATCTTTTACAATTTCTTTTCAAAAACTCTGGATGATATCATACAGGTGCTCGTACGAATGATTTAAAATATTGACCGACGTCATTCGTATCGATATATAAAGCTATCCAATGTGAACCTGGTTTATCATCTGTATCCAAATTGCATATTATACACGTTGGTACGTGGGTGTACATGGGCAGTTTATTGGCAGCATAAATATTATTTTCTAGAGTGAGGTGAATCTTTTTCAGATGTTGTTGTACATCTAGTGTATCCACGATATTACTGCTATTAGTAGATTATTACAGTACAATCTACTCAATGACTAACATAGGAATGATCAATTATAGTGATTTCTAAATATTAAATTGCATTATTTTGTGTTACACAAAACGTATTTGAGTAGAGAATACACTGAACAAGACTCGACACGAAGTAATGTTGAGATAAGCAACAAAATGTGAGATAAGCTCGTTGACGCATAAAGTTACTATCAATTCCACTGCAGAAATTCTTTAGATTAGAATTATTACTTACTGGTACTATATAAGACCAAGCAATTAACTTTTATCTAATTGATATTCGGTGATGGCCTCCACCGTCATTAGCGCTCCATTGTTCTTATCTATTGTTCATTGAATACCGTCATTGTCTATTCGTGCGTCGGCTTATCAATGCTATTGTATTATACTCCTTTGTTCCTATCTACAACACTAATCTGAATCATCAATAAAACGCATTACCTAATTTTGTTAAAATTTTTATTTACAAAATACAAAATTTTATTACTTATTATCTATAAAATAGGAGCGAAACATCTCATCCACTAAAATATCGTTGTACAATGTGTTCCCTGTAAATATACTCGTAAAACTATGAATTGAACATCACTGAAACTTATATAGCAAATACATTAAGCAATATTCGCCACAAACTGAAGTCCACTCATTCTGAATCCTATCAACATTCCAGTTCCATCTTTTACAATTTCTTTTTAAAAACTCTAGATGATATCGTACAGGTGCTCGTCCGAATGAATCAAAATATTGACCGACGTCATTCGTATCGATATATAAAGCTACCCAATGTGACCCTGGTTTATCATCTGTATCCAAATTGCATATTATATACGTTGGTACGTGGGTGTACATGGGCATGTTATTGGCAGCAAAAACATTATTTTCTAGAGTGGGGTGAATCTTTTTCAGATGTTGTTGTACATCTAGTGTATCCACGATATTACTGCTATTAGTAGATTATTACAGTACAATCTACTCAATGACTAACATAGGAATGATCAATTATAGTGATTTCTAAATATTAAATTGCATTATTTTGTGTTACACAAAACGTATTTGAGTAGAGAATACACTGAACAAGACTCGACACGAAGTAATGTTGAGATAAGCAACAAAATGTGAGATAAGCTTATTGACGCATAAAGTTACCATCAATTCCACTGCAGAAATTCTTTAGATTAGAATTATTACTTACTGGTACCATATAAGACCAAGCAAGTGCAGTCATAGAGTTAGTGTATGGTCGTTTGACCAATACTACATTTGTATTACTTCAACGCATCAAAGGCCATGGATGTAAGTGTTTATTCTATTGACAAACTTACTTTTCTTTCTGTTATTTTCTTACGTGTGTATGATTTAGTGTTAACAAATTATATTTAAATATTGTGTGTGTACCGCATCTGCGAATACTAGAGTAGTTAAAAATACTTTTTTTAACAATGACAGTCATTAGTTGATCATTAGTTAATGTTATTCTGTTTACTTAAATTACAAGAAGACAAAAGCAGAAGGAAGAAATGGGATGACGGGAATTAATGAAGCATTGTTATGTGAAGTTTGTTGGAACAAACATATTTTTAGTCACGTGTAAATACTTTTAACATTTTGGTTCAAAATGACACAAAATCTAAAAAATATTAGATACATCATCGACATGGACAGATTTTACATTACATATCCTCGTAAACATTTTCAATGTAGAGAAATGGCTATTCTAGACGTAAAACTATCTAATAAAAATGATGCGTTTATCGATCATTATTTGTTTTGGTCAAGTTATCCTTTCAATTATTTGTCACCAAAAGACAAAAAAACTATTCGTTATTGTGAAACACACGTGCACGGCATTCCATATTTTGATGTGACCGAAGAAATAAAATGTGCCTACAAACAAGAGAACATCATCCCCATATTAAATTGGTTTATTAGAAATGTGTGCAAAGACGAAGTGATCGCATACAAAAGTGCTTCAACAGAATAACAATTTTTAAAAATGTTGACGACGAATGATAGAATTTTTAATATCGAAGAATACAAATGTCCAAAATACAATGATTTGTTAAATGTCATAAATGTAAACAAACGTTATGTGTGTAATAATCATATATTTGCAAAAAATAATCACAAAATTTTACATTGTTCTTGTGACGAAGTGTGGGTTTTTACAAGTGGTTATTGCTTGAAAATAAAATTTTCAATTAATCATAAATTTTGTTTGATTTCCCAAAAACATTAGTTATAGTACACAATATATATTTATTGTTTACACCAACACTTTCATTTTTTATTTCACCCCTTAGGACTTCAGACGTGTGTAATGTTTCACTTTATACATCCGTTTACTGCTATTGTGGCAGGACCAAGTGGATGCGGGAAGTCAAATTTTGTAACAAATTTCATAAAATCAGTTACAGAAATATGTAATTGTGATTTTAATCAGATCACATGATGCTTTGATGAAATGCAACCTCTATATAATTTGCCAAATGTTAACTATCATCAAGGAATTCCAAATCTTAATATGTTTGATGGTGAAAACCCACATCTCGTTATTATTGATGATCTAATAGGAGAGTCCGATGGAAAAATTGTGGATATATTTACAAAAGGTAGTCATCACAGGAATCTCAGTGTATTTTATTTAACACAAAATTTATTTCATCAGGATAAAGGGCAAAGAGACATATCTTTAAACTCAAGTTATATAATATATTTTAAAAACCCTCGAGATAAAACTCAAATAAGATATTTAGCACTACAAGTGTCACCAGATAACCCAAAATTCGTTGAAGATGCCTACAGGGATGCAACTCTAGAGGCACATGGATATTTAATGGTAGATTTAAAACAGAATACCAATGATTTTTGTCGTATCAAGACAAATGTCTTCCCATTTAATGGTTTCTGTACAGTCTACGTCCCCACAAAAGAGTTTAAATACACCAAGAATCAAACAATTCTAATCATTGCTAAATGATGCATCGTCAACTCACAACGCATAAACATTTGCTAAAAGATTTGCATACGCTTAAACCAAAATATCAAAGAGCATTACTTAAAACGTGTGATGAAGAAGAAATAAACTGTATTTGTGATATATTAAAAGTAAAGAAAATGATGAAAATACACTTTACACACCAGCTCAAATACTCAGTTTAATACCAAAAACTTATAATAAAAAGGGACAGTTATTATTAAACTTAGTTGAAACAAGTAAAAGTAAAATACATTGGGATAATGAAGTTACAGTCATAATTGATAATGAAAAAATTCCTGGAAGTAATATTTTTGATTTAATAAATGATTCACTAAGACCTTTAAAAAGAAGTGATCCAGTAGGGTGGGATAGATTTGCTGAAGCATTAAAAGATATTAAAGTACCACTTACTCATATTGGAATTCCAAAGAGATGTGAGTTTATTAACCAACTTCAAGCAAAAGATCTGAACAAACCCTCTGAGATTGAAGTTCAAGAGTTTTTTACACCGAGTAGAGGAGATACAAAATCTATAACTAAAATAGAGGTTTCTACACCGAGCAGTAGAGTTAAAATCTACAACTAAATTACGTAAAGTGCTTGAGTGGGAAAAATGGACCCCGTACTAGAAGAAATTAACAGGATTTATTATGATCCATCTAATCCCGCTGGGTTTGGTAGTATTGATAAATTATCAAAAGCCATGAAGGGTAAAATGAATAAAAAGCAAGTAAAGGAATGGTTAAAATCACAAGAAACGTAAACATTACATAAACCCATTCGAAAAAATTTCCCACGTAATAGGTACATTCTATCGAATATTAATGAACTGTGGCAAGCTGATTTAAGTGATATGCGAACTTATTCTCAATATAATGATGGTTTCAAGTATATACTTTGTGTTATTGATGTATTTAGTAAAAATGCTTTTGCAAGACCAATGAAAAAGAAAAACTCAGAAACAACTAAAGAATGTTTTGAAAGTATATTTACTGAAAGTAATTTAACACCTACTCACATACAATCTGATAAAGGTATAGAATTTGTTTCAAAATATGTACAAAAATACTTTAAATCCGAAAAGATTAATTACTATACCACTAACAATCCTGACATTAAGGCCAGTATTGTTGAACGATTTCAAAGAACACTAAAAATGGAAATGTGGCGTTATTTCACTCATAATAATACTTATAGATATATAGATGTTTTACAAGATTTAATATACTCTTATAATCACAGCTTTCACTCTAGTATTAAGATGTGCCCATGTGATGTAAATTCCAACAATATTATGACAGTTTGGACTAATCTTTATGATAGACGGTCAAACAAACTTTCTTTAGAAAATCCTAAACCAAATTTCAATGTGGGTGATTATGTTCGAATAACTAAATATAAACATGTTTTCCAAAAAGGATATGAATCAAATTGGAGTGATGAAATATTTATTATATCTTCAATAATTGATAGATCTCCATGGGTTGTTTATACAATAACAGATTTACAAAATGAACCAATAGTTGGTACTTTTTATGAAAGAGAATTACAGAAAATCACTTACAACCCCACCTCACAATATAAAATTGATAAAATAATTGACACTCGTTATTTAGGTAACAGAAAAGAAGTATTAGTGAAGTGAAAAGGTTTTCCAGATAAATTTAACAGTTGGATTTTAGCTTCTAGTTTAAAAGAAATATGAATAAAGAAAGTTTTGTTTAACTTTGCTCAGCAATAGTTCAATGGAATACTTTCCTGATAACAAGACCACAAATTTTTCAACGAAATTACCAGAAGCTATTAAATAAGAAGGCGAATGGTCGGTTGGAGTTGTCGAATTTCAATATCCATGTACCATGTTTACTGTTCAAGATCATGAAAATGTTATATACATTACAAAATCTATGTTAATGCCTAATGAAGATAAACCATCCATAGTGTACTACAAAAAACACATTCCAGCTACCAACTATGATAACGTTGAGCATATTTTAAGAGTGTTAAATGATATCGCAGAGAACTTAAAATTTCGCTATGATGAAATAACAAAATTTGTGTCTATTTCTGTTTTGGATAAAAATATAACATCCATAACATTATCACCCAAATTAAGTTTACAACTAGGTTATAAACCAAATAAAAATCTCCTAGAGAGAAATTTTGGAAAGTGTCCTGCTAATTAACACTTAGGGTTACCATCTCAACTCTTTCTATATTACGACATTATCGATCCTCAGCTTGTGGGTGATGTTATGACTCCTTTACTAAGAGTCATTTCATTAGATCCTACAAAATACATTTATGGTGCAAATAAAATGCACGTTTTCTCTCAATCTCACTACTTACCTGTTATGCGAAGAGAGTTCGATACGCTGGAAATAGTTATAAGATCGAGCACAGGACAAAAAATACCATTCCAGTTTGGAACCGTGTGTATCAAACTACATTTCCGAAAATTATAATAATGAATTCCCTTCGTGATCATCTTAAATGTCCATATGAAAATTATTATCTACATCAAGCTGGGTCAGGAATTGGAGTAATTTACAAGGGTGCACCATATCAACGCGGTCATGGTATTGGGAGCTTCTTAGGGGGGTTATTTAGATCAGTTTTACCTTTACTTTCAAGTGGTGCTCGCGTGATTGGTAAGGTGGCATTAAGCGCTGGAGTAGGACTTTTATCGGATATGGTTCAAGCGCGTCCTATGGAAGCCTCAATAAAAGATCGTCTAAAGCAAGTTAGTACGAATTTAAAACGAAAGGCTGATGAGAAAATTGATCAATTTAACATGACAGGATCTGGGTATAAAACTATTAATTTCTAAAGTGAAAGCTGCGAAAAAACTTGGTCTAAAACCAAAAAATATCAAAGATATATTTTCAAATTAAATATGTCTTTCCTTCATAATCATTCTTGCGAGTGCGTTAAGTCAGAATTGGATTTGTTTGCACTACCGTCTACACAAACTAGCATTGAAAATGGATTGTGGATTCATTATAAAACAATTTCATCTCTTGGTGATGATGGACCTATAGAGTTTCAAGTTCCTGGGACAGGCGATGACTACATAGATTTGTCTCATATATTACTCCACATAAAGGCAAAAGTATTAAATCAAGATTCAACTAACTTGATATCTACTACAATAGTAGCACCTGTAAATAATTGGCTGCATTCCCTTTTTAGTCAACTTGATGTTTATTTAAACCAAAAACTTGTATCACCACCTAATAATACCTATGCATATCGAGCATACATGGAAACCCTTTTAAACTGTGCTCCTGCTGCTAAACAATCTCATATTACTTGTAGTCTTTGGTATGATGATACAGCAGGAAAAATGGATTCTACGGATGGTAAAAACATAGGATTTGTTAAAAGACAGGAATTGATTAGTGAAAGTAAGGAAATAGAAATGATTGGTAATCTTCACGGTGACATTTTCAACCAAGATAAATTTTTAATTAATGGTGTTGAAATGAGTGTTAAATCTGTTCGATCAAGAGAGCTTTAATTTAATTGCTGGGTCAAACGATGTAAAGTTTAAAGTTTGCATTACGGACGCAACTCTTATTGTTCGACGAGCACGAATTAATCCAAGTGTATTACTAGCACATCAAAAAATTTTAACTTCTACCACTGCTAAATATCCTATTACTCGAGCTGAACTAAAAGTTTTAACAATTCCATCGGTTGTTCAAGGAAAAATTCTTGATAATATATTTTTAGGGCAGGTACCCAAAAGATGTATAATTGGATATGTGAACAATTCTGCATTTAATGGTTTCCTTACTAAAAATCCATTTAACTTTGAAAACTATGGTATTAATTCTTTCAGCTTATATATTGATGGTCAACAAATACCTTCAAAAGCTTTGCAACCATCTTTTAATAATAGCATATTTACATCAGCATATCATACTCTATTCTCGGGAACTGGTATTCACTTTCTTAATGAAGGAAATGGAATCTCTTTTTTTTTTTATAGGATAGGGTGACAAACGATCACACAGTCTACTTGATGGTAAGTGGTTGCTGTGGCCCATAGACATCTACATCTATCCTCGATTACGAATCAAAATGCAGATGCGTTGTCACCCGTGAGGACTAAGATGGAATGCCTCGTTTCCAGTAAAAAGGGTCTCCGGTTCTCTACACTCACCATACGAAATACAGTAGCATTAAGCTACTATTTCACGCTGGTATTCTGTGAGAGCGTGGTCCTTCTCCGGTCGAGCCGACCCATTCGTGCTACAACTATACTACTAATATAACTGCAGCATGGCTCTACCACGTATAAATATAACTGTAGCATGAAACAGTACTTTCTCTTGTGAACAGTATGCCAAAAGTTACTGTCTATTTGCATTTGACTTAACTCCTGATTTATCAGCCAACTCATCAGCTCATTGGAGTCTCATAAAGCATGGTAGTGTAACATTAGAAGTACGATTTGAATCCTCACTAACACAAACAATTAACTGTATAGTTTATGCTGAGTTTGATAATATTATTGAGATAGATGAGAACAGAAATGTTACTGTAGACTATAGTAGTTAAGGTTATAATATGTGTTGTGTGTTAGATTTATGAGTTATGTGTAATGCATTTTGTGTGTATGTAACTATGTAAATCGTTATAAAATTAAATAAAACAAATTGTATGCGATATATTATTTTTTATTTCTTTATAAATCTTCTATTTAATCTAATACAAAACACTGTTCGTGTTTGAAGTTACATAGGACTCTCTCATTAGATCATCAATAATAACGAGATGTAGGTTTTCACCATCAAACATATTAAGATTTGGAATTCCTTGATGATAGTTAACATTTGGTAAATTATATAAAGGTTGCATTTCATCAAAGCACCATGTGATCTGATTAAAATCACAATTACATATTTCTGTAACTGATTTTATGAAACTTGTTACAAAATTTGACTTCCCACATCCACTTGGTCCTGCCACAATAGCAGTAAACGGATGTATAAAGTGAAACATTACACACGACTAAAGTCCCAAGGGGTGAAATAAAAAATGAAAGTGTTGGTGTAAACAATAAATATATATTGTGTACTATAACTAATATTCTTGGGAAATCAAACAAAACTTATGATTAATTTAAAATTTTATTTTCAAGCAATGACCACTTGTAAAAACACCCACACTTCGTCACAAGAACAATGTAAAATTTTGTGATTATTTTTTGCAAATATATGATTATTACACACAACAAACGTTATGGTTTGTTTAAATTTATGACATTTACCAAATCATTGTATTTTTGGACATTTGTATTCTTCAATATTAAAAATTCTATCATTCGTCGTCAACATTTTTAAAAATTGTTTTTCTGTTGAACCACCTTTGTATGCGATCACTTCGTCTTGGCACAAATTTCTAATATACCAATTTAATATGGTGATGATATTCTCTTGTTTGTAGGCACATTTTAATTCTTCGGTCACATCAAAATATGGAATGCCGTGCACGTGTGTTTCACAATAACGAACAGTTTTTTTGTCTTTTGGTGACAAATAATTGAAAGTATAACTTGTCCGAAACAAATAATGATCGATAAAGGCATCATTTTTATTAGATAGTTTTACGTCTAGAATAGCCATTTCTCTACATTAAAAATGTTTACGAGGATATGTAATGTAAAATCCGTCCATGTCAATGATGTATCTAATATTTTTTAGATTTTGTGTCATTTTGAACTAAATTGTTAAAAGTATTTACACGTGACTAAAAATATGTTTGTTCCAACAAACTTTACATAACAATGCTTCATTACTTCCCATTATCCCATTTCTTCCTTCTGCTCTTGTCTTCCTGTAATTTAAGTAAACAGAATCACATTCACTAATGATCAAGTAATGACTGTCATTGTTAAAAAGGTATTTTTAACTACTCTCGTATACGTAGATGCGGTACACACACAATATTTAAATATAATTTGTTAACACTAAATCATACACACGTAAGAAAATAACAGAAAGAAAAGTAACTTTGTCAATAGAATAAACACTTAGAATTGCAATTAACAATTTAATTGGTGCCGGCGGGGATCGAACCCGGGTACTGTGAAATTTACAGCTTGCGCTCACCATCTGAGCTACCACGGCTTAATCATATACACACACACAATATTTAAATATAATTTGTTAACACTAAGTCATACACACGTAAGAAAATAACAGAAAGAAAAGTAACTTTATCAATAGAATAAACACTCAAAATTGCAATTAACAATTTAATTGGTGCCGGCGGGGATCGAACCCGGGTACTATGAAATTTACAGCTTGCGCTACCCATCTGACCTACCACGGCTTAATCTTATATACACACACAATATTTAAATATAATTTGTTAACACTAAATCGTACACACGTAAGAAAATAACAGAAAGAAAAGTAAGTTTGTCAATAGAATAAACACTTACATCCATGGCCTTTGATGCGTTGAAGTAACACAAATGTAGTATTGGTCAAACGACCATACACTAACTCCATGACTGCACTTGCTTGGTCTTATATAGTACCAGTAAGTTATAATTCTAATCTAAAGAATTTCTGCAGTGGAATTGCTAGTTACTTTATGCGTCTACAAGCTTATCTCACATTTTGTTGTTTATCTCAACATTACTTCGTGTCGCCTCTTGTTCAGTGTATTGATGACTCAAATACGTTTTGTATAACACAAAATGAGGCAATTTAATATTTAGAAATCACCATAATTGATCATTCCTATGTTAGTCATTGAGTAGATTGTACTGTAATAATCTACTAATAGCAGTAATATCATGGATACACTAGATGTACAACAACATCTGAAAAAGATTCACCCCACTCTAGAAAATAATGTTCATGCTGCCAATAAACTGCCCATGTACACCCACGTACCAACGTATATAATGTGCAATTTGGATACAGATGATAAACCAGGGTCACATTGGGTAGCTTTATATATCGATACGAATGACGGTCAATATTTTGATTCTAGCGGACGAGCACCTGTACGATATCATCTAGAGTTTTTAAAAAGAAATTGTAAAAGACGGAACTGGAATGTCGATAGGATTCAGAATGAGTGGACTTCAGTTTGTGGCGAATATTGCTTAATGTATTTGCTATATAAGTTTCAGAGATGTTCAATTCATAGTTTTACGAGTATATTTACAGGGAACACATTGTACAACGATATTTTAGTGGATGAGATGTTTCGCTCCTATTTTATAGATAATAAGTAGTAAGATTTTGTATTTTGTAAATAAAAATTTTAACAAAATTAGGTAATGTGTTTTATTTATGATTCAGATTAGTGTTGTAGATAGGAACAAAGGAGTATAATACAATACCAGTGATAAGCCGACGCACGAATAGACAATGACGGTATTCAATGAACAATAGATAAGAACAATGGAACACTTATGACGGTGGAGGCCATCACCGGATATAAATTGGATAAAAGTTAATTGATATGCACATCTCCGGAACCGTGCATCCTACGCAAAAATGGACAAACGCAGATTCGTGATCAGAGCATGCCAAAATCTTTTTTTTTTTAGGATCGTGAGTCGACGAGCGTTGTACTTGTACCACTTCTGACTCAGTGAGCCAGAACTGGTACTAACTAACTACTCATACCGTTTCTTCTCACAAGGTCTTCCGAAGTAGTGACCCTTGTGTATAGAGAGCGTAGCTTTTTTGAGTTTCGAAAAGAGAATATTTTTACTTTGACTTTGACCTGATGGTCAGTGGTTACTGACCATGGACACCTACAACCGTTGTCACTTTTAAGGGCTATGATGCAAAGAATAGTAGTCTGTAATTACTGCATTTACAATACTGGCTCTAATCCTTTCAGACCCGACCACAGTCGTGCAAGCACAGTCTCCTAAGTAGAAGAAGAGTCGTGTCACCTAGAACACAGTATACAGTTGAGTATTAATTCACAACACAAATCTAGTTAAAAACGTCAACATGTATTTAAATTTACCACAAAATATTCGTGATACTGAGTTGTGCAAATTCCTTTTCAAAACGTCACGCTTCGTGCATGAGATCAAAAGTCTGACTATTTCAGGGCCATCGTACACTAAAGCAACTCAACAACACCTTGATTTAAATAGTGAAGCTGTAGAAAGCCTAATAGCAGCGTGAGAGAATCCACTTATCTATTTCATAGGTAAAGGAGGCAACAAAGAACAACTGAAATACAAGATGGGCAGTAGCTTCAACAACTGAAAATAACAAACATCTGCTTTTGTAAAACTGCTTGCAAAACGTGGCAACTATAGCAAAATCTTTCCTATGAGGTAATCCGAAATTCAGCGGTGGATATTTGACTGGCTGACATGAAGGTTATAGTTATAAAACCTTTATTTCAATGCCTACTTCAACCACCACTTTCAATTAAAAAAAATCTGCAACGACTTGGACGTGATACTGTTCTGTATTATAAGCACTATAGTTAGTATTATATTATTAGTAGTATAATTGTTGGTTCCGAAAGTGGATGAATGTAAGACTAAGAAAAGATGGATGGATGGATTAGGAACATTATACATGAGAAAGGAGTAAGAGATAACAGTTAATAGAGGAGAATGGAAGAGGAATACATGCTATGCCGACCTCAAATAACTTGGGATAACGGCAGAAAAAAAAAGAAAGATTTGCATGAGATATGGTTTAAAGCTCACATTTCAGATCCTCACTTTAAATCCAGTTAATGTAGTGTGGTTACAGTGTGTAACCAGCCGATAAGCACCTATACGCCACAGTGTTATATCTTGTGGCGTTATTAAATCATGTTTACAATAAAGATGATATCTTATTAACTCAGCGTATTTCGTATTCAGCCGTCGGGCGCCTGTCGCGTCTCCCACGTGGTACACGCTGGCGCCTCACGCAGCATTAGGCAAGTAATATCTAACTTTATCTAACAATAATTCTGTTATTTTATGTAGATACCTACTCTGCAGTACATGCAGTAGCTAACCACGCGTATAAAGTAAGATATTCTCTCGATTATCGCTTCGTTCGGATATTGAATGAAATATTAAACACTTTGAGGGGTATGTTCAAAGTATTTGTGAGTAAAAAATAACGGCACATATTATTTGTGTATTTATTTCATTTATTATTTATAAAATTTGTTAAGAATGATGAAATAATAAAACTTACCGTTTTGAGGCATTTTATCCCATATATAAAAGGCGACCATGCCTGCTATGGACATCCTACAGATGGTATCCAGTATTTAACCATATTTTTTATAAAACCGAAGTGTTAAATGAACATAACGAATTCTTAAATTGACGCGAACACTATTCATTGAATAAAACTATATATAGGGGTTTTATCGCTTTTAATTAACTTATTTTCAATTCTCGTTGGTCTCTCTAAGATACGAGTAGGTCAAACAAAAAGATCTATAAAAAACCGCGTGAAGGAACAAGTCTGCAGTCTGTGAACATGTTCAAGATCGTCCCCACCATTACATCAGATGTGATAAACCACAAGTCCTCGCAAACGAACACCGATTCCTACCAAGGACGATACGCGAAGCTATTGAAATTTTAAAAAAACATCCTAATTTCAATAAAGAAGATGTATGGGTACTGACACCTGTTTGGGATCCTATAATTAACAACATTCTGATAGTAAGTGGTTTTTTTAATAGGATAAGGGTGACAAACGAACGCACAGTCCACCTGATGGTAAGCCTATAAAAAACCGCGTGAAAGAACAAGTCTGCAGTCCGTGAACATGTTCAAAATCATCCCCACCATTACATTAGATTTGATAAACCACAAGTCCTCGCAAAAGAACACCGATTCCTACTAAGGATGATACGCGAAGCTATTGAAATTAAAAAAAAAACACCCTAATTTCAATAAAGAAGATGTATGGGTGCTGACATCCGCTAAACGAGCGCACAGTCCACCCGATGGTTAGCAGTTGTAGTGAACCCTATCTATACAACTTCATCTATCTTCGACTACGAATGAAAATGCAGATGCGTTGTCTTCCGTGAGGACTAAGATAGAATGCCTCGTTTCTGGTAAAAGGGGTCTCCGGTTCTCTAAACTCACCATACGAAACACAGCAGCGTTAAACTGCTATTTTACGCTGGTATTATGTCAGAACGTGATCCTTCTCCGGTCGAGCCGACCCATTCGTGCTAAAACTATACTACTGATATAGCAGCAGCATGGCTCCACCACATATAAAATTTGCTATTACAGTCTATCGACATCAGCAGCCAACTTCAATCAAAGAAAGTTACACATGCGATGTCATCACGTCACCTTTGAGGACAGAAATGCAATGCCTCACAGCCAGTTATTATACTAACTCTCTATACTCTTTTACTTTTTTCAATCACTTCGATATTCTATAGACTATACGATACACTTCGGAGAACGTACGCAGAGATATACAAAGGAATTTTTTATAGGATAGGGTGACAAACGAGCACATAGTCCACCCGATGGTAAGTGGTTGCTGTGGCTCATAGACATCTACATTTATCCTCGATTACGAATCAAAATGCAGACGCGTTGTCACCCGTGAGGACTTAGATGGAATGTCTCGTTTCCAGTAAAAAGGGTCCCCGGTTCTCTACACTCACCATACGAAACACAGCAGCATTGGGCTACTATTTTACACTGGTATTCTGTGAGAGCGTGGTCCTTGCCCGGTTGAGCAGACGCATTCGTGCTACAACTATACTACTAATATAACTGCAAATTACATGATTTAATTACTACTTCCTCTTACCACAATCGGACAAGTAGTCCCGCGGCGGATCTCAACTTCCACCTTTTTGTTATTAGCTGGGTCCACACCATAGATAAATAGATATGTAGCAAACTAGTCAACACCGGGCGGTCCAATGCGCAACAATCGCGCGCGGCAGGAACGCGCTCCACAGGCTGCGCGCTTGGTGCGTACGTGCCTCGCGCGATCCAAGCTGCAAATTTTGTATAATGCCAAAGTACAGGTTCACTCTCTATTCCCTCACTCGTATACTCCGGTGGAATGGCCGGAGAAAGATCAGGAGCAGTACAATCGGCTTTATGTGCTTTTCGAGACAGGGGCTCGAAAAATAGGCTGGTCAGATTCAGTATTAAAAATGGAATTATAAAGAAAAATAAGAATAAATATTACGACTTACAGGTATATTTCACGTAGTATATACGACGCTACGCACTTACAACGCGTGGAGCATGAATGGGTCGGTTAGACTGGAGCACGCGACCACGCTTTCACAGAATACCAAATGTGCTTATTTATATACAAGTTAAAAATTAGTTATCAGTTCGCGTAAAAAGCGCTAGCTTACTATTAGCTTATTAATTTTTAACATCTTTGTGTGTAATTGAAATACAGAATAGACAACAATCGCAAGTAAGCATTTTGGAGATTTAATTATTTTCCTTAGTTACTTGATAACGGTAAAATTAAGTGATGCTTACATATTTTGTGCGTTTCCCATAAAACACGTCAGTTAGCTAACTCATTACGGAATGCATGAATTGGCGTTTTCATTATCAACTTCAAGGCTAAATTACGAAATAAAATGGGGAAACCCGGTGACACACGATCATTAATAGAACAATTAATAGCTATCGAGAGTGCATAAAAAGCATGGAATATTTGTATGTGGGTATAATGACCTTCTTATAATATACTAGCTTGCCAGGCAGACGTCGTTCTGCCCTTTTGGATGACCTTTTGTCATGCCCTATAAAAATTCTCAAATTCGCAAAAAAACCATTGTGGGTCACTCATGGGCAAAAAAACTATCCTATCTCTCAAGTTGGACCAAACTGCACACGGTGTGCAAATTTGATTAAAATCGGTTAAGTTGTTTAGGAGTCCATCGCGGACAAACAACGTGACATGTATTTTATATATATAAAAATTAAGATTATATATAATATCGCCTGCAGTCTGAATTCGACCTATTGTAGAGAAACAAAGCGAATTGTTTCTCTGAATAACTTTTCTGTAATATTTTCCCGTGTAGGAAAAGCGAAGCCATGATCATGACGTCCATCCATGGCAAAGTAGGTATGTAAATTCCGAAGAGAAGCAAGCTACTCAGACTACATTTAGACAAAAAATATGGCCTGCGCAACCGCGAGCTTAATATTCCATTAGTCACCTTTATGACACGCTTGACAAGTAACGCAGTTTTTTTATAGAATAGGATGACAAACGAGCACACAGTTCACATAAAATGGATGCTGTGGCCCATAGACATCTACATCTATCCTCGATTAAGAATCAAAATGCAGATTCGTTGGCAACCCTGAGGACTAAGATGGAATCCAGTAAAAAGGGTCTGTCTCCGGTTCTCTACACTCACCATACGAAACACTGCAGCATTGAGCTGCTATTTTACGCTGGTATTTTTTGAGAGCGTGGTTCTTCCCCAGTCTAGCCAACCCATTCGTACTACAACCATTATATATTTGAAGCCTGGCTGGAGCCTGGTAGACCACATAAAATTATAATATTTTTTGGCATTTCACACAATATTGTGTGCTACTAAAAGTTATTGGTAAAACAATTGTCAGGATCGTGTCAAATGGAAGTCCGTAGTCTCTGCCTACCCCTCTGGGTGTCAGGCGTGAGTGTTTATGTATGTACCTATGTTATTCTATAAAACAAAACCAATATTACTACTTACAGTAAAAGTAAAATTAAAGTTACAGCCTATATACGTCCCACTGCTGGGCTCAGGTCTCCCCTCATTTCTGAGAGGGTTTAGGGCAAGGAAGTGTCCGCCGCGCTGCCCAAATACGTGTTGACGAACTTCACATGTCTTCGAAATATTATTTTTCTTATTTCTCCGACATGCAGGTTTCCTCACGATGTTTTCCTTCACCGCCGAGCACGTGGTAAATCAGCACTTAAAATTGCAATTAACAATTTCATTGGTGCCGGCGGGGATTGAACCCGGGTTACTCGCGTTATGTTATACTACTTACAGTACTTACTACAAATGAATAGTCAAACGTAAACTGATCTCAATTATCACAGACGAGTCGCTCACCGCAACCTTTCCCGCAGATAAGGATTGCCAAATATCAAATCTTTCCTCGGACAGTCCAAAATCTGATCAAAAGATAGGCGAAGTATATAGATAGTAAGAATATTTTATTTGATACGTCGATATTCCACGCATTCGAACCAAATGGTTTTCTTCGACTTTCGTAATGTGTACAGCAAGGGAGTGGAATCATTTACGTCTGCTTTTCTGTCCGATAACAATATGAAGGGTGTCTCCGCGACAAGAAGTTAATAGGTTTTTGTTACCAATTAGGGTTTCTTCAAGGCAAGAGTGAATAAGCGTTTTTTATCCTAAGACTGAGTGATTTACCTACATATCTTTGAGTTCAACGCCACTTACCTCTCAGGTGAAATAGAAACAGCTGGCGCTAGTGGGGGTGACACAGTAGCCCCGCTCTTATGCGGCGTAGTCGACTGCACATTCGTACTGTTAGCCAGTTGGTTTTTACAGCTTCATCATACTCAGGGCTATGAGCGACGAGGTGAGAAGGAGCCATGAACGTCTTAAGTATCTAATATTCAGATAGATTTTCAGATTTTACTCATTATATGCATGTAAAAGTACTAAGTTAACCTCTCAAACGCCAAGCGTCCAAATTTGACCGCTTCGATATTCCGTCAAAATTCAAGAGGTCAAATTTGACCGCAACCACAGCACTTTAACCCATAAATACTTGTGTTTAGAGACTACTTTTCTATGAAGAAGCTTCGCATTATAGAATCAATCTGAATTTTTCTATCCTCAGTGGAATAAAAAAAACAGTTAGTCTATGGATGTTAATTTATATTCTACGTTCATTACGTATGCCAATTTCATTTGGATGTTGTTGTGTTGATTTTTGGATTTTTGTAGTATTTTATCAGTGTTTTACTATAGTGTTTTATTATAAAATTGTTATAAAAGTTTTTGTGCGAATATAATTTATCTTTTTATGTAAATAATTTTGAGTAATTAATAGAAATAATTGTGATTTTAACGCTGCCGACATCCACTTGTTATGTTTTTTTGGGTTGGGTTTACAATTCGGTCGCCTGAATTTGAAGATTCTGTCAATGTGGGGGAGTCAAAGGGGTTTATCTGAAGCACCCCCACTCAATTTTTATGATTTTGATTGATTGATTGATTTTTTGAAGATTGAGTGGGGGTCACTCAATTTTTTCTGCCGGAGCAGCGTCGAAGTATTTTTAATTATTTTTTAAAAATATTGGTAAATGACTAATTTAATTACGTTTTTGACATTTCATCTGTCAATGTCATATCGATATATAGTACTGAATCGATCTAGTGAATCGATATTTCACCCTAGAGAATCGAGATCGAATCTTTTTCTGTTTTATTAAGATTTGCAAAATTATTTACAATTGGTTGAATGTACCCCAACTCGTAAAGAATGACAGTTTTTAATTTAATTATTCAATGTTATCTGTACTTTATTGTATATTTTGATATCGTAAATATAAACTTTTAACGCAAATAAAAAAAAACGATTTTTGCGAAATCGATCTTTAAGATTTCGATTTTTTGTGAATCGATTCATCTAATTTCGATTTGAATCGATTTAAAAATATGTAAATTTAAATCGCTATGCCGGCCATTTTGTTGACAGCTTTTCGTCATGGTGTTGCTTCCGAGTTTCAGAATTTTGGTGAATAGTGAAATATTTGTGGCGGCGGAATACTGCTAAATATCGCAAAGATCTTTTCTTACAAATGGTGGCAGCCATAAATTATGTTTATAAATTAAAGTAGTTACGAAAGTTAATAATTTGGTGTTATATCGAGTGCAATAGCGAGCGAAGCGAGCCTGGGACGTGGAGCACCCCGACTCGGACAGGTTAGGTTAGAAGAGGATGACGGGGTCGTATGAGCGAGCGAAGCGAGCGAATAGACCCCGTCATCCTCTTCGTGGTTATTTTTTTGTAAACCACTCAGAAGTAGGAGCCCCGCGAAGCGGGGCTCCGTCGACCGGACTTCCCTCGACTGCACCACGTTAAGTGGCGTGGGGCTTCCATCCTCCAACTCTCTCTACCCAAAAATCAGGTTAAAATTGTCATAAAAATTACGAAACATAACCTCAAAATGAGATTTTTAAAAATAAATAAAAAAAAAACTAAGCACGTCCGGCAGAAAGTGGAAGTAGGGGGTGACTCTACAACTCCTCCCCCTCCCCCCACGCCACCCCTCACCCCCAAATTCAGGCGACCGAATTGTAAACCTTACCCGTTTTTTTTATCAAAATACAATAAAGTCTTATTGTAATAAAGTAAAAAACCTGACTTTTGTTTAGACCACAGGATAAAGAATTTTGTATACACTTTAAAATGCCAGAGTTCCACTTAGAAAAGTAGTCTCTAAATATAAGTTTTAATGGTTTTAAGTGCTGTGGGTGGGTGCGGTCGTATGCGACCGTCCGGGATTTACCAGGCGCATGCGACTGCATGGTAATTTTATGGGAATTGAAGGGATAAAACTATATCCTTTATAGGACCATTTACAGCGTATAGAACTTTTATGGAGAGTATTAAATGATATATTGCCAACGCTTGTGTTGCTTGGTTATCAATAAACTTTGAAAATGCATTTGGCAAAACTCTGACGCAAATCAAAATACGGCGCCGTCTTATCATATAGGTCAGTTTCATGTCGATATCAAAACTGATGGTCCGAATTCGGGAAATCCGGGACACTTTTAGCAAACATGCCAACACTACCACGGATCGAAATACGCATTCGGCGTCTCTTCGCGAACGATTGTGTTGGTGCGAAGTGAACGTTCGCACGGTGCTTTCTCTATTTTTACCCTGACCGCAAAATATCATCGCCGCCGACTAGCGTCTCGCGATCAGAAACTCTCATACGAAAGTGAAGAAGTATATTTTGCACCCAAAAATGAAAAAGCCATGAGAAAATAAAATACAATGAAATTCGACCCTGTAACTTCCCGTAAGTATGGTAAGATGTGGAGGTAAATGCACTAAAATAAATAATTTCCTCATAACTTTTAAATACGAGGGCAAATGGATGCTGTGACCCTTAGATACCTACATCTATCCTCGATTAAGATCAAAATGCAGATGCGTTGAAATCCCAGAAGACTAAGATGGAATGCCTCGTTACCAGTAAAAATGGTCTCTGGTTTTCTACACTCACAATACGAAATAGCGGAATAACGCTGCGTTGTTAGTATATTCAGTGATGACAGCCGTTCGTCTTTAGGTACATGTTTAAGAAAAAGAAATTAAAACATTTTAAGACTTATTATATTCATTCGTATCAATTATTTCCTTAATTTTTATTTTTAATTCATTACTTAAACACCTGTCTATCTATCTATATAATATATATGACAAAAATCATTAATAATGAATATATTTTTGTTACACGTGACTGTGATGATTTTAATTATTATATTCCAACTTATTTTAAGTTCTACATACTATAAGAACCCACCCTCAGCGTATGATATAATAGAGCAGAAGAATAGATTCAAACGCAGAAGTGACGAGAATATAAAGATTACATCTATGTTTGAAAATCTTTCAAATGAAAAAAAAATCAATGATAACCTTGCTCAATGTTTTTTTTTATATTTACGATGAACACTAAACATTGTATAAAACTACTTTCCCCCGTCCCCGTGACCATGGGTGCTGCAAAAAACCCGAAATGTCGGGACTAAAAAAAAGTATAAATAAACGTCAAACATGCGTAAAAGTAGTTTCATTCAAGATAACCTTGCTCCTTATTGCATAACACTCGAAGCATTCGATGCGTCCATCAGTGGGAACCGTATTAAATGGTTTGCGGTATGCACGTATGACGCACGACCATCAATGTTCAAACACGAAATTTCACATTACAGGGCGATATCCGCATTGATTGTTATTGGGAATAGAACTAAACATGTCTCAGGGCCAATTTTTTAAATAATACCCCTATTAGTTCGATTATTTCCAACAATAAATGTTTTTTATCAATAACGTGAGAGTTACAAACACATGACCATCTCGGGACTAAGCAACTCAAGTTTGTGCTGATTTTGTTCCTTAGCGGAAAAAACGCCTTTGCACATTCTGACTGATTATGGACCCTTAATGCGCAAACATAACACTTATCTGGTATACTGCTTATTTAGCCCAGAAGAAATAAAATTGCTCACAACTAAGCAATTTCTTCAATTCATTGAAGACACAGAGCTTGACAGTGAACTTTTCCCAGCAATGGAACCGATCAAAAGAGATCTTTCAGGTCGTAGTGATACAGGTCTTTCTAGACTTGGAAAACTGCGTGCACAGTTAAACAAGTTACAATAGAGCTTGCAGTCCACTTGTTTGTTTTTTGAATTAGGATAAGGGTGACAAATGAGCACACAGTATACCTGATGGTAAGTGGATGCTGTGACCCATCGACATCTACATTTATCCTCGAATAAGAATCAAAATGCAGACGCGTTGTCACCTCTGAGGACTAAGATGGAACGCCTCGATTCCAGTAAAACGGGTCTCCGGTTCTCTGCACCCACTATACAAAACATAGCAACGTTAAGCTGCTATTTTACGCTGGTATTCTGTGAGAGCGTGGTCCTTCCCCGGTCGAACCGACGCATTCGTGCTACAACCATAATATGGCTGCAGCGTGGCTCTACCACGTATAAATGCATAGAATACTATAATACATACATAATAGAACGGGGGAGTGGGCGGAGCCCGTGTAGCCACTAACATGTCAACACAATCAATCGTTTCCAATTTTCATGTCAAGCGTCGCAGCATGCAAATTATTTAAAAAAATGGCAAATTGTGCAATAATTACGTGTCAAAAGAACAGCGGGAAATGAAATTTAAATAAAGGTAACATATTCTACAACCAGTAAGTCGATGCCATTTATATTTTGTGAATATTAGAAACAAAAATAAAGAAATATTTATGTGTCAAAAACATTAATCAAAAGTCTAAGATGTGTTTGTAGTAGTGATAACTGATAGATAATACGACGTAACTGCTTGTATATTCTCACTCCCGGCGACGTCAATCCTCCTACAAAGTAAGATTGACAGCTATTCTATTGTATATTATAGTATTCTATGTATAAATGTATTCAAATATGCAATTGACTAGATGGCAGACTGTTTTTATGCCTAGAAGTCTGTCTGAATATACTAAACTCTTAGCCTTTTACCTAATAATTCCGGCCTCCAAATAGCAATAATGCTTGCGCTCCTATGTTCCGGTCTGAAGAGTGTAGAGAACCAGTTTTCTCTTAGATTTTTAAAATAGAACTGACAAAACACAACGCAATAAACCTGCAGAATGCAGGTTTATTGTATTTTTGTTGTTTACGTTATGTCAAAACTTACCTAATTAATGAATTACTACAAGCTTCTGTTAATCCTTGCGATTACAGTATGAATATGTATTAGTTTTTGTATACACATAACATTTTCATAAATGTATTGATTTTCGTGTATATCCCCATATCGTCCTGTGAATGTCGTTAGATGTGACAGAGAGAAATAAACCAAGGGATGGGCAGTAGCGTCTCCCTTGTAACAACTAAATAGAACTGCGATTGCCAACCCTGCCAAGCGTGGCAACTGTGGCAAATATTCTACTATTGAGGCAAATTATGGGGGAGGGTTATGTTTAGCTGTGGACTTTTGATAGGCCGTAATCGACAACGGGTCAAATGTAAAGCTAAAACGTTTATTTCTTTAAACCTTTTCCGAAGGACCACAGTTTAATTTATGTTGACTTCTATGCACAATTGTACGTCGACAATGAGGTAATTTTTCTCAACTGTCAGTCAGCATGATGAATGACGGCCAAGAAACCCACGCCGACCGCCAAATCTGCACCGACACAATGTACCCTGAATCACAAGGTGTTAAATTTTTAAACACAAAAAGCATTTAGTCAGTAATAAATATTCAATTTGTCAAATTAGCATGAGTTACCGAGTGCGGACGTCGGTGGTCGTGACGATGCGATTTAAGGGACGACAAAATTATATATGAATAAATATTATATGATAAATGTCAGAACGGTCTTACGGCCTTATATAGGCGACGATATTAACAATCTTATATAATATATCATATGTCAAATATCGTGCGGTGGCGGTAAAAGAACACTCCGTATCATCTCGCGGGTGTCATAAGCAGTGACAGAGGGAAAGTGAAACAGATGGGCAGGAGCGTCTTCCTAATAAAAACTAAAAACAAAACACTGCGCTTGGCAACTCGTCCATCAAGCGTGGAAACTATTAATATTATAGAATAAAGCCCCGGATACACTAGGGGACATTTTGTCCCGCAACGTGACGCGGAACACTCAATCTACGTGACGATGCAGCGTTGCACAGTGACCCGCAACATGGCCTGCAACGTACGTGACGCGGGACATGTTGCATGTTCCCGCTCCGAGAGCGAGCGCACACGTCCCGCGTTAATTTCTTTATTTTTAAAATTTGTAAAAAATTAGACCGATTTGTTTATGCTCTAAGACGATTACGGAGAACAGTGTCGCGAGAGGCAGCTCTATGTGCATATCATGGTTATGTTTCCTCAGTTCTAAGCTACGGGTTATTGTTATGGGGTAACTCTACCGATAGCCAGAAAGCATTTGTAGTACAAAAAAAATGTATTCGCGCTGTATGCAATTTGGGGTACTGTGAGAGTTGTAGACCCCATTTTAAGAAATTAAACATTCTTCCCTTATGTATTTTTTTTTTGTCACATGTCCCATGTATGTATGTGAGGGATATCTGTTTGTTTGTAAGACAAAATTTAAATTTATTTATAAAACAGTCTGATGTAACACAGAGGCATACTAGGAACAAAAATAAATTATTCTTGCCTAAATCAGGCACCTCATTCTTTAACAGGAATGCTTCCTACATGGCAATCCGTGTATACAATCATCTGCCAGACACAATAAAGAATGAAACAAGTCAAACGTTTAAACGAAAGTTGATAGAATGGCTTCTCAGCAAGTGTTTTTATATTCTTTCTGAATATTTCAACAACTAATTTTGTTTTTAAAATTATTATTTAATTAATATAATTATAATAGTAAATATAGGTGACATATATAGCAATTTGACGATGACATGTATTATTATTGATTTTCACATTGACATATTTATGACAATTTGTATAACATTTATCCGTAATTAATCATTTATAGTTTTGTATTAAAATTTTATGTCGAAATTAAATTAAGACGATTTAATATTTGTACGCCTATAAAAGAGGCAGAATAAGTGAACTTCTGTATTAGATTTAAGACCATTATGTAATACCTTATTCTGACAAATAAATAAATAATAATAATAATAATAATAATTTCGCGCCATTTTGTTGATGCAATGGCAAGTCTGATATGAGGGCTAACAGCGTTCCGTAGTGTTGTATCCAGTTTCGCTATGGAAAGTCTGATCATTTGTAGTAAATTTTCAGAATCAAATGTTGACATTCGAGTAAAATTCACAAAAGACCCATCAGACATTCGTAGATCACATAAAGTATAAATTCTTATTTCTGCTCGTTGTAGTAAGAAATTCCACATCCACCACCTTCTCTTTCGCTTACATTTCAGTCCCGAAGTAAGTACTATGTACGCAGCACTAATCGCCACAACCTCATTTCTGTAAACACTGGCTAGTGTGGCCTGCAAAATGCTCCGCGACGTATTTCTCGGGACATTCCACGTAGTTGTTGAGCGACATGTTGCGCAACATGCCGCTCGTTTTGTTCCCAAGTATACCCAAGGCTTAAGGCTGACAAACGAGCACACAGTCCGCCTGATGGTGAGTGCAAGCTGTGGACATCTACATTTATTCTCGATTAAGAATCAAAACGCAGATGCGTTATCACCCCTGAGGACTAAGATGGAATGCCACGTTTCCAGTAAAAAAGGTTTTCCGGATCTCTACACTCACTATACGAAACACAGCAGTATTAAGCTGTTATTTTACGCTGGTATTCTGTGAGAGCGCGGTCCTTCCCCGGTCGAGCCGACCCATTTGTGCTGCAACCATAATATAGCTGCAGGGTGGCTCTACCACGTATAAACAACGCATCTATGGCAAATCCTCCTATGGCGGACGTAGGCCATGATCAGCGGTGGATTTTTTTTAGTCTGTATTGGATGTATGGATATCAAATGGCTTACTTTAAGGGAAGGAACTTGTTCATGAAACACAGTTATATTAGTTTAATGAATTTATGCAAAAAGGTTGTGTTATAAAATAAAAAAGCTTATGTATTATAAATTTTATTATCTTCGTTATTTTAGAGAACGATATTTAAGACGAAATGAAACATTAAGGCGAAACTTCCATTCACATTTCAATAAAAAAAAAACGTTACCTCCACTCTAGGATATTTTCCTGTATCGTGGGGGTAGTTTACATTCATATAAGGACAAACATCCAGACCCAGAACAATTATTTGTAGGCCATTCAAATACTTGTTCCGTGCGACATTATTATTATTAATGATGGCAGAGTGAGAAATCTCTGATTAACATATATGCCTACATACTACACGCTTACATTGTTATCTAATTAAGTCAAACTTCTAGAAGTTACGATGCCGTGACATATTAGGATGAGATCATGAGACGATCGGAACGAAATTTTGGAGGTTTTTTATGCCAAACAGAATGTTAAAAACTCATCGTCATTCTCTAGCCCATTTCCCATTATCTGGGGTCGGCGCAGTAAATCTTCTTGTTCCATTCCTCTCTATCAGCCGTCATTTCCATACTTACTCCTTTCATTCTCATATCACTCTTCACACAATCGATCCATCTTTTATTCGGCCTTCCTCTGCCCGTGTGTCCCTCCACATTCATATTCAATACTCGTTTTGTGACATGACTTTCATCCCTCCGCATCACATGCCCAAACCATGCCAATCTGCTTCCTCTCACCTTTTCTACCACTGGCGCTACTTTCAGGCTTCCTCTTGTATACTCATTCCTTATCTTATCCATCCTTGTGACACCACACATCCATCGTAACATTCTCATTTCATTTGCATGCAATCTATTTTCATCCTTCTTCTTGACGGCCCAGCATTCACTTCCATACATGACGACAGGTCGGATGATCGATTTGTAAATTTTCCCCTTCAGCCTTATTGGCATTCGGGGATCGCACGTTGTGGCTGTGACCTGTCGCCATTTCATCCACCCTGTGTTAATCCTATGCTGCACAGCTCTATCTATTTCGCCGTCGCCTTGAATGAGGGAACCGAGGTACTTGAAATCTGAGCAGGTAGGCAGTATAGCGCCATCCAACGACATGGGTACAGGACTGGGAAGAACGCAGAAATCACAGCACAGATATTCGGTTTTGGATCTGCTGATCTTCAAGCCAACACTTTCCAGCCTCTGTTGCCACCCCGTCAGTCTGCTTTGTACATCGATGCCTTCTTCCCCGACAAGCACGATGTCATCGGCAAAGAGCATGCACCAGGGTGCCTCATCCTGCAGGTCCGACGTCAAAGCGTCCATAATCAGTAGGTAGAGGTAAGGGCTCAATGCCGACCCTTGGTGCAGCCCTACAGCCACATCGATACTGCCCGTAATTCCCGCGGCAGATCGTTCATATGTACGGGATGCTCTGTACATAGCACGGACTAACCTCACATACTTCCCCGGCACACCTTTCATCTTTAACGCCTACCACAAAACCTCACGGGGAACCCGATCGTACGCCTTTTCAAGGTCGACAAAAACCATGTGCAGATTTTTATGCACGCGCTTGTACTTTTCGCACAATTGGCGTAATGCGAAAATGGCATCTGTCGTACCTCGACCGGGCATGAATCCAAACTGGTTTTGTGGTATCTCACACTCTTCTCTCATTCTTCTCTCTATTATTCTTTCCCAGACTTTCATCGTATGTGACATGAGTTTTATTCCCCGGTAACTGCTGCAGTTTTGCACGTCTCCTTTGTTTTTAAAAATGGGGACCAGTATACTACTGCACAATTCCTCAGGTATTTGTTCTTCCTGCAACAATTTACCGAAAAATAAACTCAACCACTTCCATCCATCCGCACTCAGCAACTTCCACACTTCTACTGGTATTAAATCTGGGCCGACCGCCTTCCCATTCTTCATATTCCTAACAGCCATTTTTACTTCTTCCACACTAATTTCTCTCACTAAGCCCATATTCACTGGTGGGTTTTCAAGCATACCGTCCCATTCATTCTCCTCATTCATCAATTTCTCAAAATACTCCTTCCATCGCTTCTTTATACTTTCATCGTCAGTCAAAATCCTTCCAGAATCATCTTTTATACATTTTACATGTGAAATATCTCTTCCATTCCTTTCTCTCGGTCTTGCAATTTGAAAAAGTCGTTTTAGACCTTCTGGGCTTTCAAGGGACCGATATAATTTATCTTGCGCCTCTGCCCTACAAAAAGCAACTTCCTTCTTCGCTCTCTTCTTACATTCTTAGTTCTAGATTAATTGGTAAAATTGACTGGTCTTCCCTACCCCTTATTATACTAGACTGCACTCTAATCCCTTACAGTAACAAGGTTAAAAACCTGGGGTTGTATCTTGACTCCTGTATCTCTTGGACCTCACAGGTTAATGAGGTCAGTAGAAAAATGTTTGCTGCGTTATGCTCGTTACGTAGATTACGTAATTTCCTTCCCACAGCAACTAAAGTTACGCTCGCCCAGTCTCTTCTTCTGCCTATCCTTGACTATGCTGATATTTGCTATCTTGACATTACCGAGGAGCAGCTTAATAAGCTTGAGCGCATTCGAAATTTATGCATTAGATTTATATTTGGGCTTCGCAAATATGATCATATCTCCGAATTTCGCAAACAGCTCAAATGGCTCGCGATCCGCCTTCGCAGGAATACTCACATTCTCTCCGCGTTGTATAGTGTCCTGTTTAATCCTTCTACTCCTCTTTATTTAAAAAACCGTTTTCAGTATCTTTCTCTTACCCATAATCGGTTCCTTCGATCCTCCATCAATCTTTCTCTCTCTACACCTTTGCACTCTTCTTCCTTTTTCAAGAAATCCTTCACCGTAACCGCTGTGCTATTGTGGAACTCCTTACCTCTCCATATTCGTCGTGCTAAATCTCTTCACTCTTTCAAAATTCTTGTTAAATCGTATTATTTAAAACGCTATTAGATAAATTACTTTACCTTTCTCTTATTCTTTTCATTTAATCTATTATATGATATTTTATATATAACTTTCACTTACTTTTATTTGTATGTATTATTGTATTTTTTTTATTATTATTTTGTATGCCCCCCTCAATTTGTAACTTTTGTTTGCATCATTCCTCTACGCAAAGGTTGTCTGGAAAAAAATCACTTTCAGTGATAAGACCGCCTATTGTACATACTTTAATTAGTTTTAACTATATTGATGTTTCTGTATTGTGGTGTACAAAAAAGAATAAATAAATAAATAATAAATAAAATTCTTTATACGCCCCTCTCTTACTTTCTTTTATTGATTCATTCTGGTCTTCTACGCTCTGCCATTCTTTAAAGGCATTTTTCTTTTCTCTCAAAACTTCTCTAATACTTTCACTCCACCACCACCCATCCTTATCTATCATACGCTTCCCTTTTGTTTCTCCTAACACCTTCCTTGCCACACTTCGGATACAATCAGCCATTTCCTTCCAGCACTCATTCACACTCATTCCTTCCATATCACCCATCTCTATCATCTTGTTTACAACTAGCTCTCTAAATTCACTTGCATACTCCTCCTTATGCAACAGATGCCACTTTATTTTGGGTGGGGGACGATCCTTGTGTTTGTTGAGGCGAATAGTTAAGCAGATGTCAGCCAGCAAAATCCGGTGCTGGGATACTAAGTCTTCACCTGGAAGCACTTTGCAGTTTTTTACACTCTTGATTTGGTTCCGTCTTATCAGAAAATAGTCGATCTGTGTCGCGTGGTGGCCACTTTTATAAGTAACAAGATGCTGATCTCTGATGATGCTGATTTTTGGAACCACGTGTTTACTACAGCCAGGTCAAAAGCACATGCTGCTTGCAGAAGAACTTCCCCCTCACGGTTCCGCACTCCGTACCCCCTTCCACCGTGTACTCTTTCATACCCGTCATTCACTCTCCCTACATGTCCATTAAAATCTCCTCCCATATAAACATCCTCACTCTCGGGTATTCCCATCATCATACAATCAAATTCCTCCCAAAACTTCTCTTTCACACTCTCTTCACAGCCTGTTTGCGGAGCCTACACACTTACAACATTCACTACTTTGTTTTCAATCATTAATTTAACAACTATCATTCTGTCATTTACTCTTTTCACATCTGTCACTCGTTCTTTCATTTCACTATCTAACACAACTCCCACTCCATTTCACTTCCCATCACTTCCACAATAATAAAACTTGTATCCTTCTCCAATCTCTCTTGCTTTATTGCCCTTCCATTTTGTTTCCTGCAAACAGGCAACATTCACTCTTCGTCGTTTCAAAACATCTGCTAACTATCTTCCTCTCCCAGTCATCGTACCTACATTCCAGCTTGCAAACCTCACTCTGACATTCTTCTCTCTCCGGGCTCGCCTCTTACGTCGCACCCGCTCCGTAAGGTGCGATAACCCTTGCCCACTTCCCACAGGAGCCGGGTGCTGCCCCTGCGCGTCGCCTGCGGGGTATGCCCTAGCCCTGTCATATATCCCACAACTCGTACTATTCATAGGTTTACTGCATGGGATTTGGCAAAAGTTTTACAGTCGGCCGCCTTTACCCTCTTTGGGTATGCTATTGTTGGTAGAGGAAGCTACCATTTTGGGAAAAGGAAAAAGAAGGTTAGGGGTAGGATCGTAGGTGTAAGGATACTGTTATCTCGGCAGGAAAGGGTATGAGAATAACAGTAGCTCGGGGAGCCGGGGTCGCGTACCCGTATTCCATAACAGGATCACCGGAAAGGTAGACCAGCATGAAAAACCCCTGACTGTGAATGTTAAAAACTAATAAAAAAATAATTCAAGAAAGTATTTCCATATATGGGTGCAGAATTTACTCCTAAATGTATATAAATAAAATTGAAGTGTATGTCCGTAAAATAGAGATAACTGCCTTTTATTAAGCTAAGGTGGTTATTTAAGACATAAAAAACCATTTTTAACCATTTGTCTAACTGTATGTCAGGGCTGATCTTCGGTGTGGCTGAACGCACTGTGACGAAAATACACGAACAGATAAATATCAGATCAATATCAGGAGTGATCTAGCAATCTTACTAATTTATCATTAAATTAATGAAAAATTTGCATTTTTCTTTTGAGAAAGTGAAAAATTGTAAACGCCACACAAAGAGATCCTGGCGAATCGCCGCCCAGGCAAAGTCGGAGCGGATTGCTAGTATTTAATATTTCAAAGGAATAATGGAAAGGTGCGGTAACGACGGCGTCTAGACGACGACAACTCAACATCATCGCTAGGGTTGCCAAAAGTAAAAAAGAATAGAATTAAAATATGTAACTAGTATATAGACAAAAACAAATCAAAATTCTAATCAAACCTATCTTTTTTTTTATTGATCCACCAACATTTGTATCGTTCCTTACATGCTACTTAAATACAATGAAGCGATAAGAACTAAAATGTACAAATAATTACAGGCGGATACAACATGCAAATAACTTTCTCAGCACTTTGTACCTATAATACTAGGATAAAGAAAGATTTAAAAAAAATTATAACTAAATACAAATAAAAATATGTAGAAGCGAAAAGGAAAGAACATATTTTATAGAATGTTACAAAAGATGGTCTCTTTCCTTCTAATATAATTTTTACGTTTTTACTGTTTAATTGTTTGATGTTTTTGTTATATAATAATGCTGCTGTGTTTCGTATGGTGAGTGTAGAAAACCGGAGATCCTTTTTACTGGAAACGAGGAATTCCATCTTAGTCCTCACGGGTGACAACGCCTCTGTATTTTGATTCGTAATCGAGGATAGATGTAGACGTCTATGGGCCACAGCAACCATTTATCAACAGGTGGACTTTGTGCTTGTTTGTCGCCCTATCCTATAAAAAAATTTGTAACTTAAAAATCATTCAGACCTAAATCCTAGGATCGTGGAAGCTTAGCATGTAGCAACCCTAACTAGCAATATGCTAGTCGCCCAAAGTGACGTAAGCTCACAGGTGTGCCTATGTCATTTGGCGCCAGTATTTTCCAACCGAATGAACATTTTTATAATGAATAACTTAATCTGTAAAGTTAAAAGTAAAGTTACAGCCTATATTCGTTCCACTGCTGAGCACAGGCCTCCTCTCATTTCTGAGAGGGTTTTAGGGAAGTGTCCGCCGCGCTGCCCCAGTGCGTGTTGGCGAACTTCACATGTCTTTAAAATATTTTTTTCTTATTTCTCAGACATGCAGGTTTCCTCACGATGTTTATCTTCACCGCCGAGCACGTGGTAAGTCAGCACTTAAAATTGCAATTAACAATTTCATTGGTGCCGGCAGGGATCGAACCAGGTTTGTTCGCGTATTGTGAAATTTACAGCGAGCGCTAACCATCTGAGCTACCACGGCTCTTTAACTTAATGTGGTATGTTCTAAATTACAGTTAGTTGATATATCTATAAGCGAGAAAAACCTGTATTATTAATCTTCCACTATTAACATCATCATCATCACATCACTGTCGTAAGTTCACTGTTGAACATAGGTCTTCCTCAAAGAATGCTTCAAAATACGGTCCTAAGCAACGTCATTTATCAACTTCCTTCATCTCTTATTAGGTCGTCACTAGTCTAGTGGATGCTCAACTTAACCTGTATTAATCTCATCTTCCATATGAATGTATATATGTACGAGACTGCCACTCGAGAACCTTTCTTTCATATCGATTGTCGGTTTTTTCGAGCGATATGGCCGAGTCATTGCCATTTTAGTTTAGCCATGGTTATGTATATAAGTACATGGGGTGGTCAGGTGCCTAACTACTAAATTCCTGTAGCAAATTATATAGTGTAAAGTTAGTAAAGTTACAGCCTATATACGTCCCACTGCTGGGAACAGGACTCCCCTCATTTCTGATAGGGTTTTAGGGCAAGGAAGTGTCCGCCGCGCTGCCCCAATGCGTGTTGGCGATCTTCAAAATATTTTTTTTCTTATTCCTCAGACATGCAGGTTTCCTCACGATGTTTTCCTTCACCGCCGAGCACGTGGTAAATCAGCACTTAAAATTGCAATTAACAATTTCATTGGTGCCGGCGGGGATCGAACCCGGGTTACTCGCGTTCTGTTATATTTACAGCGAGCGTTAACCATCTGAGCTACCACGGCTCCTGTCCTGTATTAGGGACTTATGATAGCAAGGTCTATGAAATAAAGCATATATGTGAAAGATCTCAGAGATCAGAGATTTGGTAGTACTTTTAAGTGCAACAAGCGTACTTCACTACATGTATTAGAGAAATAGCGCTATAATACGTGGATATTTGGCTCCTGGCGTCTTAGTAGCATACTACTGACCCGTTGCGCTTTGTCCATTTTCCGGGTTCTATACGACATATAAATTCCATGATAGTGTAGTGACGGTGTAAAGATATTCACTATGGGCTAGTGGTATAGTATCGTCTCGTGGGGTTGGTAAAAACGTCTTCTTAATAACAACCAAATAATTAAACCGCTGCTGTTTCAACCCGCTTGCCAACCATGCCAACTATGCCAAATATCCCCAATATTAGGCAATCTATGGGAAGCCTTTTTTTTTTTATAGAATAGGGTGACAAACGAGCACACAGTCCACCTGATGGTAAGTGGTTGCTGCGGCCCATAGACATCTACATCTATCTTCCATTGCAAATCAAAATGCAGATGCGTTGTCACCCATGAGGACTGAGATGGAATGCCTCATTTCCAGTAAAAAGGGTCTCCGGTTCTCTACACTCACCATACGAAATACAGCAGCATTAAGCTACTATTTCACGCTGGTATTCTGTGAGAGCGTGGTCCTTCCCCGGTCGAGCCGACCCATTCGTGCTACAACTATACTACTAATATAACTGCAGCATGGCTCTACCACGTAAGCCTATGTTTAGTACTGAACTTTTGATAGCAAAGTAGATATTAACATTACAATTTTCACGCTAATTAGAGAAATAGCGCTTAATACTTATATCCGTTAGGCGCTTGTTAGTTTCGGAATATTCTGAGTGGATAATCTTTTATGCAGATATCAATTGACTAGAGTACTCAATTACCATCATCAGGAAAAAACAATCTAGAGTAAAAAATAACAACATATTGCGTCATACTGTTCAGCACAGAACGCCTCTCAATTCTGTTTTGGAGCAGAAGAATCTCCCTTCCCCAATGCTGATTAATAATATTTTACAAATTTACGTCTACTGCTGGCAACGTATCAATTCTATGCCAATTTTCCAACTTAGCCCCTATTTTTAGATAGACGTGGTCTGAGTGGTTTGAAACACTTTGGAGTCTGCTTACCCCTCAGGGATTACAAGCGTAACGCTACGTTACGTTAGATTACACGTACGTAAGACTACACGGTAATTTGATGGAACTGTAAGTGAAATTATCACCCTATTTTATCCGTAAGTGTCGTAAGAGGCGATAGTGGCAAATGATAGAAGTAAATTATAATTCCCAAATATTCCGACGCCTGATGGTCCACTTTGATTACACTCACCAAAGGTAACCGACATATATATACAATTATTACCTTTGGTGCATGATAGCTTGGAAACTGGTTTAATCCATAGGCTACTTTGAGTATTTATTTCTGCGACTTTCTGCGATATTTTTGTACTTACAAAGACCAGAAAAAAGTACAAAACACCTAAACAGGCTACAGATCTGCGATTGCAAATTATATTAGATATGTATATTTTAGTAATTTTAAATGTTTCCTGGTTTTTTACGTAACATCCTCTTAGGGCGATTTACAGTAGAGTTTAAAGAACCGCCACAGAATAAATAATAGAGCATTGTTGAGCGGTTCAAACTTCGATAATACAATGGATACGGCGCGGCGCCATTCGTACGGTTTATTATAATCGAATTTTTTTCTATTTAACATATTTTTTTAAGTTTTATAGATTACAAACCAAATTGTGATATATGATTTTTGACAATATGACCTTGGATTGCATAAAAGGAAAACACGATATCATGTAATTTTCTCGATAGAAAAAAATTGCAAAGTAGGCTCCAATTATTTACATTTCTCGATGACACCACAATATTCTTACGAATAATTTCGTGGAATTGTTTTTAAGGCATAGTAAATAATCATATCTAAGTTCTCATAAACCAGTTTTTTAATCCATAACGAAGTTTTGTTAAAATAAATAAAAATGTTGTTTGGCGCTTACTTAGTTTTTTCCGTATTTATTGTAAACATTATTGTAAGCTATTATTGGAAAAAAATAGTCCCGCTGGGTTTCTTGCTGGTTCTTCCCAGGACAGAGGTTTTTTTTGCGAACCAGTGGTAAATGAAAAAAGTGACTTTCAATAAGTATTGTTATAATCTACATTGAATAAAAAGTTTCTGTTTCTGTTTCTGTCTCCGAGCGCTTATGGCTACCTCATAATTTGCGTACTATGAAGTCATTGCATCACTTACATTTTGACACTCCCTCAGTCGTCCGTTAGCTTCACCGACAAAGGAATAAGCCACGCCCCCAAAACTTTGATTCATTTTCAAGGTATCCTCTTAATACTGTGGCCTCTTCGTGGTGGGCACGCCGTGCGCTCGCTGCGAACTCGCGGATAGCACGCGGCGCACTCGCGGTGAGTTCGCTGCTCACTCCACTCGCTTTGAACTCACTTGCAAATCGTCAATGTGATACGGCCCTAAGTCTCTTACCTATTTTGGTGGCCAAACAAGCAGTAAGTACACTGTTGTGCGCCAGTCTAAAGGCTATAAGAGCCAATATAATAACAAGCTTTGAGGCATACTATCTTAGTTCTCAGGGTTGACAACACATCTGTAGTTTCTTTTATATGAAGTTGGTTGTACGTGTCCATGGGCTGCAGTAGCCACTTACCATCAGGTGGACTGCTGGCTCTTTTGTCGCTTCAGTTAAATGAAAAACTGCGTCTGACTGCTTCAGTGGTCTAATTTGTTAGTCTGAATGGTTTGATTGCTGATCATGAGGTGCCGGATTCGAATCCGGGGTCGGGCCAAAACAAGTTATTGGATTTTTCCGTTAAGAAATTTTCAGTAGCAGCCCGATGGCGGGAAGTTGGCGGTGTTTCACCCCATGCCAAAAATAGCACTTAAAGCTGTTGGTCCTGCGCCTGATTACTATCCTGTCGTGTGGATTACCTTCGCATCGGACTATCAGTGAAAGAAGAGAGTATTCCTGTGCCTGCACATACACTCGGGCACTATAATCCTGTCTTACGTAAATCGCTAATCTATTTTTATAGAATGAGGATGACAACGAGCATACAGCCCTCCTAACGGTAAATGGATTAAGGGGCCCATAGACATTTCATCGTCATCTTAATAATTTAGAATTAAGGAGAAATATAATCTCAAATGGCTTAGCAAGATCCTTCGTTATGCCGAAAATATTGCGGCATTAATTTTGAAATAAATATATGGTAAAGTTGAGGATTGATCTTAAGGATTATGTTAGACGAAAACACGATTTCGTAAAATTTTCTCGATAGAAAAAAAATCCAAAGTTACCTCCAAAATAAACAATAAACCGCTGTTATTCATAAAATACTTTAAATAAGATCATGAAACTTTGCATAATAACTGAACTAACTATAAAGCAGTGCTTATGTTATTTACTTTTTTTAAAATACCATTATTTTCACTGTAAAAAGAAATTACCTAAACTGTCAGCCTTTTGAAGCGTGATTCCTGCAGCACGGTCACTTCGCGTCAGCCTTTGAACGGGGAGGTTGTGTCGCTTACGATCAGAATATACATTACGCAACAGGACGACGTGTAATTAAAATGGGAAATAACCGTGATGAAAAGAAGAAGCGGCTGGCTTGGCGTTAAGAAACAGGCATAAATATGATAAACCTAATTAAATAAGTGTCTAACGACCTTTCTACTTACAGTATTAGTGATTACAAACATGTCGGTACATAGCATACGACGCGCGGGCAAGTGGGGACGAAATTAGAATTTGAGTTGACTTACTCTATCCTCTTAAGATGGATAGCCTCGTTTCCAGTAAAAAAGGGTCTTGGATTCTCTACACTCACCATACGAAACACAGCAGCATTCAGCTGTTATTTTACGCTGGTATACTGTAAGAACGTGGTTCTACCCGATCGAGCTGAACCATTCGTGCTACAACAATATTATAACTATGGCATTATCTCTGTTGAGACAGTCTGAAACCTCTGAAAGACATTATTATTACAATAAATGAAAAAATCGGGAAATGGTGATCGTAAATCTGCCTGCGAAGCCTGACGATTAAGGCAAAATCCAACGGAAGATACCTATGCCCAGCAGTGGGCTTGTCATAAAATTATTCGGGTCATGAAAGAAGATACTCCCTAAGATGAAAAAATAAGTTAGCGAGGGCGGAGTCGCGGTTAGCAGCTAGTATACCGACATAATTATGATCTTTAGTAATTTATGTCTTAAAACTATTAAAACAATAAAATTTAACGACACAATCAATTATCAGTTCCATCATAATTAAAATAGCAATAAGTTTTATAATAATTGCGTCCGGTTTTATTTAATGGTAATTAATGTTTATATGTTTTATTGTCACATCAAAATAAATAATATACAATTGTTATTATTAAATAATTAAATGGACACAATACTAGTGGCGTGTGATGGCAGTGAAGAGAAGCTAGGCTTGCTAAACGTCCCGCGAGACCCGGGACATGCCGTTTCTAGAGCCTGAGCGGATGCGTCACACGAAAGATGTGTAAAGTCAAAAGTAAAGTTACAGCCTATATACGTCCCACAGTTGGGTACAGGCCTCCCCTCATTTCTGAGAGGGTTTAGGGCAAGGAAGTGTCCGCCGCGCTGCCCCTATGCGTGTTGGCGAACTTCACATGTCTTCGAAATATTGATTTTTATTAATCCTCAGACATGCAGGTTACCTCACGATTTACTTACCTCACAGGTTACTTCAGCGCCGAGCACGTAAAGTGTGTGCGGAACGCCAATTGTTTTATTGTATAAGGCTAAATTTCGGGTTAAACTATTCAAAAACCAATCGAACATTTACAAAACCACAAGAAAAGTATTTATATAATAAAAAAAATTATAACGATCGAAATTGATTCAGAAGAAAGCATTTAATACTTTGATTTATTTTGGCATACAAAATACTTAACAAAGTTGCCTTAATGTTTCGAGATTGTGATGTTAGCTTTGTTGATATAATCAACACGGGCTATCTACTTAATTCAATTATAATTTTATATACCTTTAAAATAAAATAAAAAATACATTCTTTAAACTTTTTCACAAATTAGTAGCGAAATAACCCCAGAGTAATTAACTTTATAGTATACTCGTGTTGGAGTCTTACCAGGTGTGGTGGGTCTTACCTACCAGGCATGACTTACTAAGCACCAGTCTTAACCTTTATCGACATCATGAAATTTAATAATACACGTACTTATGTATTCACCTTACAGGCCTGGTTCTTTCACCACACAAAGGCTAAGTTAGACATCCAGCGGGGAAACGCAACGTTCTTGGCATTATACCGCGGAGAGTAGGACTGTATACTACATAATTACTAATACGAATAATTTTAGTTTTGGTTTTATTTTATTACCATTATATTAAATATTGTATGTGTACTTGTATATAGAAGAAAAAGAGAAAGTAGTTTGTTCAGAATCGTTTACTGAATCGATTCCTATCATTTTTAATATAGGTAATTTTTTATCCCAAACTGAAATGGACCGTAACTTAAGGCAATAAGACTTAATATATAATATACAACAGACTTATAATATATAATAGACTTGATATACATATATACATATATATGTAACGTAATTAACGCACATCCTCAGACACCCCAATTAGTATATTATGTTATAATCATAATACATACACTGAATTTTAGTTAAACATTTTTATGCACTGATTATTTATCAAATTAGTTATACTAATTCCGGAAGAAAGTTGTGATCACTGTACAAATCCACGAATGCAAAGACTTTAACGTGCTTGAAATAAAGTTCAATTTTCTTTATTTTTATTGAATGACAGAATTAGTAATACAAATAAAACAGCACTCTTAAGTCTTATTGCCTTAAGTTACGGTCCATTTCAGATTGTTTTGACTGTACAGATATATTGTGACTGTAATTTACGTACTTTTAATTATTTTTGGGATAAAAAATTACCTATATTAAAATGATATCTGTTGACATCTGTTGACGAAAAACTGTCACTACTCAAATTAAATAAGGCAGTCGACGGACAAGTTATTCAATGTGTAGCGCTAAAATTATGCATATGAAAATATATTTAAAATGGCGTATCTATTAAAAGTAAATAACTACGATGAGAACATTAAATCTACTGAATAGATCGATAAAATAACGTTTTTTTTTTCTGGAAATGCAACGGTAACACTAACACAATTGTAGACAGTCCACTGCTGGGCATTGGTCTCCACAATATTTACCATTATCGCTTCAACGTACTAGAAAACGGATCCGCGACCGCAGTAATTACCTTTTACAGCTTTGACAATGGTAACCAATCAATGTGTTTCTTTGCTAACCAAACTGCACGAAATTAACAAAAAAACTCGGTGTCCTCTAACAAAAAAACATACAAACATTTAAGCGAATGAGTTGGACTATTTCGTTATTCTTTAGGTATTTAGTGTGTCTTAAGTAATGGTGGTTAATATAGCGCATAGCGCCATATCAAAGCGCGCTATCTCTCCATAGCGCACAGCACGTGCTATGTAAGTAATCGCCAGGGCGCTATGACGCTTTGGTGCTATTAAATATTAATATCAAGCAGCCACTAGTTCTAGCATCAGCACTGTTAGGAGTGGACGTGTGACGCAAATTTGATCAGTAGCACGATTCATCGCGCGCGATCTAATTTAGAGTTACATGTTGTTTAGTTCGTGGATAGTGTATAATTATAAGTGATCGTAGGTCACAGTTAACTACAAAAGTAGCAGTACAAGTGTATATAATAGTGTATGAAAATAATTGATTTTTGTATATACAATCAATAAACTTTTAAATACGCCTTTGATTGATTTATAATTTAAATTAAGGTAAAAATAATGTTGACATCTATTATAGAATGTCGTAAGCCTGAAGAGTATGAAAGAGTGTTCATAGGTTTTTCTTTACCGCTTTATTTTATTTTAGTCTAAAATGTCGCATTTTAGACTAAAATAAAATAAAGCGGTTATTACGAAATAATGTTCTTATATAGTACGCGGTCTATCCAATGAACGACATGTAATGTAATGTAACGTGCTACGAGGTATAGCGTGCTGTAAAACTTAACGCGCTAGCCGGCCTCCTACACGTTTTCTTATAAATAGCGCGCTGTAACATAACGTATTTAATAGCGCGCTAGAAAATTATAGCTTATAGTCTGTAGCATGCTATTGATTTATAGTAGTTTTGAATAACTTTAGTCTTAAGGCTTATGCACACAATAAGTAACAATTGTAGATAGTATAATTTAAAACTGCACGCGCATCTCTTGTATTTTTGGTAGATTTCATCACTTTGTTATGTCAAATATAATAAGAATGCTACAATCTACTAAAACGCAATGGAAAGAGCGCGCAGATTTAGGTTTTATGATTTTAATACAGTAAATGTGACAAAATCTACCAAAAATAGATAAGCGCGTGCATTTATAAATTAGACGATCTCTAACTATATTTCGACGGTCCGGTAACGCAAAGGCTAGTTTGATTGCGGTGTAAAACGGCTACCAAGTAAATATTTTCCCTTTTGATAAAAGAACCTTTAACCGTTTTGTAAAATTAATATCAAACTTTTTAGTAAATTTAGTCCCGAAACTTGTTGACGGTTAAAATACCAAAAGTTCTAATTTATAAATACCACAATAAAGTCAAAATTGCATAGATTTTGACTTTATAGTGGCCGTTTTAGGTTCACACGATAAAATCTGTTCCATATCAAAATATACTGGCTATATATCTGTAGATAAATTTGATAAACTTTTGTTGGAATCTTATTGTAATGATACGACGACGATGCGACAGAAATGTCCTTTGACTGTTATTTGAAATTTAAACGAATTTAAAAAAAAACGTAATATGTGCAGTTCATTTGCGGTAGAAGTGAAACCTTTAGAAAATAGAGAATGATACGAAAGCAGAGTAACAGGAGTTGGATAATTGTAGGGTCCATTTATTGATTATTTTTAAAGTTATAACTTATATACGTCCCATTGCCGGGCACAGCCTTCTCTTATTTCTGAGAGGGTATTAGGGCAAGGAAGTGTTCGAGGCGATGCCCCAATGCGTGTTGGCGAACTTTACATGTCATCAAAATATTTTTTTTATTTCTCAGACATACAGGTTTCCTCACGATGTTTTCCTTCCGCGCCGAGCATGTAGTAAATCAGCACTTACAATTGCAATTAACAATTTCATTTGTGCCGGCGAGGATCGAACTCGAGTTGCTCGCGTATTGTGAAATTTATTGCGAGGACTTAGCTAATCATTGTCAACAAGTTCAAAATTTGTTATACATTTTATTATACGTAATATATTGTTGCGTGAATAAGTCAACGTCATACACTAGCGCCATCTAGTGTCAGGAACGAGAGCGAGGGGAGCTTTGCAGAAAATGACATCACAAATCTTTCAACCGACAGCGCCATCCGAAGAACTAAGTTTCTAGAAAATCTACACTCGAACACTCATCGCTTTGCGCGCATTTACTTGAATATTCCGGATGCTTCATTGCTAATTTGTATATATAGGCGCTGCAAGATGCGATCGGGGCAGTATTGGATTTGGCGAGACAAGCGAAGCTTCGGAGCGGAATAAAGTGAATTAGTGTGTTTAATTATTAGTGTTTTAACTTTAATTAGTGTAAAGTTAATTAAAGTGTTGATTTAGGTAATTCTATCGACAATTTTTATTGTCACGAACCTCAAGCTCGTAACAATATTATACTACATAATATAGGCACCAAGTTTTCAATTTCAGTGTAATAAAAAAAACATTTTCTTCTTCTTCTTTCGAGTATCAAATCAACACAATTCTAGTTTTTATTCCAAAAAAAAAAACACAAAAGTAATAAATAGTTTACTTATACAATAAATCACAACATTAAAGCTCCAAATATTGGAAATGGTTCACTAGGCTTATTCAATTTATACCTAAACCTATTTAAGAGTCCACTAGCAATTACCACACCACTTCTTCTTGTACTCACACTAAAATGAACTCTGTCCGCACTTGGCCTTTGTGATATTTCTTTAGATCTACAGTTTTTTATTTTTAAATGTATACGCCGCGATTTAGCTATGGAAAACTTAGTCGCTTCGAACACGGCGTCTCTGTGCAGTGGGTTCCTCATTTTTCTTGTCGCTGGCAATATTCTAACATTAGCACGCTGCAGGATTGGTCGTATGGGTAAATACGAGAACTCTTCGTCTGTCGATTTCTCTGTGTTTGCATTATCGTTGGGTAAGACCTCTGAAAATACAAATGTGTTTAAGGTTAGCATAATTATTTTTCCCGGTTAGGATAATTATGAATCCCGGTTCGAGCCAAAAAATCAATTATTGAGTTTTTCCGTCAAGAAATTCTCAGTAGCTGCCCGGAGTCAGGAAGTTGGCGGTGTCTCACCCCCGTGCCTCGGAAAGCACGTAAAGCCGTTGGTCCTGCGCCTGATCTCTCTCGGGTCGTGTCGGTATACCGTCCCATCGGATTATGAGAGTGAGGGAATAGAGAGTGCACCTGTGCCTGCACATACACTTGGGCACTATAATCCTGTCCTGCGCCGATGGCTAGTCTCCGTTGAGGCTGGCCGCCGTGACCGAAATTCGGTCGGGAGGACAATATTATTATTAATTATTTTTTTAAAAAAGATGAGACTAATACAGCTGCAGCATGTACGTGGATGAAGCACTCACCACTCGCCCAGAATACCAACTTAACTTATATAGAAGTAAAAGTAAGGTAACAAACGAATCCACCTGAATGGTAAGACAATGCTGTAGCTTATAGAAACTTAAATTTACCCTCACTACCCTACCCTAATATTTGGTGTTATTTTGTATTTATTCCAAACATAAATAAATTAGTTTTGAGTGTGATTTCTAACTATATTTTAGATATGTTGAGACACCATCTCAAAACCCCTTGCTATGTCATTGTTCAATCGAATACCATAAGAAGTTGTCAGCATTTCTCAAAATCGACACACGACACTTATGAAATGAAATGGCTTGACGTATTCTCTCGCAAAATCTACACTACATAAACCTCAAAAGATTATTGTTATAGTGTTACAGTATTACAATTTCACACTAATGGTATAAAATAATGTAACTAATCTAATCTATTCCATTAAAACCTCCCTAACTAAAGAACACCTTCCATCTCATATGATCTATCTGATATTTATGATAAAAACTTACGTTTGTATGGAAACAGCGTCCGACGTGGCATTATGGAGTCTCCGAGCATTTCGTATAGTGTATAGTCAGTCATTACGAAATCTTCAAGGAACGTTGTCGGTTCAGATCTTAATAAGCACGTCGAGGCCTCCTGTTGATATAAAATAAATGCCATTTTTTAATTGTTAAAAACAATTTAAATACTGTCAGCTTTTTTTTTCTGATTTACCATAATCTTCTTTTCTAGTTTTTTGGCAACTTTCTCATTATTTCCTCACATCCCGGATTGACTGAGAGCGTATGCTAGGTTTACTTTGGCATATGGTCTGACACAACTGGTCACTGCGCCTACGCGGATTCCAGATGTGGAAGATCATACACCTTCCCTGTTGGACCTTCTGCTAACCTCTCATCCGGTCGGATATTAGGTTTCCGTCGACGCCCCTTTAGGCTCGTTGGGACATTGTCTTGTCTAGAGTGTGGTGCCAGTCACATTAACGTCGCGGTTGCATTCTGCAGGCTGCCGCCGTGCTTGGCACTATAGGTCGGCCGATTGGGATGAGTTGCGGTCGTGTTTACCATTCTACTTTTGGGGCGGGTTTGCTTCTTAGAAGACGATCCTAGCGTTGTTGCTGATTCTATTACTGATGTGGTACTTCAAGGTATAGAACATTTTAATCCGTCCTCTGTAGTGCCCATCGGAGGCAGATCCCAGCCATGGTTTGGTCGCTCCTGTAAAATAGCATCACGCTATAAGCAGGAGTGCTATCAGGCCTGGACTGACGCATCAACGTCTCGGGATGTAAACACCAGCACTCTTAAAAAGAAGTATAATTCCGCCTTTAGGTCCTTCAAAAGTCATTGCTAAAGCAAGGTCTGAGCACATCGGGAGAATTGGCGAGAATCTAGTTCGCCTTCCTTTGGGAACCCGTGCATTCTGGTCTCTCGCCAAGGCTGTCCAAGGGAATTTCTGTCAGCCATCTCTTCCATCTCTGCACATGGTGGACGACTCACTGGCCCATGCCGCAAAGGAGAAAGCCGACCTGTTAGGCTCTCTCTATGCGTCCAACTCGACACCCAATCACAGGGGGAACACACCGCCGACCATCCCGCGGTGTGAGTGCTTTATGCCAGATGTGCGGTTTACACAGCGCTCGGTTCGCAAAGCACTCTTCTCCCTGGATGTCAAGTCGAGTGGGTCTGATGGAGTCCCTCCCATGGTGCCGAAGACGTATACTTCGGAGTTTGCACCGATTTTAACGCGTCTTTTCCGGTATTCCTACTCCCAAGGCGTAGTCCCGAATTATTGTAAGACATATTTGGTCCACCCGATCCCTAAAAAAGGCGACCGCTCAGACCCGTCCAACTACAGGCCTATCGTAATCACCTCCTTGTTCTCCAAAATAATGGAGTCTATCGTAAACTGCCAGCTCATGAGGTACCTTGAGGACCATCAGCTGGTCAGTGATCGCTAATAGGGTTTCCGTCGTGGTCAATCAGCTGGTGATCTTCTGGGTTACTTTACTCATAGAGGCATTAGCCGTTAGTTTGGACACAGTGAAGGCCTTCGATCAGGTCTGGCACAAAGCACTTCTTTCGTAGCTCCCTTCCTATGGGCTTCCCGAAAAATTGTGCGATTGGACCACTAGTTTTCTTGCTAATCGGAGCATCAAGGTCGTAGTAGACGGTGCATGTTCTGATTACAAGCCTATTAACGCTGGTGTTCCACAAGGCTGCGTGCTATCACCAACGCTGTTTCTTCTGCATATCAATGATATGTTGCAAACTGGTACTATTCATTGCTGTGCAGACGACAGCACCGGTGATGCCTTATACCCCGGCCGTGCCAATATTTCACGGGAAATCGTCGCCGAGTACCGGGACAAACTTGTGTCTGAAGTCGAGTCTTCGCTTAACAAAGTCTCGGATTGGGGGCGACTAAATCTAGTCCAATTCAATCCCCAGAAGACACAAGTTTGCGCGTTAACCGCAAAAAAGAACACCTTTGTCGTATGTCTTCAGTTGGAAGGCACTCTCCTTACTGCCTTCGCTAGCATCGGAATCCTCGGCGTCGACATATCAGATAGTGTGCAGTTTCGTGGTTACTTGGAGGAAAGGCCAAATTGGCCTCTAAAAGCTTGGAGTGCTCAGCAGAGCGAGACATTATTTCATGCCGGCACATCGCTTGCAACTTTACAAAGCACAAGTTCGGCCTCACATGGAATACTGTTCCTGGCTGGCCGCTCCGGCCCAGAGATGACTCTGGGCCGGGGCAGCCCAGTGCCAGCTCCTTCCACTTGACCGCATCCAGCACAGAGCGATTCGAATCGTCGACGAACGAATTATTTCTGATCGGCTCGATTCACTGGCGCTGCGTAGGGATGTTGCATCCCTTTGCATTTTCTATCATATTTACCACTCCCCAGTGTTCTGAAAATTGTTCGGATTAGTTCCAGCCGCCAAATTTCCCGAACGCACATCGCCTCTAATTTTCAGATACCATCTTCACCATCTGGATGCTTAACGGTTCACCACTGTGAGTTTTACTACGAGTTTTCTTCCTCGTACAACTTCTCTGTGGAATTGTTTACCACCGACGACTTTTCCGGACCGATACGACTTAAAGACCTTCAAGAAAACAGCTTACTCCTTTCTAAAAGGCCATGTTCATGAGCGGCGGTAGTCACTTACCATCAGGCGAGCCGCATGCTCGTTTGCCCCCTTTTCTATAAAAAAAAACTCTATTTAGTAAGCTTTTTGCTTAGACCATTCAACCCAATGGACTAGCCTCGCATGATTATTCCCCTCTGCGCAAGTATTGGATTTAAAAAGATTGTGCGTTTATAAAAACTGTTTACGGAATCAATTTTGTCATTACGAGAATCGTTTCCGTCGTTGTAGGTTAACGTGTGCAAGACTCTAGTACTTCAAATTTACAAAAAGATGGAGGTTACATTCCAAATGCAAGTATTTTTACTGTGATATATGCTTTCTTTCTATTATAAATTTAAAATAATGTCAAATAATAATCGGAGAACTTTACCGATAAGATAATCGAGTACATAATATTTCATAAACATCGTAGTGATAATCGAAATGTGACAAGAACACTCCCCACGAGATCAGGTGTACATTTATTTTAGTCAACCCTTAGATGTTACAAATTAGGTTTAAAATTGAACACGCAAGCACAACGACACTCCTAACGAGACTAGTTTATGTGAGCAACATACAAACAATAAAAGTGTAACGAGACTACTTAATTCTGCAGTGGTCGCGCCTTATAAAATAACGTAAATGGTCGCGTGCATTTCGTAATTCCAATTTAAAATAAGTTCTTCTTATTTTAAGGTTTAAAAATCTTCTAATTTTTAGGTTTATAATATCAATTAAAATGTTTTTTTATGTTATTACAAATATGAAACAGGGTAACATTTAGTCAACTGTTAATCATATTTAATAAACAAAAACCATTTATATGTCCTTTTGTATTCAAATTATAATATTTAAAAAACCTTTTACATATTAATATATGAAAATATCACATTAATTTCAAAGTTAGATCACAAATCTGTTTACATATATTTTTTCTAATCATTTGGTTCCAGAAATTTCCAAATTTGAGATCATTTTACAGTGGTTTACTATCGTAATCCACGCGGCAACTGTAGGGTTAAGTTTTTAATTGGAAATGGTGTCATATTGATGTGTGATGTCATTGTGATATATATACGCATCGATATCAATAATTTTTCATTATTATTCATTAAGCATTAAAATTTACCATCAAACACTCAACTAAAGAAGATTAACCATTATTATAATAAAAGTGTGTATGAACAATTTTTGTCCTTAGATTACATAAATTCAACAAAAACAATTTTAACTACAGATACGTCTATACTATGGATAGACGTCTATGCATGTAGAACTTTTAAGGACATTTGCAATAGCGTTGATTGGATTTGTTTAATACCAGTGTTTCTCGAATCAAGAATGTTTTAGCGAAAAATTCTTTTGTTGAATGATCTTCCGTTTAATTTAGTTAATTTACAGTATTTGCCTTAATCGATGTTTATCTTTTACCGACTAGAATTATTGTTTTTAAGTTCAATAATCTCTATAGGTGAAAACTTAAATGGCTTCCCAGTTGTTATTCATTTATTTACTGTTAATGTTAGCTGTAAGTTTTTTAAAAATAATAAAATAAAATATTTAGTTCTGGGCAGTTTTCCAATGTTACTTTTAAGTTTCTATTAATTGTCTCTGTTTGTTTTATTTATTTACCAAACATGTCTCGGTCAGCGAATCTAGTACTTCTTGCAAACTTGTAACTTTTTTCTTTCAATACCGTTTTAACAGACGATGTTGTCACTAAGATCAGCAGAAAATAAATATTTTTTTTAATTTTATTTATATATTTATTACTTTATCATTTATTTTAATATTTTCTCCCTTTCCTAACAGGAACCTAAGATTGTTTTAAGAGGGTTCCAAGGGTTTCCCAGCAGCAGTTAGAACAATTTTCTATGCGAAGCCGAAATGCCACCTCGTAAAGTTTGTAAAATTGCAAGCGGTAATGATGTGACGGTGACCAAAGTCGTTGACAGTCGATGGCCAGGGTGGGGGAGGGCAAGTTGATATACAGAGTTATTTTACAAATTATGCCCAAATTAGCAGAGGAAGTTCAGAATAGGTAATATTATATTATAATAGGTGAATCGAGAAAAATAAATTTAAAAAACCTTTCTGTACTTTATTTTAAATTCTGAATGCGTGGAAATTCTTTATTGTAACTGAATTTTTTTTATAAGCCTTTATTGCCAACACAATATACATAATTTATTATTTCATAGTTAAAATTATACATGCAAATTAAAATATATAACTTTAAAGTAAAATTGACCTTGTCATTAAATTCATTATTAACATTATTGAATTACTATTATACATTATTAATATCATATGTATTTAATTTTAGTTGATATTATATTATTAGGTAAGTATGATGTTGTTATCGGGCGTCGCGTCGGCGTGTCTTTGCGACACGAAGGCCTCCCCCAGCTTTCTCCATTCTGCTCTTGTTTCAGTTGTTCTGTGCCATGTTGGACCCGCATGCTTTTTTAAGTCATCAGACCAACGTTTTCTTTGTCTTCCTCGTTTTCTTTTTGTTTGGTATCTAGGGGTCCATTCTGTTATATCTTTCGTCCATTTATTTCTATTCTCTCTCATCATGTGGCCTACCCATCTCCATTTGATTTTTCTGATTTTAACTATTATATCTTCAATTTTGGTAATTTGTCTTAGATCTACAGCTCTCTTTCTATCTCTTTTTGTGTAACCCAGTATACTCCTCTCCATGGCTCTTTGGCGTGTTATCAGTTTTTGGTTTTGTTTTTGTGTGTAATATGCATGTATTGTATATTTTCCTTTTCATTGCAATATTATATTGATTGCCTTTTAGCACTTCTTTGAGGGACCAAAATCTCTTCCAGGCATTGGCTACCCGTCTTTCAATCTCTGAATCCATTTGGTTGTTGAAGGCGATAAGTTGGCCTAAGTATACATAGGAATTTACATAATCTATTTCCTCCTCCTCATCTACTGAGATACTTATTTGGGATCTGTTTGTTATTATCTTTGTCTTTGTTTTGTTGATTGTTAGTCCCACCTTTTTACTTTCACATGATAAATCTTGGAGCATGTTTTTAAGGCTTTCCGAGTTATCTGTTATAAGTATTATGTCATCTGCAAATCTTAAATGATTTAAATGTGTTCCATTTATGTTAATCCCTATGTTGTCACATTCCATTTTCCTGATGACTTCCTCTAGCACGGATGAAAAAAGTTTTGGTGAGAGTGGGTCTCCCTGCCTCACTCCCCTGTGTATTGGAAATATTTCCCCTTCTGCTTCTAGTTTGATTCGTGCTTTGCTGTTGGAATATACATTTTTTATTATCCTTATATATTTATTTTCTATTCCTTGATTTTTCAGGGCATCCCAAATGTACTGATGTTCCAGGCTGTCAAACGCTTTGTTATAGTCCACAAATGCCATGTATAATGGATAATCGTATTCTTGACATTTTTCAATGAGCTGTTTTACTACATGTATGTGGTCAATTGTTGCAAAGCCTGATCGGAATCCAGCCTGTTCTCTTGATTGTTGTTCTTCAAGTTTTTTGGTAATGCGCTTCAGTATTATTTTTGAGAACACCTTGTATATGTTGGACATGAGACTTATTGGGCGATAGTTTCCTATGTCTGATCTATCTCCTTTCTTAAAGATGAGTATTATAGTGCTTATTGTCCACTGTGAAGGTATGGATTCTGTGTTTAGGATAAGATTAAACAAGTTAGTTAGTTTTTTTGTTGTTTCTGGCAATGTAGCTTTCATCATCTCATTGGTTATATGATCAGGTCCAGGAACTTTATCGTTTTTCTGTGTTTCTATCGCATGCTGAACTTCCCTTTCAAGAATCGGAGGGATTTCTTCTGTTTTGTCTTCAAGGTTTATGTTTAATTTTAAGGTATTTTCGGTAGAGTATAATTTCCGATAATAGTCTGTCGCTATCCTTAAAATTGGCTGTCTTCTTGTTTCGTCCTTATTGTTTTTGCTTTTCATTTTCAGGACCCATAGCGTTATTTCTTTTAATTCTTTAAGTGCTTTATTGATACCTCCTGTTTTTGTAATGTGTTTTGGATACATTTTAATCTTTTATTCGACTTATCTTGTTTTATGGTGCGACTTATCTCCTTACTTAGTGCAGTAATTTCATGTAATGTTGTTTTATTTCTTCTATTTTCAAGCAGCTCTTTCCGTTTTTGAATGAGATCTATTGTTTTCGAGTTCAGTGTATTTTTGGTTTCTACGGATTTGTTCTTCTTTCTATAAATATCGTTTGTTTCTATGTTATACATTTTTTGTGTTTTGTCTATTTCTCCGGTTGTTACGTTGCTTTGAGACATTGTATCAGTCTTGCAGGTATTTTCACTCTGGTGAAAGCGTTTTTGTTGTTTCTTTTGTTGTTTGTGAAATAGTACTGCTCTGACCATACGATGGTTGCTATTGAAATTGAAATTATTTATTACACTAACATCTCGGAAAAACTTGGGTTGATTACTGGTTATAAAGTCAATTTCATTTCGGTAATTTCCATCTGGCGATATCCAGGTCCACTTCTTGGTTTTTCTTTTCTTGAAAACGCTATTTGGTATGGTTAAGTTATTCTCCAGGGCCAAATTTACAATTCTCTTGCCGTTCTTGCTTCTTTTTCCTATGCCATAATTTCCTATTACTGTCTCTTCACCATGTTTTTGTTTACCTATTTTCCCATTGAAGTCTCCCATGACGATAACGTTTTTATGGGCAGTTTCTAGTGTAGTTGTAAGTTAGTTGTAGAAATCATCTTTTATTTTTTCGTCTGCTGCTTCTGTTGGCGCGTATATCTGTACTATAGTCCACTTGTTTTTATAGCCTTGTAGCTGTATATTTAGTAAAGCTATTCTTTCGGATATGCCTTTGAACTCTATGATTTGTTTCTTTAGATGTTTTTTCACCATAAATCCCACTCCATACTGACCCTTGGTTTCACCGATATAGTACAGAATGTAGTCGTCATACTCCTCGATACAGTTTCCTATTCGTCTTACTTCACTCATACCAAGAATATCCCATTTAATATTACCCAAAACTATCTCTAATTCGAGAAGTTTTTCTGCAGTCCTTAATGAAAGTGTGTTTAGGGTGGCTATGTGTATCTTATTGTTAGGTTTCTCTTTTTCTTTATCTTTAGGTGTTTCATTTGCTGAAGGGTAGTGGTCTTCTTTCCCCACGGTGACCAACCGGCTTGGGGTGCATTTTTCAATTGTTGTATGTGTACTTTTGGTATTAATTGTTCTAAGTTGATTTTGAGTATCGGTGGTCATTACAGGTTTTATGGAATCTCTGACATTGAAGCAGATATTCCTCTTTCAACGTAATTAAGTATGTTGGGTTTTAGGACTTCTTTTCCCTTGGCTGATGTGGAAGCTGGATTGTCTTTTAAGTCAATTTTTTTCTGGGATGCCGAGTTAGGTGAGTCATGGCCTTCTCTTTTTCTTTTTTCTCTATTTATTTCTGATGATTTCTTTACTATTATTTTGTCATGTTTTAGAAAAGCTGTTTCCTTTCTTTCTTTCTCTTCCACTTGGGCTTGTAATTGCTTGCGCTTTTCTAACACTTCTTTAGAATAATCTTCTTTTATATAGATGCCTGACGGCAGCTTTGACTTGTTTTTCAAAATCATGTGTTTTTTCCACAGCGTTGTGACGGAGACGACGACAGGGCGGTTTTTAACATTTTTATTCGTGCCAATTCTATATATATTACTGATTTCCTGGCTATTTAAATGTGTGCCTGTTTCTATGATTGTATCCTTGATGTAGTCTACAAGTTCCGCTTCTGATTTTCCATTCTCCTCAATGCCAAAGAAGACTAAGTTGTATTTTCTTTTCTCTCTTTCCATGATTATAAGTTTCTGTTCCAATGTCAATATTTTGTCTTTTAATCTAATGTTTTCTTCAGTTATTATTTTTAATTTCTCGTCTAATGCCTCCATAACATTATACGTCACCGACTCTGTTATGAGTTTGGTTTGTTGGTTCAATTTCTCATCTAGTTTTAACAACAATAATTCCATACGTTTGTCCATTTTTTGGATTATTTACTGACAACACTGGAAGGATGGTGGTTTATATTCTTGTTACTGACAACACTCGCTATGTCAGTGTCAAAATGACAGTTATTACTATTTGATAATTCGTTGTTTATGTTGGTAGCACTGTTATGTCGTTCACTCTTTAATTTTTTGGTTATGTTGTTCACTAGCTTTATTGCACTTTTTATTCCCAGAATGTTGTTTTATGTTTTGTTCACTTATTTATGTCGTTTGTTATTGACTATTTTTGTGGATTTCGTGTTGTGACACTTCTATTTCACACTCTTTACACTAAAAACAGTTATTATTTTGCGGAGGACTTTGACGTGCGTGTTTACTTTGCGATCACCGGAAACGTTTCAAGAACCTAAGGTTGTTTTAAGAGGGTTCCAAGGGTTTCCCAGCAGCAGTTAGAACAATTTTCTATGCGAAGCCGAAATGCCACCTAGTAAAGTTTGTAAAATTGCAAGCGGTAATGATGTGACGGTGACCAAGGTCGTTGACAGTCGATGGCCAGGGTGAGGGAGGGCAAGTTGATATACAGGGTTATTTTACAAATTATGCCCAAATTAGCAGAGGAAGTTCAGAATAGATAATATAGGCGAATCGAGAAAAATAAATTTAAAAAACCTTTCTGTACTTTTTATTTTTTAAATTCTGAATGCGTGGAAATTCTTTATTGTAACTGAATAATAAAACATAAATATCTAACGCCTTTACTACGCACGCACACATTCGCAAGAGTATACCTCCGTCACGACTGTGAAATACTCATAGAAACATGTTATGACAAATACATATCTATTCTAGAACACGAAATAGGTAGAAATTTTTGGACACACATTTCTCAGAAACGTATAACCTTTGCTGCATACCCACCATCAATGTATTTAGGAGACAAACAATCAAACGAACTAAAAGAATCCTGTAACTTATTTGCAGCGCATTTTTTCAGTGTCTATAACACCCCAACAAAAAACTCACTATATTTGTTCGATTCGCAGCAACAGCTTCCTGAAATGTCCAATACATAGATATCCCAAAAAAGCATAATAATCAAAATAAAAAGATTTGATATAAAACAGAGTACTGGACCTGACAATGTGCCCCCTATATTCTTAATTAAGTGTGCAAATTCAATATCCTCTCCCTTATAACCGACTTATAACGCTTCACTTAAGGCAGGGAGTTTTTCCGATAAGTGGAAAGAAGCACGAATAGTACCTATTTACTAAGATGGAAAAAAGGAACTTGTATCTAATTATCGACCTATATCAATCCTCTCTACCGTATTAAAGATTTTTGAATCACTTGTCCACCCATTCATATTCAATCATGTTAAAGATCACTTATATCCCTGCCAATATGGTTTTATGCCTAAGAAGTCTACTAATACTAATTTGCTCAATTATGTTACCAATCTTATTGATTCGGTTGACAAAAATCTTCAAGTAGATGTTATATATTATACCGATTTTACTGAGGCATTTGATGGGGTGGACCATAATATACTTGTTAAAAAACTCGCATATTTTGGCATTTCCGATACATTTTTAAGCTAGTGCAAATCCTATCTCTCTACTCGTAATGCCAGATTAGTAATTGATGGCGAGTGTTCGGATTATTTCAATGCTATTTCGGGTGTTCCGCAGGGATCAAATTTGGGGCCTTTATTCTTTGTAATTTTCATTAATGATATGTATTTAAAAATTGTCAGATTTATTTGTTCGCAGACGATTTAAAAATAGCTTAAGTTATAAAGCAATAATCTGACGTATTAGACTTGTAAAATGGTGTGAAACAAATCGAATGCTACTCAATCCGGGTAAATGTAGTTTTATTAAATTCACAAGAAAAAACAATCCATTAATGAGTTCTGACAATGCTTTGGGTTTAAAAACTGAAGGAAACCAATTCCATTAGAGGACCTGGGCGTAATATTTGATAGCAAATTAAGATTCGATAAACATATTAATTCTATAGTGACTGCTTCTTTCAGGTTGCTCGGCTTTGTTCTTAGACAGTCTAAAGATTTCAAAAAGGTAACAAAAATACTTCAACTGTACAACAGCTTGGTCCGTAGCAAACTTGAATATTGTTGTCAAATATGGTCTCCCGCTTACAGTAACCACATAAAAATAATTGAACGTGTTCAAAAAAGACTCTAAACACAAAATCTTTCGTTTTAAGGCGTCAAGTCATAGCGAGTGCTACAAAAATAAACTCGATTACTTTAGGATAAAACCACTGGCAGTTCATAGATCTCTTCTTGATTTGAAATTTCTTCATAAACTTTTAATGGTAAAATAGATGACAGTAAGCTGTTGAGCAGATTTAATATTAATGACCTCGGAGACCTCCTCGCAACCCATGTCCTTTCATTTAGACTGACAGCACTCGAACAAAACTTGGACAGAATGCTCCACTATAGTACGGCCGCTGAGTTATTACCGATTTGACAGATTATTCTTAATCGATATAACCTTGCACGAGCGACACATTTGCTGAATGATTTAGAATACCTCTTTAATATAAAACTTTATGTCAAAATGTCAGAATCAAGTAATTTTCCAATAAACTCTATTTCAAAACTTAAAATAGTTTGTAAATAATATGAAAACATTTATTTTTTGTTCTTTGGCGCGCTTGTACAAAGTTACATCGTGCGTCTAGTTTTCATAGTGTTGTGCTTGATAGTATTCGGTCCGAATTCATTGGAATAGATATGATATTTATTTTATTTGGATATTTTTATTTTACTTATTCCTTCGAGCAACTAGACTATAATGCTAACATTTTTTGCGTCTCCTAATTGCACTGTGTTGCCAGTATCTCTGATTTTTAAGATTTATGTGTGATCCAAAGACAGAAATACTGTTTTCTATGATTTAAAAATAAATACAATTAAAATGATTATGTATAATTTTTAACATTCATAATATATAAAACAACGTTTAATAAATATAATTTTCTCCCTCAATTAAGCAATGTTATAGGTGTATTTTTTAAGTAATTGGTGATAATATTCTGGCAACACCCTTACCACCGCTATTTTAATCTGTTTAGTCATCTTCCGTACTTTCGTGCGCACAGACTACGTTCTCTTGTGTAACCGTTGTTTTTTGACTCGGCTTTCTCCTGTTTATCGTTGCGCTTTATTGGACTAATTTTGTTTGTGTTTGGTAATTTTGTTGATGATGCCGAAACGAGGCAAAACATTGAATAGTCAATGTCGTGAGCTTGTACTAAAGCTACAGGATTACTTTGAGCGTGAGTCACAAAATGGCGGCCCCTGTGGAAATGGACTGCTGGCTTTCGCGTCAAAAAGTACTTCCGATTACCACGAGGAGATGGATACAGACACTTTTACGAATTGGTTCGAAAATCAATTATTACCCAGCCTGCCAGAGCCTTCTATCATAATAATGGACAACGCTTCATATCACTCGAAACAAGTGAATAAAGCGCCTACTCAGGCCGACAAGAAAGCTGATCTCGTAGCATGGCTACACCAAAATGGAATTGAAACTACTGCCGAAATGCTAAAGTCTGACTTAGTAAAGTTGGTACGCGAAAATAAAACATCAAGAGTCCGTTATGAAGTAGATGAGATAGCTCTAGCACATGGACATCGGGTACTTCGAATTCCGCCTTATCACTGCCAGTACAATGCCATTGAGCTAATATGGGCACAAATCAAAGGTATTGTTTTTTATCGCATAAGTTATGAATATGAATAATTTGTACTATTGTAACATCCAATATTCAGCATATAAGTAAAAAGATACATAACTAAGAAATAAATATCTCATGTCCCTTACATGTAGGTAATTGTGTAACAATTCGTTTATTTAATGTAATAAATTAACGTTATTTAATGTTTACATTACAGGTTACGCAGCTCGTAATAATACGACTCCGCCATTCAGTACTAATAAAATGATGGGTCTATTAAAAGATGCTTGCAGCAAAATAACGAAAGAAGATTGGGTGAAGGTCGTCGAAAAGACTCGAAAACTAATAACAGAAGATTATGAACGCGATATAAGAGTGGACACCATTATAGAGAATGAAATTGTCATACAAGTGACTGATAGCGATGACAGCTCTGGCGAATCTGGTTCAGAGTCTGAATAATTGTTTTAATAAATGATAGGTAGTCATTTATTAAAACATTTTGTACCTACTCTATTCATGAAAATGTGTAACAGTGTTTACAAATTTGTTTTATTTTGATATGTCCTCGACCAAATTATCTACGCCCATCAAGGATACTCCACCTAATAAAGAACCTGTGTCTTTAACTATTATTGTTTTGATTTTATTCAATTACACACTATACTAGAATATTTAAAAACAAACTGTTCCCAAATGATATTAGGGTTACTGGTTCAGTTACTTCACTAGTATTGTCAATTCGTCATGTGTCAAATCGGTAATAACTCACCGGCCGGAGTATAACACGTATATCACGCGTATACAATGTGTGTGTAAAAACATAGCAACACTGGGCATTGGTTGTGACGGGCTAACACTTTTTATGAAAAAATGTAACGACTGTTAAGAAAATGAATTATTCTCTAACTTTATGCTAAACTTAACTTTTATTTATGTTACAAAAATTATTAACTATCTTGTTCGTAAAACTTATTTTTGTTCCAATTACCACTAAAATTGGCAAATTACAAACATTACTATTGTTTTAGAATTATGTGTTCTCCTATAATTGGTAGTACATAGTAATTTATAGATGTAAAGCATGTGTTAGAAGTAATTTAATATGTACAACTGTTGGAGATCCATACAAATAAACAAATAAACCGATTCTGTTTTAAGGTACCAATAAATTAATTATTGGGGACTACTTGCGTAATTTACTTGTAAATAGTTTATTCCAATTTCTTTGGCATGTGGTGTACTAACTGTCCGTCAGTTGTTTCTTCTGAACATCATATTAAAACAGCATACCGAGCTTCCATTTAATTTAAAATCCATAGACTGGAGGACAATGGACTTAGTTTGTGTAAGCCCTCGAACCAAACACGCATTTGTGAACAGATTTTACATATTTTAAGACCATTTCTATATAACAAGCTTACAAAGTCACTAAAGATATATAGAGTAAGTTATAAGAAATGTAATATAATTGTAAGGGAATTAAATAAATTAAATTACGAAGACACAGCAAAGTCGTTAGATATTCAAAAATAGTTTTGTATTAATTGTAGGTTACAAATAATTGTTATTTAGTTATTTTATTTATTATATAATATAGTTTAATCATTTAAATTATCTTGTTTCCTATATTATAAATTCCACAGTGTAAGTGATGGCCTGAAACACAGGTACACAACCCAGTTCAGACAGGCAGCTAATATTATAAACTTGAGTTTTCAATTTTTCTTTTGTAGATTCTACCTTATTAAGCTACACATAGTTTTAATTTTAATTATTGCGTGTTATTTTTATAAGGTTTATTGTAACTTTCTTTAATTGTAAGCATATTTCTTCCTCTATGAAAACATGTGTTTAAAAATGAAATAAAAAAATACAAAAAATATTAAATACGTAATAATGACAGTCATCGGTTACGTCGTTGATATGCAAAGAAAATTTTATTTTATTTTAATTATAATGACAAAAAAAATTGGAATCATATTTCGCGTCGTGCAGTTTTAACTTAAGCATTATTACCTAGGTAATGTGTCATTAAGAAAGTTAGTAGGCAAACACTTTGTAAATTGAATCGCACAGATCACAGGAGCGCGCGTACTCTGTAGTTCTAGCCCATAATTCAAATTCTATTTGGGATAATCTCTATATATAAAAATCAATTACTGTCCGTTAGTCTCATTGAACTCCAAAACGGCTCGACTGATTTAGATCAATATTTTTGTGTGTGTGTGTTTGATTGGATCCCCAAATGGTTTAGGTTCACATTTGGACCCGGTAGGCGGCGCTGTGTTCGAGATTCAGTAATCACCTAAGTATTAAAGAAGTAAGATGCCTGGGCGGATCGCTATTTTGAAAAAAAATTGAATCCTTATGAACTCGTATTTTCAAAACTGCTAAAACGGTATATCAGTATTAATATATTCGAACTTAACAAAATCATATGCACCTATAACTATTGGAGAAATTACTTAGATTCATGTGTGCATTTGTGCATTCTTGTGCATTTGTGCATTCATGTGCATTTGTGCATTCAAGGGTTCTCGAGTGGCAGCCTCGTACGGATAGGCGAAGTGTAGGGCGACCCCCCACTAGATGGAGTGACGACCTGGTAAGACATGCAGGAAGTCGATGGATGCAGGTGGCTCAGGACTGTGCTTTGTGGCATACCTTGGGGGAGGCCTTTGTTCTGCAGTGGACTTGTGAAGGGCTGTAATGATGATGATGATGATGTGTGCATAAGAATGTGTTCTTCTAATAAGTTGAGCATGTTTCGGCTAAGTTTTGTCGCTAATTTCCTTTCATAATTCATATATTACTCATTATAGCCTGTCAAAAGTCCACCTTTGAACATAGGCCTCACCCATAGATAGTCTCAAAAGGGGACTTGACTAGTCATATTATCTATACATTTGACATATTTTCCATGGTTGGCATGACGGCATGGTGGCAAAACAACCCAGGCGGGTTGGCAACTGCAGTTATATGTGTATCTTTATATTTGTTTGTGTCTGTGACATCATAACTCCTGAATGGATGAACCTATTTTGATTTAATAAAGATATTAATTAATTTGCAACCTTCCGCTAACTTACTACTACTACTACTACTACTAGTTAGCGGAAGGTTGCAAATTAATTAATATCTTTACTATAATGCTTTTCCGCAAAGTAACGCCTGATTCTATCAATTATTTTGAATTAGTTTTGTCGTTTGAAAGGTGTCTCAATCGATAGTGTTCTTAGCTATGTTTCAAGGAAATCTGTTCAAGAAAATCTGTCAGTCGTTTTAAGATCACGAGCTATTTTTGTTTTGTGGGTTTTTAGAGATTTTATTTTGCATGGCTTAAGCGCAAAGCGCGTAGGTATGTTCTACTAGCGCCTAAAAATAAATAAACTAACGTTTTGTCGCATGAAATCGTATCTAATAATCATATTGAACAGATAAATTATATAAAAAGCACATTGTTAAAAAGATAAATGGTTGTTAAACTTCTTTTTAAATCGATTAATTGCCATTTTTACATCAATAAAGTCGGCGTGGGGAGTCTTGCCAATTGCGAGATCTCGCCTATTTCGAGATCTCACCCATTTCGAGATCTCGTGAGGTTGGCAGTTTGTGTTGGCATTTGTTGTTTTGTGTGTTTTCTAAATAAAATAATCACAATATTTAAATAAATTAGAAAAGAAGTAATAAGAATTATAAGTATTATAAGATAAACATTTATTTCCACAATTTTTTTCAATAGACTTGCAATGCATCAAACATCGTTTGACGTATCCGTCTATAATTTTTTTAAAAAATTCTATATAGTTAACTTTGACGTACGTATCTATCAAATAACATATGAACAACCAGTCTACTCTTTTAATATCAAACAAAAATCTTTTATTAATAAAACAGTCCTTTAATAACAAACAAAACAACGAGAAGTCAAAAAAGTTAAACTTATTATCTAAGTTGAACTGACTGTTAAAATGAGATATTATAATCAATTAAAAAAAACTATATCTACTCAGTATACCCATTATATATTACAAATTAATTAACAAAACATACCAATTAGTCAGACCATTAGAAATTACAGATTAATTAACAAAGTATACCAATCAAATAAAAGATTTGTTCAGTTTAAATCACAAGCCATTATTACGAATTATTTTGAAAGTAACTCCTTAAGAAGCATAAAATGTCCAAAGAATCGTCTGCTAAATGACTTCTTATTTTGTTTGCCAAATAACCGACAGATCACTGCTCCGTCCGTGTCAGTCCGCGCTTCGAATAAGACGTTTTTATGCTTGAGTGCAATCTCGTTAAACTCGCGAGATCTCGCTCTTTTCGTCCGAGATCTATCTCGCTAAAACAGGCCCGAGATCTCGCGAGAACAAGAATGAATCCCTAGCAGCGGCTCGTATTTAAAAATATCGATCGCTGTAGAAATACAAATTATTCCAAAAACCATATTTGATACATACTTGACCAAGGTAAGATATTATTATTATTTTTATAATCAAAGATTTTCATCATAATTTGTTTCGCTAAAAGTAGGTAAAATTTAAGTCAGTCAAGTTAAAAAGACTGGTTTTTTCGATAATGCCAGAGTACAAATACCTAAAAATTAAAGTAATATTAAAGTTAATTTCTGATCGTTATATGATAATTCTGTTAAACGTTTTTTTAATTAACAATAATAAAATAAATGAATCTTAATAATAATAAAATAGTAAAATTAAAAACATTGATTGAGAATTTTTTTCTACATTTTTTCACGATCATGAGCAAATGAGCAAAAAAAATCCAAAAGTGCACGACTCATAACAGTCGTACACTTTTGTATTTTTCTAACTTTTTTTATTGACTTTTGACATAAAATTATCGGAAAATTAGAGTATAGTAGTATAGTTATGGTAATAATGTTATTTGTGAAAACTTGTGTGTATTTGAAGTACTTTTAAAAGGCATGCACATTTGGATTTACCAAGTTTTTTTTAGTTATATGTTCTTATAAAGTTCGTGTCATAAAGATGCTGATGATGATTATTAGAGTATAGACTCTGTCGAGTCTTAAACAACCCAGGAGACGACTTGGGGCAAATGATTCTCTTACAGCACCACTACACGCCACTTCATACTTACTAGTATAGTTTCCCTTAGGTCGGGCATCGCGTGCGTTCTTCGGGGCGTGTGTATAAGCGAGTCCAAGTGGTCCAGGTGGTCCGCCAGACAAGTGATGAGCGCCCTTCTACCCAAAGCCGTCACGCAACGAATCATTGGCGCCGTGAGACGCTCCTTTGTACCTTGCGAGAGGTAGTCGAATAGGATGCCCTTGCCTGGAACAAAATAACCGTAGTTACGACTTGTCACTGCAGATGCAACAATAAAAGTGTGAGCGAGCGGAACATATTGCGCACTCGCTCGCTCTTACAGGTAACGTGGCAACAATTAATGAGTGTGTGCTCTATAGATCGAATTTCGGTCACCGCGGCCAGCGTCCACGAAAACTAACGACCTGCGGGACAGGATTATATACCGCACTCGGGCATCCGAGTGCGTTGGCGAAGCCTCCATAGAAGTCCAGAAGCCGGACTTGCCCTATCAAACTGCTCAATCAATAATATCAACTAATAAAATAACTCGAAAACTGTTTCAAACTATTTCAAATTTCCCGCGCGCTCCTCTGTTCTACACAGGTCATGACCTCGTAGCTTTAGTATGTAACATCAACACTTGGCAAATTACTTTCAATTCGATATACACTGATTCGTGTTCTCTCCATCTCAAAGTGAACACGCAATGGACTGTCAAAGTTAATGAAAGCAAAGAGTTGAGTTGAGCTATTAGTCGTCTCTCTCACACGCGTGGTCTTTTTACCGGGCTTTCGAGAAGACGATAGCCCCCTTTCTAACCTGTGGCTAAATGTTCTATACTATACTATAAACGTTTGCAAGTTCACTTCACATTTCAATGTTTATTTACTCGGTGTGTTTAGCATGAGCGAATGAATATTGCGAGTTGTAAATTTATGCTTTTTTAATGAAAATGGAGGATAATAGCGTTCCTTGTGATGAATTGAAGTGCGTTAAAGTGCTAATCGGCGAGGAAAAGGTAAAATCTTTAAAAATGAAATTTTAATTCAATAAACATTTCTTTATACTTTAATAGGTACAGGACTCTTTAGTACTAAAGTTTAATTAAGCTAGGCGTATTTAAAGGTTTATAGTCAACCAAATCTAAGAAATACGTTTTGACGTTTCACATTAACCCCTCAACCCCCCAAGCGGTCGCATGCGACCGCGGCAATATTCCGTCAAATCCCTAGCGGTCTTATGAGGTCGCACCCACCCACAGCACTTTAACCCATAAAAACTTATATATAGAGACTTTTTCTATGAAGAAGTTTGGCATTATATAATCAATATGAAATACTCTATCCTCTAGTGCAATAAAAAATACTGTTATCTTATAATTATTTATTTATCATCTACGTTTATTTCATACGCCATTTTCACGTGAATGTTATTGTGTCGATTTTTGGATTTTTCTAGTGTTTTAATATAGTGTTTTATTATAAAATTGTAATGAAAGTTTTTGTGTGAATATAATTTATCTATTTACGTAAATAATTTCGAGTAATATATAGAAATAATTGTGATTTTTACGCTGCCGACATTCGCTTGGTATTTTTTCTTTTTGTTATCAAAATACAATAAAATCTTTTTGTAATGAAGTAATATCTGACTTTTGTTTAGACCACAAGATAGAGAATTTTGTATAGATTTTATAATGAGTACCTGGTTGACCGAGCTTTGCTCGGTATTTTTCACTCGATTTTTTTTAATTCATGTTTTTTGGAAATTATATTTAGATACAAATTACATACTGATGAAATATAAAAAATATTTTTTGATCTTAGCGACATAACAGAAAAAACGGAACTGGTTATTCGAATAAAAAATCATGAGTGTAATTATTTTAATTTAAATTTTCGTGTTTTTAAAAAATACTAAAAAAGGGCTCGAAAAATAGATTTTCTCAAAAAAGAAAAGAACATGAAAAAAAATTAAAAAAGTCGGTCGGTCGGTCTGGGCTCGAACCGAGGTTTTAAGATTCTGTGACCGACCATTATACCAATTAAGCTATTTATAATCACTAACAATCCGTCAAAATTTACCTTCTTATTCTAACGATATTGTAGCAGTTTTTCATTGCCTAAAAAAACGGACAAAAAGACATTTTCTAAAAATAAATCCCAGCTAGATCGATTTATTATCCCCGAAACTCCCTGGACACTAAATTTTATGAAAATCGTTGGAGCCGTTTCGGAGATCCCGATTATATATATATATACAAGAATTGCTCGTTTAATAGTATACGATAAACTTCTTCATAGAAAAGTCTTCTCTAATTATATGTTTTAATGGATTTAAGTGCTGTGGGTGGGTGCGATCGCTTGCGAGCGCTCGGGATTTGCCGGGCGCATGCGACTGCACAGGATTTTTAAGGGGCTTGAGGGGTTAATCTTTCCGCAATAACTTGGCACAAGCGTACTCACACGATTTATGAAGTTATCTATATTTCATTACAACGTGTATAGTTTTTTATCACTAATTTAAATTCGAATCTTTCATACAAAGCATAATTTAAAAATATAACCAGTATCAACTTTTTTACTTGACGTCGTTTCAATGATATGTCGCTATGTATGTCACCGTAGTGTTTGATGATTAAAATTCATTGTTATGCGAATAATCGGCAAAAATATTCAAATAATCGGTAAAAATATTCAAATAATCGAATCATTAATTTTTTTAATATGTTTTATTTGTTTAATTAAATTTTTATTTTTAAAATTCCTTAAATTACATGAATCATGATTAAGACAAATTTATGTCTTTACTTTGTCATCATATATATATATATATATATATATATATATATATATATATATATATATATATACAAGAATTGCTCGTTTAATAGTATACGATAAACTTCTTCATAGAAAAGTCTTCTCTAATTATATGTTTTAATGGATTTAAGTGCTGTGGGTGGGTGCGATCGCTTGCGAGCGCTCGGGATTTGCCGGGCGCATGCGACTGCACAGGATTTTTAAGGGGCTTGAGGGGTTAATCTTTCCGCAATAATTTGGCACAAGCGTACTCACACGATTTATGAAGTTATCTATATTTCATTACAACGTGTATAGTTTTTTATCACTATTTTAAATTCGAATCTTTCATACAAAGCATAATTTAAAAATATAACCAGTATCAACTTTTTTACTTGACGTCGTTTCAATGATATGTCGCTATGTATGTCACCGTAGTGTTTGATGATTAAAATTCATTGTTATGCGAATAATCGGCAAAAATATTCAAATAATCGGTAAAAATATTCAAATAATCGAATCATTAATTTTTTTAATATGTTTTATTTGTTTAATTAAATTTTTATTTTTTACCTATATGCATGAATTACTATTCGAACCCACGACCTTTTTGAGTTCGCGGTCCGCTCCCTGCCATTAGGCTACTGTCGCTTGTAAACAAAACATCATGTGCAATCCAAAAATGTATAATACTTCTATATTTCCTTGAAGAACTTACATAATATGTAGGTAGGTAGGTAGGTTTTCTGGTACAAGCATATTTTTTACGTTTATGGTCCATATCGAAATTAAAAGTTATAAAACAAATACAAAATGATTTATAAACCCTTAAAGAATTATATGCAAAAAATAATAAAGTAGAGAAACTTTCAATTCGTAACAATGCGCAACCAAGATTAGGGAAAGAGAGAGAAAGAGGAATGTTAGAGCGAGAGGAAGTGCAAAAATTTGGCACAGACAAGACGTCTGAACGCTACAGCCGCTCAGCGGCTACTAAGGAATATTGCCCGCAATTATTGTTTATAAAGTCAATATTTTATAGGTCGATCGAAATAATTATTAATTTTGAAATAAAGTGGTTTAAATTATTATTTTTTAATATTTGTCTAATTAAACACCTGCCCTTGAGAAAAAAATAATTATAGCATAAATATTTTCAGCTATTGCTATGAAACAAATAGTTTTTTATGAGGCGAAAACAGCGAAATTTAACGAAATTGAGACCTCTTATTTAAGACAATGAAAGATATTTAGAAAAAAAGAAACAGCGCATTTTGGAGATGAAGATGTTTAGCTATTAACGCGCTGAATAGATTTCGCCTTTTTATTATCGATTGCCTTATAATGGTACACGAACAAAGCTCGAAATTGCGTTGGGTGCGAGAGAGCTCTATTTACCGTTTGATTTATCTAACATAGACCACATAGATGAACCAAAAAAAAAATTTAGCCATTACTTATAATCTGGGTATTTATGTGTTATCAAAATATTTTACTCTGAAACAATAATTTGCTGTAAAAAAAGAAATCAAAGTGGCGCTAATGATTCGATGTGAGTCAACTTTAAAAGACTGTAGCCTTAAGACAAATTTATGTCTTTACTTTGTCAACGTAAATTTGTGTAGACAAAAAAACTCATATACAAGGCCGAGCTGTAAAAAACACTACGTAATTTCAATCTCCCGCCATTTCGGGGCTTACTGTATGTAAGCAGATTCAAATATATATAAGCGGGGACGAGTCAAACCAGATCAGAGTGTATTTGACAGTGGACATGCGCATTATGTTGTGTGAATCACTCATTCTGTCGAAGCTAACTTATACAGTATTTGGAGAATGCTTGCTCGCTAGAACCAAAAAATAATACAAAGGGTTCAAAATGCCTGCGCACGTTTCTCCTTCACAGTCCCTAAGAGGTCACACATCACCCCATTTTTAAATCGACACGACCTGATAAATCTGGATCCTCCACCTTGCGTCATTGCTTTTTGGAGTTATAAATACCAGGGAACCATCATACTTGTTCCAAAAGCTTATTTTCTCACAGCGTGCGGTTAGGACAGCATCACAACTCATATACCCTAAGCATCAAAATAGTGGAAGGTGATAGAGGGTACGTCAACCCCACAGTACCCTTGAAATTCCCATGCGGTCGCATTCGTCCGTCAAATCCCGAGCGGTCGCATACGATCGCACCCACCCACAGCTCTTTAAACCATTAAAACTTTTATTTAGAGACTACTTTTCTAAGAAGAAGTTTGGCATAATAAAATCTATACAAAATCCTCTACATAAAAGTCAGGTTTTACTTCATTACAAAAAGACTATTGTATTTTGATAACAAAAACAAAATATACCAAGCGAATGTCGGCAGCGTGAAAAATCACAATTATTTCAATATATATTACTCGAAATTATTTACGCAAAAAGATAAATTTTATATTCACACAAAAGCTTTCATTACAATTTTATAATAAAATACTATACTAAAACACTAGAAAAATCCAAAAATCGACACAATAATATTCACGCGAAAAGGGCGTACGAAATTAACGTAGATTAATTAGATTTATTTATTAGATTAGATATTACACTAAAGTATAGAAAATTTAAAATTAATTCTATAATGCCAATTTTTTTCATAGAAAAGTAGTCTCTAAAGCGCTTATTACATTATACAATTTTTAGGAAATCTAATTAGGAAGTAGGAAAGTGTAATCGTAGTTAGAACAGTTAGGATCCGATTTAGTTAAATTGGAGGTCCCAATCGCTCTACTTCCTAAATTGTTTACAATTTAGGACAGTGTAATCGCAACGTTACGATTTAGAACAACCAGTCGGCGCCCGCGCTTTGATACAAGCGGATGTCTTGAAGTTTTGATAGAAGTCTTATATAAGAGAGCAGTACTTTAAATCTTAATATTAATTTCCGGTGGCTATAAAATGTAATGTCACCATCAAACATTCTTTGGCACTCACACTTTATCGAAATATCGTGACTTCTTTTTCAATATGTTTAGATACCAAACTTAACAAATAATCAAACTGTTTTATAGGAGCCATGGTGCAGTTATATTAGTAGTATAGTTGTAGCACGAATGGGTCGGCTCGACCGAGGAAGGACCACGCTCTCACAGAATACCAGCGTAAAATAGTAGCTTAATGTTGCTGTGTTTCGTATGGCGAGTGTAGAGAAACGGAACCGGAATCCTTTTTATTGGAAACGAGGTATTCCATCTGCATTTTGATTTGTAATCGAGGATAGATGTAGATGTCTATGGGCCACAGCAACCACTAACCATCAGGTGGACTGTGTGCTAGTTTGTCACCCTATCCTATAAAAAAACTGCTTATAATCTAAAAATATATAATTATATTCATATTGGACAGTTTTTTTCTCAATGACAAGTACTCTTTTCTCTTTTTTAATATCCATTGTTCCCACCACGGCTAAGGCAATTCCTATTTTCTGCTGTTTTGATAAATACGGCGCCATCGATCAAACGTGCAACCTCGTCGATACTTCTTTACGAATGCACTTCGTCACGATTTAGAATTCAATTTAGTGTAATGTAATGTAATCACTAGCTTCCAATTTAGGTTCATAATTAGATTTTCTAAAAATTGTATAATGTAATAAGCGCTTAAGTTATCAGCAAACACATCAGCAGCAATTGAAATTTGATTTGTTTTATTTGACTAGAATTTATAAATTTTAAAATTTTAACAAGACAGACACAGTTCATACATCGGAATGAATACAGTATCAGTTATATTGCCTGTTAAAACACAAATATAAATGTCCACTGTTTCAAGCGCACCGCGTCAGTGTCACGAGAGCCGCGGGTGAGAGTGGGCGTGTAGTGAAAGTGGGCATTCGTGTCGTAATGTTGTTTAATTCAATGGCTCTTGTTCAATTAATCTCTCCTCATGTTCATTTTCCGTAAAAGTCCACTTCGCGAAGTACCTATATCCACTCAGTTAGAGAGTTACGAAGTGATAGAAAGACACAATAAAGATTCCGACCAAAAATAGTGCCCACAAGGATTTAACTCGGTTTGCTTGATAAAAGTAAGTCAATAAAAGAATGGTTATATTGATTTTTTTTATATAGAATAAGGGTAACAAACGAGCAGACGTGGAAGTGTGATGAAGAAACTTGAGAAAATGGAGTGCTGTGGCCTCTAGATATTATAGAATCTATATATATATATATATATATACAATTAAGAATCAAAATGCAGAAGCATTTTGATTCTTAGTTGTCACCCCAGCGGACTGACTGGTCTGCACTGGTCTTGTTTTCAGTAAAATAGGTCACCGGTTCACTACACTTACCATACGAAGCAAAGCAGCATTAAGCTGCTATTTTACACTGGTAATCTGTGAGAGCTTGGTCCTTCCCCGGTCGAGCCGACCCATTTGTGTTGCGACCATGATTTGGCTGCTCACGGCTCTACCACCCAAAAAAATATTTTTTCAACTAATCGAATATAATGGATTTGAGTAACTTGTAATGAAGCCCTTACGTAATTACAAATTTGCAATACTTTTTTTTTAATTTAATAAGGGTGACAAACTAGCACAGAATCCATCTGATAGTAACTGGATAACTGTGACCCATAGACATCTACATATATCCTCAATTAAGAATTAAAATGTACATGTGTAGTCACAGCACGCTGATGCTGATATTTTATGCCCATATTCTTTGAGAGTGTGGTTCTTCCCGGTTGAGCCAACCCAATAGTGCAGCAGCCACTATATAAGTGCAGCGTAACTCTTATAAAAACTCTGACTATTTTGTGAAAGTTTTAAATTCTCTGAATAGGATTACATAAAGATTTTGTTTATGTAATCCTTTTCAGAGAATAAATAAAAAATGCATGTACCGTACAATATATCGTCGCCAACAACGGTGTTATCAGTTTTAAAATGTGTCCGGTTTTAAGTGTAGTAAAACTCGTGTATTTTAAATAATTCACATTGTTATATATATACGAGTATAAAGATGTTTTAATTTTTTGGTAAGGTCATTTAAGTGTCCTAAGTCACCTAAGTATCCTTTTCGGATCAGAAGATGTTTTTTACATATTGTATATAAATATTTTTTAGGTTTTATCACTAACCAATAGCGATGAATGAAGGCCAGGTGCGTGTGATTTTCGTCAAAATTGCCACCATTTTCTCGGCTAGAGTCCCATTTCCTAATATATTTGATACCATCACCGGAAACAATCGCTGAAACTGAAAACAAACATTGTTAATTGCAAAAATATTATAAAACATATCCGGTTTATTATCTAATTATTTATATATAATTTCTATATAACAATAGATTTTGAGAATAGCTGTGAAGTGGCAGTGTAAGATTATCCAATACGTTTTTTTTTATAGAATTTTATTAATTGACAAACGAGCACACAGTCCACGTAATGATAAGAGGATGCAGTGGAATCAAAATTCAGATGCGTTGTCACCCGTGCATGCACATGCGTGGTCTCCGGTTCTCTACACTCACTATACGAAACACAGCAGCATTGAGCTGCAATGTTTTACGCTAGTATTCTGTGAGAGCGCGTCCTCCCCCCGTCGAGTCGACGCATTCGTCCTTCAATTAATATATCTATCACGTATTAAAACAATCGCATGCGATACGTCGCATGTCAAACGTGATAGAGCTTTTCGTCTCGGAATCGTGAAGAGATTCTTTCAGTCCATGAACTGAAAGATTATTTAATGTAAATTAATACAAGATCCGCAAATAATGCCAAGCAATCTCTATTAAACCGCTATATAAGGCACATCCGACACTCCTCTGATTCTTATCTATATATATATATCTATATTATCTGTACAAATGCGGTCATTAAACTTTTATTTTATATTTGAAAGACAGTTGATTGTAAGAAGCAGCCCATGTCACATCACCAACCTTTTTAAAACAAAGAGAGTATACTAGGCACAAGGAACCCAGGTGAGGTTTCTATTCAGTAGCTGTCTGCGATAATTTCCCCCCAAATTTAAAAGGAGTCCACATTTAGCCAACGAAATAATACTAATAATAAAGGTTCACCTGCTGCTGTATATTGGTGTCTAAGCTACAAGGATTGGAACAGAGAGCGTCCACCATATCCAACACGTTGGACTGGAGAGGTTTCTTTGCAGGAACATTGAGAGCCTTCAGGTTGTCATCATTTAGCACTAGGACGGCCAGATTAAAGAGATTCGGGAATATCGGTCCGATCCTTGTGTTTGTTGTGAGGTCCTCCACTGCTATTTGCTTAGGTTTCCTTTTTAAATTGAGTATTGCTGTAAATCATAAATAAATAATAAATTAGTTCGGAGCAACCTTGAATATTGTTCTCAAGTTTGGTCTCCTTTCTATGAGGTTCATAAGAGTGGAATTTAATGAGTACAGCGGAGGTTCTTAGTATGCTAGCATTGAAATTTAACCGACACCGCTCCTTAACTTCATATGATGAACGGCTAAAGCATTTCCGTATATCTTCCTTATATAACAGGCGCAAACTTTTGGATTTGAGCTTCCTCTACAGACTGTGTAATAATGGCATTGATTGTCCTCAATTACTTGAAATGTTTACATTAATGCTCCAATCAGATTACCACGATTTAATGTCTATAAGCTGTTTATGGTCCCACCTCACAGGACTAACCTCGGTCTTAGTTCAGCATTATGCAGAATGTTTAGACTGTATAATGATATATCTAGGCCATCTGATTTAGATATTTTCAATGACAATTTAAATAATTTCAGAAGAAAAATGTTACTTTATTTAGAATCTAAGTTTTAGATGATAAATGTAAAACCCTTTTAATTTCTCACAAATACGCAATTTTGCTACTGTACTATTAAATTTTACGATAATTAACTTTTCGCAACATTACTCTGTGTTAGCTGTGGTTACCTATAACTGGGTGAGCACATTGCATGTTTCTCACAAAGCTTGGTTCTTGTTTTTAGTATTTGTGTATCATCTGTCAGTGACCCTCATAAATAAATAAATAAAAAATCAGAAAACACAATGGATTATATTGTCCTTTTAGTGCTACTGATTAAATACTATGAGCTTAACCACTAATTCTGCACCAGCTCCCTGTCTGTACAACTCTGTACGCCACCTGTGTCAAGGTATTCGGCATTTTTAAGACCTTAGAATCAGCCATTGGTCGTCACACACCATTCTCTTCGCGCGTTCTCAGCACACTGACGCTTAGTTCGCGCGCACTCCGGAATCATGTTCGGTTCGTGTACGCGCTGCGTCCACACTGACGAAATGCTCCTTTCACGCTACATTGCATTAAAACGTAACAGTTGGGAAACGGATGTGCCTACTTCTGCAGAGCAACATTGGAGGCCTTGCGCACTCCACTAAGTCAGCTGTACAATACATGATACTTGACGCAGGCATGTTTTAATAGTACTTATTTATTTTTAAATGCCATTTTCCAAAATATACCATCTACAATGGTGAATTACTGTTATGAGTACCTATATGAGTTACTTAGTTGAATTCAAATGACGGTCATGCCTGTTTCCCTCATTTATTTTTTGATAAAATTGTTTATCCAAATGCAAATACACTACATAATTAAATTTAACAATCGAAAACTGAAAACATCTATGTCTCCTATAAATGTATTTTTCCCTATAGTAGTAAAAAATGTTCTTCAATGAATGTTTTTAGCTTATAAGTATGTACATAATGTTAATAAATGATAATGAGTATTATAATATCAAAAAGTGTTTTATTCCCAATTTCGTAACAATCCCTAGTATACCACGCTGCCAGGGTTAATACCGTATCTACGCGGGTGGCGGCATCGCTTGACATCAAAGGCATTTAACAACTGTTAGACTATCTTTAAACTGTGCTACCATCCCTACTTGATGAAAAGTGGTGATTGCCGAAGATGGTAAACACACACTACCTTAGACAAAAACCTATTCACTATTGCCTTGAATAAACCAACATTGTTGTCTGATGGAAAGACAGATATGGTGATGGAAAATTATTCGACTCCTTAGCTGCACGCATAACAAAAGGCGCAGCAAATCTTTTATTCGATCTGACGTGCATCTCTTTCTTCGATGATGGATGGGAGAGGGAGGAATTAGTCCTGTAATTCCTACGCACTGTTTGCTTTAATATTTTGATTTTACCATTAGAGTAACAAGATTCATCCTGATGGTCAGTAGTAAGTAAACTACTACAACTCATTGATATCCACATGCAAGTCTAAACAAAGCTTCTTGAAGTCATATTAGGAGAGTTATTTTTCTACCTTTTCAATAACCTTTTTTTATAGGATAGGGTGACAAACGAGCACACAGTCCACCTGATGATAAGTGGTTTCTGCGGCCCATAGACATCTACATTTATCCTTGATTAAGAATCAAAACGCAGGTGCGTTGTCGCCCCTGAGGACTGAGATGGAATGCCTCGTTTCCAGTAATAAGGGTCTCCGGTTCTCTACACTCACCATACGAAACACAGCAGCATTAAGCTACTATTTTACGCTGGTGATTTCTGTGAGAGCGTGGTCCTTCCACGGTCGAGCCGACCCATTCGCGTTACAACTATGCTACTATTATAACTGCAGCATGGCTCTAACACGTTAATAATGCATTACATAGTGCATTTACATAGTGCATAGTTTTGTTAGACTATTTTTCTGCTTAGAAATCAGTTCAATTCGGTATTTCCCTTTACATTATTACATATGTATACATTGTGTTGTAATTTGTTAAAAATAATATTGATTTTGTTTGAAAGTTTACCTTTTTTTAGTGATAATACAAGAGTGTTTACATACAGCTGTTTACATACAGCTGACATTAACGATAAAGGCGACACAAAGGCACTCCGTTTTGTATTTTATGTCACACATATAAAATTAATATAACGATATATAAACTACAAACCTCTTGCGACTTTTGTGTAGTAATTCTGCAAATTGAAACTTATATTACTGTTATTACTTAAACTTCTATCGTCTGTGATCCATTCCACTGATACGGTGGGGAGCGTTGAAAATACGTAGGTCTGAGGAGTCATGGCGAATTCAGTCACATTTAAAATATTTTCCTGCAAATCCATTTGAAAAATATTACTTCAACAGATAATGTTATAATAATGTATTATGTTGTCATAATAATGTATGTTGTTTTTATTATTGTTTAGGGGACACTCACCACGGTACTCACACACAATCTCACAGTAGATGAAAGTAAAATTACAACCAGAAACAGAATTTTTTTTATTCAATATGGATTATAAATAATACTTATTGAAAGTCGCTTTTTTTCATTATCACTGGATCGCAAATAAACATCTGTCCTGGGAAGAACCATCAAGAAACCCAGCGCGACTATATTTTTTTTAATAAGAGCTTACAATCATGTAAGTTACAATTAACAATTAACCTATATATGTCCCACTCCTGGGCATATGCATTAATTTACTGGACTTCACGTGTCTTCGTTTTTTTTTTTGAATTTTTAGACATATAGTTTTTATCACAATGGTTTCCTTTACCATCGAGCATGTGGTAAATCAGCAATTTAAATTGCAATTGCCAATTTGAATGAATGAATGATTGGTGCCGGCTGGTTCTCACTGGGGTTGCTGGCGTAATGTGCAATTTACAGCGAGCACTTAGCTAGATCTACCACAACTTAAACCATTTACACTGGAAACAATACTATTCATTTGATTCCTCCGCGTTGACCATGTACCTGCTTATTGATTCTTAATCGAGCAGGGCCGTTGTGCCAGGTGGGTTTCGTGCCAGTTTAAGACCCTTACTTGTATGAAAAAATAAAGATGTGACAATGTGCTCTATGACAATGTGACATTTGGAAAGTTATCTACGAGCCAGTCATAAATGTCTTTACTTGGAAGTAGTAACTCGTTACCTAGTCGTGCATGATGTATATCTAAAATTTTAATAAAATCCCTACAACATACCTATGTCCTGCAATGGACTTTTGTAGACTGACGAAGATGTGGAATAATAATAAGTATAACAATAACAACACTTACAATAAGAAATAAATATTGTTACTAATAATTATTTTACAATCAATGTTAAGCTTAACCAATTGGGACTATCAGATTCGAATTGATTTACACAGTTTTTCAACCAACTTCAAAAAAAGGAGTTTCTCAATTCGACTGTATTTTTTAAGTGTTACCTCAGAACTTTTTTCTAGGTGAACCGATTTTGATGATATTTGAAAGCTGGTGCTCACATATAGTCCCGTATAAATTTGATCAAGATCTGACCAGTAGTTGATGAGTTTTCATTAACAATGCGTATTTAGTTGACTTATACTACATTGATGATATTCCCATTTTATTTATATTGAAGTTGGTTGCAATTTTTTTTTTAATTTTACCATTTGTTGACTATTATTAGTTTTCTATGTATTAAATTTATGCTAAAGTTATATACTTATGGGAACTATGAATTAAACATCTTAGTAATTATTATTATATACTACATCGTTTTGTGCGTTTGGCAGAAAAAAGCGCTAGCAAGCTCTTGTAAGCAAAATGGCGAAACTAAACAGTTTTCGGCCAGGACACGTTTGCTAACTTCAGTAGCGCTGACACAATCCGCCATTTTGCTTATTTAAATTGTTTGTTTTGAAATAGAGTTTATAAGTTGTTTTGTGCAATATTAGTTTTAAATAATATAATGACATGAATAAACATATACATGTTATTAAAAATTCATGATTGGTAAGTTTTTAATATGAATACTTTACAAACATATATTTAAATTAGGTTAGATTCCCCGGTTAAAACTAACTTCGTGTCCTAGAGGAAAATAGATACTTACAATTTGACAGCGCTTACCGCTTACGATCGCCATTTTGCTTACAAGCGCTTGTTAGCGCTTTTTCCTGCCAAACGTACCCATTAACTTCATTACAGCCCTTCACAAGTCCACTGCTGAACATAGGCCTCCCCCAAGTAATGCCACAAAGCACGGTCCTGAGCCATCTGCATCCATCGACTTCCTGCATCTTTTTTATAGAACAAGGGTGACAAACGAGCAACCATTCCACCGGATAGCAAGTCCGCGGCCCACAGACATCTACATCTATTCTAGCTCAAGAATCAAAATGCAGATGCGTTGTCACCTCCGAGGACCAAGATGGAATGCCTTGTTTCCAGTAAAAAAGGGTCTCCGGATCTCTACACTCACCATACGAAACACAGCAGTATTAAGCTGCTATTTTACGCTGGTATTCTGTGAGAGCGTGGTCCTTCCCCGGTCGAGCCGACCCATTCGTGCTGCAACCACAATACAGCTGAAGCGTGGCTCTACTAAGTATAATCTCTTGCCAGATCATCACCCCATCTAGTGGGGGCCGCTCACTTAACAGTACAAAGCTGCCATTTAAGTGCCTTGTTGGTCTAGTGGACGTTAATGAGATTGTTGATCATGAGGTTCGAATTTTTTAGGGTTCGAATCCCAGGTCGGACCAAAATCAGTTATTGAAATTTTTTGTCAAGAATATCTCTGTAGTATCCCTGAGTCAGGAAGTTGGCGGTATTTTTATCCCCATGCCGCGGAAAGCACGTAAAGTCGTAGCTTTTACGCCTGATCTCTCTCAAATCGTGTTGGGTTATCATTTTTTTTATAGAATAAGGGTAACAAACGAGCACATACTTCACCTGATGGTAAGTGGATGCTGTGGCCCATATCTACATTTATCCTTGATTAAGAATCAAAATGCAGATGCGTTGTCACCCCTGAAGACTGAGATGGAATGCCTCGTTTCCAGTAAAAAGGGTCTCGGGTTCTCTACACTCACCATACGAAACACAGCAGTAATAAGCTGCTATTTTACGCTGGTATTCTATGAGAGCGTGGTCCTTCCCCGGTCGAGCCGACGCATTCGTGTTACAACTATGCTACTAATATAACTGCAGCATGGCTCTACCACATTAAAAATGCATTACATAGTGTATTTACATGGTGCATGGTGTTGTTAGACTACATTACAACCATATTATAGTTGCAGCATGGCTTTACCACGTTAAATTCGTCCCATTGTACTATGAGATTGAGGGAATAAAGAGCACACCTGTGTTTGCACATACACTAAGGCACTCAAAACCTGACCTGCGCAGATGGCTAGTCTCCAGTGAGACTGGCCTTGATCGAAATTCGGTCTTTAGGGTGTTATGATAACAAAGCTGCCACTCAAGAATCTCATAACAAATATCGCTCGTATCAGCTAATTTATGGGGAAGACCTACGTTCAACAGAGGACTTTCGGTAGGCTGTAATAGTAACAGAAAACTTGATTTCCATTGGGCTTTCAACTCCAACTTCCAAACCCACAGTTTGAAAAACAGTGACCTACAGTCACACATACAGCATGAATGCTAATAAATAAGTTTTAGTAATTAACAAGTATTAGAAATTTTAATACTCAGTGGTTTATGATGAATGAATGAAACTGGTGATATATTAAAGATGTGCCAAATTTAAGAGAACCCTTAACCAACAAACATGTATTATTAGATGGATGTGGGGAAAGCAAGTGTAATCAGGATTGTGGTAAATGCAAGTCCATAAGCTCTGCCTATCCCTCTGGACGACAGTTGTGAGAATTAATGTTAAGAAGTTATTTTTATACAGTATATAGACTAAAAAACTTAGTAATACTTACAGTTTGGAAACATAATTTTTCTTCACCAACTGGAGCATAAGGAGTATTAGTGGTGCCAACAACGGGACTAGTATCGGACAGAGTGAAAACTGTGTTAACATCCCATGAGTCTACACGACTTTTCTTCATCATCTCACTGTGTAATGCAATGGTCTGTAACAATAATAAATGAAAAGTAGATTAAAAAAAAACAATTTAAATTCTTCTTTTTTTTTTAAAGAATATTAACAATGCTATAAACATTACTAATATTCCCTTTAACCACTCGTGGTAAGCTTAAATTGCTTGTGTTACGAGTGGTTCACGATAGTAGTCGAATGGCGTATTCGAACCCACGACCTTTTTGAGTTCGCAGTCCGCGCCCTGCCATTAGGCTACTGTCGCTTCAATTTAATCTAATCAATTTTTAATTCAATTAAATCTTAACAGTCTATGAATTCTGTTTAGTCTGTGGTAAAAAAGTATGTTTTAATTCACTTTACCAAATACCATTTTTACTGGAAACAAGACAATTTAACTCTCGCACATGTTAGTTCCAGCCAGTGACCAGCGTATTACCTTTTCGGCGACCTTTCGAAGCATCAGACGCATTTAATTTACTATTCATAGATGCAAATTTTTTTTATAGTATAGGGTGACCAATGAGCACACACCTGGTGGCAAGTGGTTGCTGCGGCCCATAGGCATCTACATCTATCCTCGATTACGAATCAAAATGCGAATGCGTGCCCGTGAGGACTAATATGAACTGCATCATTTCCAGTAATAAGGGTCTCCAATTCTCTACACTCACCATACGAAACACAGCAGCATTATGCTACTATTTTATGCTGGTATTCTGTGAGAGCGTGCTCCTTCCCTGGTCGAGCCCACCTATTCATGCTACTAACTACATCATGGCTATAACTGCAGCATGGCTCTACCACATATAAAACAGATTGTAAAGTATCAATAGTATCATTATATAACATATTAATAAAAAATATTGATATGATACAAGGATATTTAGATCATATTATATCAAATTAGTTATCCCGTACAGATATCCTCGATATCCAATTAGCAAACTATTTAGCATACCTTGCCACAAAACAAATTTAGGCGCGCATTATCCCCTAGCCAGAATATATAACACATACAATAAAATTATGACCAAAATACCGGACATCGACATTTTCAACGGCTCTGCCGGATGCTTCAAAAAAAATTGACCAATTTCTTTTCACCTTCTCAGCATACACTCATTCTTTAGTTAGTTTTTATTAATATAAGTTATTTTGTACTCAGTACCATTATAATATAATAAACTACACATTGCGGTAAATGTTGTGTATACCTGTAATTAGCAAACATATTTAACCATATACATTTGTTATTGTGTTGTTGTTAATGTATCATGTGTTTTGCTGTTGGTGGACCTTATAAATAAATAAATAAATAAATCATACACTAACTGCATACGCTTAAAAATGTGCCAATAACTATTGAACATGCTAATGCTAATAAAACTATCCATATTATGCGATGTGATACTATAAAAAAATCAGTCTTTCTGGAATAATATAGATAATGTTTATGCTAGCAATTAGCAAATATTAAAAAAATTTGCCGTGTAGTGGCGGCCTAAAATAATTCACTATCCCATATCATACCATCCATATCCAGTGTGTAACGTAAGAGGTGACAGAGTCAAATTGGGCAGTAGCATCTTTATTCCAAGTCAGGCAACTTGTCGGGAAGAACTATGTTCAGCCCTGGACTATTGATAGGATTGACTGCCTCGTTGGTCTAGCGGTTGTAGTAGTGCGACTGCTGATCATGAGGTCCTGGGTTCGAATCCCGAGTCGGGCCAAAAAAATTAATTATTGAGTTTTTCCGTCAATAAATTCTCAGTAGTTGCCCGCAGTCAAGAAGTTGGCGGTGTCTCACCCCCCTGCCTAGGAAAGCACGTAAAGCCGTTGATCCTGCGCCTGATCTCTCTCCTGCTGTGTCTGTTTACCGTCCCATCGGATTATGAGAGTGAGGGAATAAAGAGTGCACCTGTGCTTGCGCATACACTTAGGCACTATAATCCCGTCCTGTGCCAATGCCTAGCCTCCATTGAGGCAGGCCGCCGTGGCCGAAATTCGGTCTGGAGGACATTATTATTATTATTATTGATAGGACAAATGAATAAAGAAAAATCAAATTCTCTTAGAAAATGTTCATTAACATGCTTACAGAGATTGTTTGCCGAAGCTTGTAGCTGACATCTTCGGCAAGGTTTGCAGCTGCTTCCCCGGTGAGCTCCACAGCCACCTGTTCGGCAATACATAATACTGAATCGGCGCCAACCCCAGCGAACTTGCCTTGCGTTGAACTCCCATCCTAGAACATACCATGCAATTAAAATTTATTACGCATATATTTACAAGGTTGTTACTATTTTTGTACGTAACATAAAATCTATTGGGTCATTCACAGTTTCCTCACTTATAAGTCGACAGAACCTGACGGCTTATTCCCGGTACTCCTACAGTGCAGGGTAAAACCCTAACAGTCAGGTTTGTTGTCATAATAAGAGCATTTCTGGCTCTTTAATATGTTCCTAGAGGATGGAGGGAAGTGAAAGTTACATTCATACCCAAACCAGGTAAAAGCGGCTATAAAGACTCTAAATCCCTATAGACCCATCAGTCTCACTATCTTTCTCCTAAAAACGTGTGAAAGGGAATTAGGAGAGTCAGCGCTAATGAACTTACCGGTACACGACAAGCAACGCCTACAGCTTAGGTAAATCGACAGAATCGGGACTTCACCAGTTCAACAAAATTTGAAGAGGTCATCCAAAACAAAATAATGTTTAGAATCATTCGTAGACATAGGAGGTGCTTTTGACGCAACAAACTTCTCCAGCATAAAAGCTGCACTAAGTAAACATAAATTTGAACCGCCACTGATTGACTAGTGAACCTCAAACAATCCAGATCAAGAAAGCCTGCCCGTAGGATGGGGTTCTTTCACCTCTCTTGTGAAATATGGTCATTGATTAACTCATCAGCAAATTAAATGCCATATAGGTTATGCTGACATGTACGTGATGCTAGATAACCTGACAATATTGGTTTCTGGAAGGACAACAAGTATGGTGTGCGACCTGACCCAAGCGGCTCCCCGTATAGTGGAGAGATGATGCAGGGAAGATGACTTAACCAAAATTTTATATGTGGTAGAGCCACCCTGCAGCTATATATATATATATATATATATATATATATATATATATATATATATATATATATATATATATATATATTATGTTTGTAGCATGAATGGGTCGGCTAGACCGGGGAAGGACCACGCTCTCACAGAATACTAGCGTAAAATAGCAGCTTAATGCTGCTGTTTTTCGTATGATAAGTGTAGAGAGCCAGAGAGCCTTTTTACTGGAAACGAGGTATTCAATCTTAGGTCTCAGGGATGACAACGCATCTGCGTTGTGATTCTTAATCAAGGGTACGCTCTCACAGAATACTAGCGTAAAATAGCAGCTTAATGCTGCTGTTTTTCGTATGATAAGTGTAGAGAGCCAGAGAGCCTTTTTACTGGAAACGAGGTATTCAATCTTAGGTCTCAGGGATGACAACGCATCTGCGTTGTGATTCTTAATCAAGGGTAAATGTAGATGTCTATGGGCCACAGCATCCACTTACCATCAGGTGGACTGTGCGCTCGTTTGTCACCATTATTTTATAAAAAAAAACGATTCTAGTAATGTTCACACAAAAACTAACGCTAATTATCTATCACCCCTCAAGTCTCTTTATCACAAAACTCCAGGTATCCTCTGAGGATCCACACGCAAAATAGGCGCTTAGACGTGGAGTTACGAAAAACAGCCTGTCATAAACTAAACACAGGCTGCATAAGAAGTATAACAATAGTAGTCTTAGAAGCTATGCTGGAGCTAACACCACTTCACCTACACACACAACAAAATGCGACTTTAGCTGCCATTAGATTCAAGACCCTAAATCTATGGAACAAGAGTAGAGTCCCCCATACAGTTATATGTAATTGACAGAATTTACTCCAAAATTCCTATCTTACAAGCCAAATAGGATAAGATCTCTAAACGATTAGTGCTTGATAAGAAATACAAGATACAATTAAATGAAAGTAACCATACAGAGGTTGAAAACCTAAGAACTCAGAATTTTCAAGGATCCAAAACAAATAAAGGTGCAAGATCTGGAACTTTCTTGGTAGACCTCAATATCCACATATGTACACCGCTGGGTACCCACAACATAGTCTTTCAGGCAGAATGTATGAGTATCAATCAAGCGGCCATAGCAATAGATGCAAGGTAGGTAAAAGACTCCTCCATCAGAATACGGACTGACAGCATGGCAGTACTAGAAGCTCTGAGTTGCAATTTGGTAAACTCGGGACTAATATATGAATGCCATCAACAACTAAATTAGGTATGTAAATACACGACAATGTGACTCTGCAATGGATATAGCGACACAGTAGATCCAAAGGCAATGATGCAGCAGACGAACTGGCCAGAAGAGGCTCTGGCCACTATAGTGTCAAAACCAATCATAGCAATTCCTTGGTAATGTTTGTTCACCGGTATATAGAAACTTCAGTAATCAACACGCTCAACTTTAAAAAATCTAGTAGACTGTAGACAAGCTAGGGAGGCCCTGCCTGAAATAAACAGTTGTTTAACTAAGGTGCTAATGAGATTGACCAAGCCACAAATTGGAATAGTAACAAGTGCTACTGCTACCACAGGACATGGCTTCTTTAACAAACATTTATTTAACATAGGTGTTACAGATAGTCCCCTGTGCAGGGCATGTATGGGGGAGGAAAAACGGCGGCCCACATGTTGCTGACATGTCTGGAAGTCATTGCATACAGGACCAAACATCTCGGCCCGCCGAAATCACTTCCCGAAGTTGCTTGCAACATCAAAGGACTGTTGAACTTCTTCGAGGAGATTTCATGGCTGGAATAATTGCATTTTTCACGCCCACATGCAAAATACATGATTTTGTGATAGAGTTTCAAAGGTCAATCGAGCTAGGCTTTTTGAGATTCCACAAAATGGTTCGGGTCCAAATTCTGCAGAATCAAAATCATCAACTAAAATCTGCAGAATCGCTGGAGGACCTAAGCGCTATGCTCAATGACCTCAATAGTGCCTCCCAACGGATAGGTCTTAAGATGAACATGGACAAAACAAAGATCATGCTTTATGTCCATGTCACACCTATGCCGGTAGTTGTTGGGAGCACTAAGCTCGAAGTTGTTGACGAGTACGTTTACCTGGGACAAATAGTCCGACTAAGTAAGTCCAACTTCGACCGAGAGGTCAATCGACGGATTCAACTCGGCTGGGCAGCGTTCGGGAAATTACGTTACATCTTCTCGTCAGGTATACCTCAAAACCTGAGAACGAAATTGTACAACCAGTGCATGTTGCCAGTGATGACATATGGAACTGAGACGTGGTCCTTCACTGCCGGCCGTATGAGGACACTCAGTCGCTCAGCGAGCTATGGAGAGGGTTATGCTCGGGGTTTTTCTGCATGATAAACTTAGAAATGAGGATATCCGCAGTAGAATCAGAGTGACCGACATAGCCCAACGGATTAGTAAGCTGAAGTGGCAATGGGCCGGCCATATAGCTCGAAGAACCGACAACCGTTGGGGAAAAAAGGTTCTCGAGTGGCATTCTCGTACCGGTAGGCGTAGTGTAGGGCGACCCCCCACTAGATGGAGTGACGACCTGGTATGACATGCAGGAAGACGATGGATGCAGGTGGCTCAGGACCGTGCTTTGTGGCGTACTTTGGGGGAGAACTATGTTCAGCAGTGGACTTGTGAAGGGCTGTAATGATGATGATGATGATGATACTGCTGCCACAGGGTCATACTAGGATGCAAGCCAGTTGTTCCCGACCAAACAACTGCATGTACCTAAAGCAATTTCAGCCCCATGATATACATTGGGTGATAGTTCCACGTCAGTTTTTGGAAACGGTTTTGCCGAAGTACTTAACTTCAGTGGAGAATGGTACTTTTTACCATTGAGTTTTGGTGTGACTAATTTATCCAATCATCTCTTTTTGGTAAAGGGTTATTATAACGGTTTTATCAGCATTAACTAATAAACTATTATCAGTACACCAGTGATTTATGGTGTTTAGGACTCTTTGTATGATTATGATAAAGTACTTTTTGACGTTAGAATCAAAACAAGGTTGGTCCATTAGCGTAAAATTGGTAAGGTAAAAAAGCTTGACAAACGGGTGCCCCATGAAATCAATTCTGAGTATGGCCAATATGGATCTCAGAGATCTTAGAGATTAAAATCCCGAGCATGTTTGTCAATCCTGGGATTACGGGATACGCGTTTTACGATTACGCGTAATCCCGGGATCCCGGGGCTATCCCTGTATTAGACTGTGGTTTCTAATTGGGCTTAAATGAAAAAAAGTTGAGTAATTTCTTAAAAAATGTTTTTAATATTGTTACACAACACAAATCACAATATAGTAAAAAAATAAAAAATAATCAAAGCATCCAATGTTCGTATTGTAATCGTAATTTATTGCCAACATAAGCAGCAGCTGAAAATGCTCACTCAGGTTCTAGGCTGGTTGGAGGAATAGACAATAGATACTTATATGCTGTTTCTAAGTGATATCCACAGACTCCTCTATTTTCAAACAGGCTCATTTCACATCTAATACTATTTGCCAACCCTGATTCATTTTGTACTTGTACTTCAGGATCTGGGGATTTCATACTCTTATATTTTCAAGCTGTAATTTTTCCTTTAATATCAATTGAGGTTGGGAGTTTTCTGGCCTTAGCTCATCATGTGTTTGTGATTCTGACCTTTCGTCTTCTTCAGTACCATCTCGGCTATTAAGTCTTTTAACAATACTCTTTATTTGCTTCCTCACTAAAGCCTGTGTAAGAACTGGAAATAAGTCATGCCATTCCAAACCCGATAATAACTGAATTTAATCATCTTTTCGTGGATTTTGTAAATAGTTAAATACACCAGTAAAATCACCACTTTGTCGTTGCTTTATATGTTCCACTAAAGATGTTTTCATTTTTTTGAGCAAATGCTGAGTTTTTGATATACACAGTTGTTTTATAAGAAATTTCAAAGCGGCTTCATCTTTTCAAGCTGTGCATAAATTAGCATCTCGCCGATGGATTGCTTCTATTGTTAATATAATTGGGGTAAATCAACATCTAAACGAATTGGATGATTGAGATCTATAAGAGCTTTTTGGAATACAGAGTTATTTTAAAGATAGTTGCTCCAGCGTTTTTAAGACTATTCCACCTGGTTTTACAGTCCTAAAGAAGCTCTTTACCATGTTCAATTTTCACATATTTTTGAAGTACTATTTAATTTTTAATGGTGATTTTTTGAAATACACTACAATTTTGTAGATTTTTTTAATCAACTCATTAATGTTTTCATCTTCATCTTGTATTAACTTTGGTATGTGTTCTCGCACTTTTTGGGCAAAATCATTTTGTGACATTAAGATTAAACCTGATTCAGGACAGTCTAAGTCTTCTAAATGGTCATCATCATCACTGTTCGCTTGTTCATATAATCAACAGCCGCAGCTGGTTCATTTATAGTATCATCTGAGTTAGGGCTGTCTTGAAAATAATTATGTTTTTCATAAAGCATCCACTGTCGAAAGAAAGACTAAATCTTTCACCCGCACTTTTCAAATGTTTCAATTCTGCAGTTTCTTACTGCTTTTTTCATTGTAATTCAAACACATTTTCGAATGGTGATGGCTGACTTTGGTAAATCTGTGTATTTTGCTAAGAGCAATTTTCTCAAATCGTCTGAAGTCATGAAATTCTATCTAATTTTGAATAGAAATTCTATCTAATGCAAGCATTCTTGCCAAACTTTCTAACTTTCACTTGGCTGGCGGTGGTGCTGTGTTCAGATTTTCAGGATCTTGACGTTGTTTTGATGATATTTGTAAGTAATCCTTTAGTCAATCTACCAGTCTTCAGAATGGCTGGGCATTGCTTACGTTTAGCATTATTCCTGTCCTTCGCAACTAAAAAATAACTCTACACTGATATCCTATCACTGCCTTTTTTATGTTTCCACCATTTTAATTAATTAATTTTTGAGAATTGACTTTTAAATTTAAGAGACGTAACCTACTTAACCTCATCACTGGCAGAATAATAAATAAAAAAATTAAAACCCGATTGGCGTATTTATATTTCCCCAAAGGGAATCGCCGACGGGAAATACCCCGCAACAGTATTATGATATGAGGTGATTAGGTGTTACATCTGTTGGCCCCTTGGAGAATTACCTTCAGAGTATTATATTAAAGTATTCCAAGCGAGGAAGTCCCTTCTGAGTTCTATGACAAATATATTATTAGAGCTTTACCTGTGCAGTAAATAAATGATATTAATATAATTTAAGCAAGGTTATTGTCAGGGCACAACATACTACAGAATGCAAACTAGACCTGTTTGTGGCAATCCCAAAAATCCCAAGAATAACAAAGTATAGTCCCGGGATTTTCAGGGCCAGATAACTGTCAGGATTGTAAATATTTTGTGCGTAATAGTATTCTCATATCTCAGTATTGTCAAGTTATATGTTAATAAATGAAAAAAAATCTTTATCCCGATGAGTGTATGGTCAAAATTGTATCATCTACCACTACCCTTACAGCCTATTAAAGTCCACTGCTTAACACAGCCCTCCCCCATAGATTGTCTCATAGGGGATATATTTGCCATAGTTGCCGCACTTGGCAAACAGGTTGGTAATCACAGTTGTTAGTCATTATTAGGAAGATGCTACTGCCCATCTCTGGATTTATTTCCCTCATTCACCCCTTAAAACACCCAGGGGATGATATGGAGTAGTAGATATCCTTACATACTTGGTACCATCTACATATCTACACATCCTAATATTGCATACAAAAAAACTCCATTGTGCATTTGGTTACAATAATTTTAAACAGGGTTACAAGAAAAATCGTGCTAGATCCGTTAAGGGCGTGGAGTACCCATCATTTCTATATACCCTAAACTTAACCCTTTTCGAGATATTCGACTTTTAATTTTTTATTGAAAATTGCCGATTTTTAGGCTACTGCATTTATTTTTGTTTATTTTAGGTATCTTATTACTATTATTATTATTATTATTGCATTTTTACATGTGTAATAAGATGCTTTAGCACGTCAATCATTAAAATAGTGCATAAGTTAATTGAATAGACCGTAGTAGACAAGTGAAAGTAAAGAAATAAAAAAAAATATTAGAAAGTTTATTTTTCCCTAAGGGATATCCAAAAAAAATATTATGGCAATTGTTCGGCATATGTTCTTTTTAAATATCTATGTTTCATCAGCTATTTAAGGAGGTTAATAATCTAAGGTTTTATTCAAATGCCTTGAAAAACTTTAGTTTCATAGGCGACAGTGGAGAAGAAAATTTATACTTAGCCCAAAAAAGTAAAATAAAACAATAGTTAAGCATGAAATGTCATTTGTTAAAGGTTTTCACACAACTTTTTCTTATTTTACAGTTCATGTTCAACATGGCCGCCTCTATTTCTGATACATTGTTGTCTCCTTCTACGGAGACCAGTCTTCACTACTCCAGTGGTCAACGTGGTCCTCATTTTATTTGCTGCATCCACAATCCTTTCTCCTGTCTTCCATAGACTAAACTGGATTTGGCTCGCTGTACACAAGACTTTTCATGCACTACCACACATAAAAATCCATGGGGGTTAGGTCCGGACTTCTTGCTGGCCATGGCAACGGCCCACCTCGTCCTATCCATTTGTTTGGATAATTTGTGTCCAGCCAGTCCCTGACACTTCTCCTGAAATGGGCAGTTGTGTTGGAACCACCAGTGGCGAAGCTAGGGCTCCAAACTGGGGCAAGCCCAAGATATGGTTTTGTTTTTTTTAGCAGTTTTAAAAATATATTAATCTTGTTCTATCTCCACTCTTCAGTTTCATATTCAGTGCTGTCAAGGACGTGTTTAACAAAGCACACAGAAGGCATACTACCGCTAGATAAGTTGTATGACCGTAGAATCAATCAATTTTCTTTCGATAAAATGACTTCACCTATAGAATTAAGTAGATGGGGCTATTAAAATTTTATATACTGAAGACTAAAGGAAATATTTTTTAAAAACCTCAATACATGATGTATTCATTTAATTTATTAAATTAAAATTTGGGCTTCACATTAAAAAAAAGATAGTAACAATTATTTGCTATAAAATTAAACTTATACCTAGGTATCTCATATTTTATGCTGCAGTTCAAAATGATATTTTTAACTCATATGGTAATTATAAGTATTGAGTTATTGAACCTTTAAATACGCCTAGAACAATTAAACTTTAATACTAAAGAGTCCTGTACCTATTAAAGTGTGAAGAAATGTTTATTGAATAAAAATCGCTGATTAGCACTTTAACACACTTATATTCATCACAAAGAACACTCTTTTCCTCCATTTTCACTAAAAATCTTTAAATAAGTACAAATTTTCAACTCACAATATTTTACATTATAATATATTCGCTCAAGCTAACACAAGTAACACACAATGTAAACATTGAAATGTGACGTGAACTTGCAAACATATCGTCGGTGTTGCCCGCGCGCCTCCGTGTCTCGACTAACTTCATACCTAACGTGACCATACGTCCCCCTTTAGGCAGGACGTTCCCGATTTCAAGATTTGTGTCGCACTGTCCCCAAAATACGTAAAAATATCCCGCTTTGACAAACAAAAGCGTGACAATCATGCAAACTCTGTCACCCGTGCCATCATTGTGACACCGCGCGTACCAGGTTTGCCAGCATGGCTTGTATAGTTACGTGATTATTCTGAAAAGCTACACTTTTGAATTTAAAAATACGAAGTGACAATTTTTAATTAATATAAATAAATTATCAAATAACGTAAGTTATTTCCAATTAGTATTTATTTGATGTTCAGAATTCACTTTAGATCATTAAAAGATTCAAACGACTATGAGTTTTATTTATAAACCTATATTAAAGGTCTTCAGATTGAATTTTGGTAACAAGGCCATTCTCAACGGAAAATAGCCATCTGCACATCTGGATTATATTGCCCCGGTGTAATAACTACTGCTATTGAGAATTTTGTGACAAAAAAACCCAATAAATGATTCTTGTCCCGACTCAGGTTTCGAACTTGGGACCAAATGATCAGCAATTACGTTTACGACCATTAGACCAAGAAGGCAGTTAAAAGCGTTAAAACTATAATAATTTTAAAGTTTAAAAGAGTCATAAGTGTTAAAACTATAATAATTTTAAAGGCATCCCGCTCTGAAGAAAAAATTGATGGTCACTAAAAAGCCGGGCTTTTTATCTCCATACTAATTGCTATTTATACAATCGTAGTTATGTTTCATTATAGAACATTTTGCCACAGGTTAGAAAGGGAGCGATCGCCTTCTCGAAAGCCCGGTAAAAAGCCCACGTGTGCGAGGGAGACAACCAATGGCTCAATTCAACTCTCCTTATATGTATGACAGCAGTATTCGTAAGGCTACGAGGTCGAATAGAGTGCGCGGGAAGTTTGAAATAGTTTGAAACAATTTACGAGTTATTTTATTATTTGATATAATTGATTGATTCATCTTAATGAGGCAAGCCGGGCTTCTGGGCTTGTACAGACACTACGCCACTGGGAACCACATATCCCTGATCAGGTTGAGTGGCAGATCATCCAGCAAATCACTCAAGTCTGCTCTCAGGAAAATTTTCGTAGCTTTCCCCATTTAGATTATCCGGAAGAAAGTAAGGTCCAATCAAATGATTGGAGATAATGCCCATCCACACATTCACGCTGAATCTTCGTTGGGACCCCTTCACTCTTTTCTTATTGGGATTCCTTAGCTCTTTTGGGGCCCAGTAATGGGCGTTGTGATAGTTAGTTATGCCATCTTTATCAAATTTGGACTCATCCGTCCACAAGATATTTCTTAGAAAATCTGGGTCTTCTACGTCAGCATTTAGTATAAATCTACAAAAGTCCAATCTTCTCGCGGGGTCTCTTTCTTCAATAATGTATGCCGGCGTGTAATGGTACGGGTATAGGCCAGCAGTATGCACTGTTAACCACACTCTCCATTGCGAAAGTCCAAGATCACGGGCAACAATATTAGTGGAAGTAGTCGATCCGCTCGAAAGCGTTGCACTATCTCATTGTCCTGTTCTTCGTCGTCAATTCGTGGTCTTCCCATGTCTGTATTTCGTCTCAAAACAGAGCCAGTTTCTCGAAGTCTTCGATAAACTCTGTCAAAAACGGCCACATCGAGCACTCGACGACCGGGGTAAATTTCTGTAATGAATTACATATTTATCTTTATTATTTAAATTTGGGACTAGTTTATTTTCATTAATATTGCCTGCACAAATGTTTTCGGGGCATAAAGGAAAGTCCGAATGTAAATCATGAAGTTCATCTGGATATTCCAAATCAACTTTTAAAATAAAACCGAAGTTCGATGTCTCAGACACATTAAATTCTGTATTCGGATTTACCCATTCGAATCCACCAGTAGGAAGACATTGAGACATAGCCCAACCATATAAATTGTTGGCATCAAAATATGTGATATATGAATTTGGTTTCCCTGCATCATAATCCCCCATATATTTGTTATTAGCTCTAGCATAACGATTACTACATTGAGATACACCACCCCTGATACCTGATCTAATAAATGCAATTTTCTCATAATCTGTTAAAAGTTCTAATTCTATTTTAACATTGCATCCCAACTTAAACCGGGTGCTGTGTAATAATGGGCAGGGTCTAAATCATAAGTATTAATACATAACTTTCTAAAGTTTTCAAATACATCGGTTAAAAGTAAAACGTCTGTTTTTAAATACAGGTTTGAATAATCTAGCATATTACAACACCCAAAGTGTTCCCAAACATCTTTAGTATGATTGTAATCATCATTTGAAATATGGGAATCTGTGAGCGAGCTATAAAAAAATTTTTGTTCGGGGAGCGATGTTAGGCTTAAACTATCATAATTAGTCATAAGTTCATATGGATAAACGCCTTTCCGTTTTAAACGAAAGAAATCTTCATCATTAGGATAATTTCTACGTAATTCTTGAAATTGATCATGAGATTTTTGGCCAATTCTTCTAATTTACATGATAAAAACTTAAATGAATCTATGAATCTTAATATAATTTCGTGGTTATTCATTTTTAATTTTTTGGAAAAGGATATATATTTTTCTTTATTTTGAGGGATAACTTCGACTTCACCATCACAAAAGTTTAACGCGTGAACAATAAAATGAGCATCATAGTAACTAAGGTTGTGTAAAAATATTGGTATATAACGAGGTTTTCTGAACTTCGAGCTACATGATTCGTGAGCAACACCTATAAAACTACCGGTGTACCAATCAAAATCATAAAAATGTTCTGCTAACTCTGTTTCACAAATATGACAAATGGTTACATTTGAAATTTGGTTTTTGTCTTCATTTGTTAGCGGAAGTGGAAGATATTTTTGAAGTTTATTTATTTCTTTGAGATTGTTAGATAAACTTTCCATAAACACTTGTGCACAGTTGGGTCCGCAATACGTTACATATTTTGATAATTTATCATCGTATGAACATTTTATATAATAACCAAAACTATGTACTTCATGTTTCTGAATATTGTGTGTGAAAGGTTTGGAAGGATCGTTAGAACATGATTCTATTGGTTTTAAAAATGCTTCAAAATCAGCATAAACTACGAATGGTATCTTCAACTTTTTTTCATAACTATCAAATTTAATTTTATCATTTGAAATAGGTTGACCAAACCAATTCTTTTTTTTAAAAGTTTCACTGTTTGGTAATTCTGTACAAATGTGGGCACAATCGTATTGTTCATGGTTATTTAAACTTTCCTTAGATGGGAAGTGAAGTAGACATGCTTCGCAAATGTACATGATGTGAACGTCTTTTGAAATTTGTTTACTAACTAACCGCGATAAATTTTTTATGTAACAATAATGATTTTTTGTATCCTTGGAAAAAAATAATAAATTGATATGTCTATCTTTACGACACTTTGTTAAAAATAATGGACCTACTATAGAATTACATCGTTTTCTTTATTATATTCTAACCCAAAAACATTAATACTAATATCATTTAATTTCTCTACTTTTGCTATGTCAGAAATTTTAACTGGAAAGGAAATACCATCAAATTTAAGTTTATTTGCAGGTTTAACGTACGATGATACACGATCCGCGTCTTTGTTTACGGGATATAACGCCGAGAGTAACGCCCATTTAAAACAAATATAATCCTTGCTTTTTACATTTATAACAGCCTTTTTTAATTTTATGTCACGAGGAAGATCTATGTATGAAGTACCGCGTAGGAGGTTAAATTTATTAACATTCATGTCTATAGATTTTATGTTTTTTAGACTCCATCCACTATCTTTTTTTTTTCAAATGCACTAATTTTAGTAGTAATTGTATCATTTAAAGATGAAAAAAAAAATATTTAAGTCATCTCCTTGACAAATAATATAGTTAAGCGTTTGAAAATCGAACGTATCATGAATATCTTTAGTTTGTTGAACAAAATCAGCATGCAATATGAAGTTTACTTTAAAAATTATGTGTTGATGAATACACTCTTGTATTAAAAATAAAATATCCAGTCCACTGCTGAACATAGGCCTCCTCTCATTTCTGAGAGGGTTTTAGGGCTAGGAAATGTTCGCTGCGATACCTCAATGCGTGTTGGCAAACTTCACATGCCTTCGAAATTTTCTCAGACATGCATTCCTCACGATGTTTTCCTTCACCGCTGACCACGTGGTAAATCAGCACTTAAAATTGTAATTAACAATTTAATTGGTGCCGGCGGGGATCGAACCCGGGTCGCGTACTGTGAATTTTACATTTTGCGCTAACCATCTGAGCTACCACGGCTTAACCATATACACACACATAATATTTAAATATAATTTGTTAACACTAAATCATACACACGTAAGAAAATAACAGAAAGAAAAGTAAGTTTGTCAATAGAATAAACACTTACATCCATGGCCTTTGATGCGTTGAAGTAACACAAAAGTAGTATTGATAGATCCACTGCGGTCAAACGACCATACACTAACTCCATGACTGCAGTTGCTTGGTCTTATATAGTACCAGTGAGTAATAATTCTAATCTAAAGAATTTCTGCAGTAGAATTGATGGTATCTTTATGCGTCAACAAGCTTACCTTACATTCTGTTGCTTATCTCTACATTCCTACGTCCTTCCTGTCGTGTCTTGTTCAGTGTATTGGTGACTCAAATACGTTTTGTATAACACAAAGAATGCAATTTAATATTTAGAAATCACTATAATTGATCATTCCTATATTAGTCATTGAGTAGATTGGTACTGTAATAATCTACTAATAGCAGTAATATTATGGATACACTAGATGTACAACAACATCTGAAAAAGATTCACCCCACTCTAGAAAATAATGTTTATGCTGCCAATAAACTACCCATGTACACCCACGTACCAACGTATATAATATGCAATTTTGATACAGATGATAAACCAGGGTCACATTGGGTAGCTTTATATATCGATACGAATGACGTCGGTCAATATTTTGATTTATTCGGACGGGCACCTGTACGATATCATCTAGAGTTTTTTAAAAGAAATTGTAAAAGATGGAACTGGAATGTTGATAGGATTCAGAATGAGTGGACTTCAGTTTGTGGGGAATATTGCTTAATGTATTTGCTATATAAGTTTCAAGGATGTTCAATGCATAGTTTTACGAGTATATTTACAGGGAACACATTGTACAACGATATTTTAGTGGATGAGATGTTTCGCTCCTATTTTATAGATAATAAGTAATAAGATTTTGTATTTTATTAATAAAAATTTTAACAAAATTGGGTAATGTGTTTTATTAATGAGTCAGATTAGTGTAGATAGGAACAAAGGAGTATAATACAATAGCACCACGCTGAGGAAGAGTAGATAATGACGGTATTGAACGAACAATAGATAAGTAGATAAGAACAATGGAGCGCTAATGACGGTGGAGGCTCGCAGCGGATATCAATTAGATAAGAGACTGACACACAATCGCAGTATCCGTAACAAATAAGCATATCAGCATATTCCTCAGATGTGTACGACGTCATCTTCAACACTTCCGTATCACAGTTACAAATCAGAGTCCGGTTAACAAACACAGTAGTCACAAATCAGAAGAAATAGTCCAGAATCACAGTCAAGTCGAGAAAAAGAGCAAAACGATATCGCATCTACTACGTACGAAGCACAAAAGCAGACTAACAACCAAATAATACCCCCTGTTGTATTCCCAGCCCTAACCGGTCTCTACACATTTTTTCTTTCATTCGCACCTACATAAATCGTCACTTGTCTCGCTCGCTTGGTGCATCTTAACTTGAAGGAAAGGAAGGCGCGGGACTGTTAGAACTGCTAGCTGGAGCGTCCCAACTACTTTTTTCCACGAAATGTAATACAAACCTTAGATTGTTATAGCTCATTAGATAGCTGATGAAATGTAGATATTTGAAAAAACATCTGATGAACAATTGCCATAATATTATTTTTAGACATCCCTTACATTCTAAGGCTTAGAGAAAAATAAAGTTTCTAATAATTTTTTTTATTTCTTTACTTTCACTTGTCTACTACGGTCTATTCAATTAACTTAAGCACTATTTTAATGATTGGCGTCCTATAGCATCTTATTACACATGTAAAAATGCAATAATAATAATAAGATACAAAAATAAACAAAAATAAATGTAGTAGTCTAAAAATCCTTTCAATAAAAAAATTTAAAGTCGAATATCTCGAAAAGGGTTAAGTTTAGGGTAGGGTGTTTCATAGTGAAATAAGTCAGAAATGATGGGTACTTCACGCCCTTAACGGATCTAGCACAATTTTTTCTTGTAACCCTATATAAAACTTTAAAAACAGCAATAGGTTTACAAAAAAATTTTAATGCTTTGGTGGGCTATAATTTGTCTTTTGAAATACAAAAACACAGGCAACATTTATTTAATAAATTATAAAAACTTTACTAAGAACCGGAAATAATTTTATTTTTATTTTATTTATTTTATTAATTTTGTATGCTGATGATGCAGTGCTTATTGCACCATCAGAAGCAGAACTGCAGGCATTAGTCACATGTATGAAAGAGGAATGTGAAATTAAAGGTCTCCGTTTAAATGCTAATAAAACTAAGGTTCTGGTATTTGAAAAGGACGAAGAGAGAACGAAATGTGAAATATGGGTAAATCAGGAATGTGTAGAACAGGTAAATGAAATTGTATACTTGGGGAGTGCTTTCAGCCGGGATGGAAGATGTGATTTAGATGTGGATAGGCGTGTCGCTGCCGGAAACAAAGTCAATGGTGCCCTGAATGCATTAGTCAAAAGGCAAGGCGTGGTGAAGAGTGCACGCCTTGCAAACGCAGTGTTGGTACCGACTTTGTTATATGGCAGCAAAGCCTGGGTATGCCAGAAGAAGCATAAAAGCAAGTTGAATGCAGTGGAGATGCGATCTCTTCGTAAAATGTGTGGCGTTAACATAGCCGACCGAAAGCGAAACGAAGAGATTCGCAATATGGCAGGATTGAAAGATGACCTTATCACAAAAATTGATAGGGGCGTACTCCAATGGTTTGGGCACGTTGCGCGAATGAGTGAAGACCGAATGGTGAAGAAAATATATAGAGCGAAAGTAAATATTAAAAGGTGTCGAGGGAGACCGAGACTAACTTTCGAAGACCATGTGAGCAAATTGCTCGCAGAGGGGAGGGTCAAGAGTACTCGGATACCTAGACGTGCATGTATGAAGAAGTTAATGAACCTGAAAGAAGCGAAAGAGGTATGTAAGGATCGTGACACTTGGCGATCTGTTCTCTCTGGCTACCCCGTTAGGGATTGTGCGTGAAGATAAGTAATAAGTAAGTAAGTAAAGCAAGTATTTTATTAAGAAGGCACAGAAACAGATTTAAGACAATATAAAACACATTTACAGTAACAAAAATATTATAACTAGTCTATAATCCTGTTATGTATTGATAATGTTAAGGGTAAAATTGTTATATATATGGAAGGTAGATTTGATTAAATGAGTTTGTTTTGCAACTTGATCTGGCGCGTATCTTTTAATGGCGACGAGGAAAATTAATTAGTTTAAGTAGTAATATAGCGTGTAATTTGACAAATGTAGTGTTTCCCGGAAAATTTGATCCCAGGACTGACAATTGGAGTGAATATAAAGAACGTTTATTGTGTGCTCTGGAAGCCGCGGATGTAATTGGTGATAATGTAGACAAAGCCCGCGCCATTTTCCTATCACAATGCGGAAAGGAAACATATTCATTAATTGTTTCATTATTGGTGCCTAGAAGGTCGACTTCTGTGACATTTAAAGACATTTTGGCAGTTCTTGACCAATTCTATGAACCTCAACTGAATGAAATTTTACAAAGTGATAAATTTCATAAATGTCAACAAAGTCATAATGAAAGTATTCAGGACTTTATTGCGGCCATTGGCTCTCTGGCTTCCAGGTGTAATTTTATGGACTTAAAAAGACAACTACGGGACCGATTAGTGTTAGGTGTGTGTGAAGAACGTCTCCGTCGCGAGTTGTTAAAGTCGAAAAATCTTACTTATGAGTTAGCAGTGCAGTTGAGCCTTAACTATCAAGGCACATTCTCAGATTTGTACCTGGAAACCAGTGTGATGAAGCAAACTCCGTCCACATCCATAGTTCCTATGGATATTGGTAAAATTAAGGCGATTACATGTCGTCATTGTGCAAGGTCACACAACGACGGCGAAAGGTGTCCTTTTATAAAAGCAAAATGTTTTATTGTAAGAAGTTTGGACATATTGCGCCGGCCTGTATGAAGAAATCTGGCAAGTTGCACCAAGTGGAGGAAAGTTCAACTTCAAATAGAGAAAATGAAAAATCTGAACAGATGATGGGTGTCTTTGTTTGCTCAAATAATATTCGACCACCATTCAAAGCAGATGTTATGATTGATGGGGTAAAGGTTAGCATGGAAGTGGACTCAGGTGCTTCAAGGACAATCATGGCTGAAGATACATACTATAAGCTATATGGTCTGTTCTCCCACCCTTAGGCGACAGGCGTGAAGTTGGTTACGTGGACCTGTGATAAACTGAAGGTGTTAGGTCGAGCTCATGTTCGAGTGTCATTAGGAAACAAAGAAGCACAATGTGAGCTACTGGTTGTTTCTGGTCGTGGGCCTTGCCTTTTAGGAAGAAACTGGTATAAAATTTTGGGCTTAGAGATAGCTGGTATATGCTGGACAGATGATGAGAAGGTTGATGAATTATTAAAATCTTTTCCGGAGTTATTCAAAGAAGGACTTGGAGACTATAAAGGTCCTTAAGTGTCATTAAATGTGCGAGCTGATGCCGTGCCACGGTTTTTGAAGGCATGACCGGTACCATTTCCTCTGATAAAACAAGTTGAGGAACAATTAAAATGCATGGTGAATGAAGGTATATTAACCCCTGTAAAATACTCTAAATGGGCTACTCCATTAAGAATTGTAAAAAAGGATGACGGCTTACTTCGAATATGTGGTGACTACAGGTCAACTGTTAATCTAGCCTTTGAGACTGATACATTTCCATTACCAGCTGCTAATGAGTCCTTTGTGAAATTAAGTGGTGGCAGAATTTTCAGTAAGATTGACATAAAACAGGCTTACATGCAAATGAAAGTGGACGACGACACAGCTATGTTGTTAACACTGAATACTTCGTTAGGGCTAATGAGGATGAATCAGTTAGCATTTGGAGTAAATGCAGCTCCTGGAATCTTCCAGCATGTGATGTCGACTGCACTCGCAGGTATTGAAGGAGTAGCATGTCTATTGGATGATGTCGCTGTTAGTGGAAAGAATAAGGAGAAGCATGATCAAAGACTAGGGGGGGTCATGATCAAACTAAATGCAATGGGATTTCGGTTAAACCTGAACAAATGTGTGTTTGCGTCAAATCAGATAAGTTTTTTAGGACATATGATTGATGCAGAGGGATTGCACCCATCACCTACTAAAGTGAAAGAGATAAAGGAGAAACCAGCACCGATGAACAAAGAAGAGCTACGGGCATTTTTAGGGTTATACAATTTTTATGAAAAATTCATTATGGACAAAGCTACAATACTGGAGCCATTGCATCGATTGCTGGAAGCAAAGAAACCTTGGGTATGGGGTTTGCTGGAGCAGGTTGCATTTGATAAAGCTAAGGATCTGTTGTCATCAGATTTAACCTTAGTTGGATATGACTTAAAAAGAGAGTTATTGTTAATCTGTGATGCATCGGAATATGGTATAGGTGCAATAATTGCCCATGTAATGGAGAATGGGTCAGAATGACCAGTGATGATGGCATCCAGAACATTACAACCCCACGAGCGACGTTATGGACAAATTGATAAAGAAGCTTTAGCCATAATTTTCGGGATTACAAAATTTCATGAATTTTTACTAGGAAGGAAGTTTTGTATTATTACAGATCATAAACCATTAATTGGATTATTTAACCCGAATAAACCTATTCTGGATCAGATTTCACCTAAAATGTTGCGATGGTCTCTGAAATTGGCGTGTTATGAATATGACATAAAATACAGACCTGGAAAATGCATTGGTAATGCAGATGCTCTCAGCCGTTGGACTTCTATTAACGCAGCTGAAGCCGAGGGATGGATTCGTTAGCCGATGTGCTACTTTTGGAGGAACCTCCCTCTGGATTCAATTTGGATGCAGCGAAAATTGCTTCCGAGACTAAAAAAGACCCATTACTACAAAAGGTTTTATTTCATGTGCTACATGGATGGACTTGCAAAAATACTGATCCCATACTCCAGCCGTATTGGACGCGAAGAGAGGCTCTTTCACATAATAAAGAGTGTTTATTGTGGTGTAACAGAGTCATTATACCCGCTTCTTTACAAAAGCAGGTATTAAAGGTATTGCATGCACCGCATGCTGGAATCGTCCAAACGAAAGCCTATGCTAGGGGATACGTATGGACGCTCAGATAGAGGCCACAGTGACTAGCTGTGAGTTGTGTCAGGCCGTGAGAAACAATCCACCAAGAGATCCGCATACATGGATTTTACCTGACAAGCCATGGAGTCGTGTCCATGTTGATTTTGCAGGACCATTTCAAGGGAAGACATTTTTTGTTATGATTGACAGCTATAGCAAATGGTTTGAGGCAGATATTTTATCTAATATAAGTAGTGGAGCTCTAATAGCAAGTTGTTGCAGGATGTTTGCTTCGCAGGGATTGCCAGAAAAATTAGTTTCGGACAACGGTACAGTTTTTAGCTCAAGAGAATTTAATAAATTCCTGCAGAACAATGGCATCGAGCACTTGTACTCACCCCCATATCACCCGGCAACGAACGGACAAATCGAACGGGCGAACAGACCTTCAAGAACAAGTTCAAGAAAATGTCTGATGCAGGTGCATCATGGACTGAGAAACTACCTAGGGTGTTATACTCTCTCAGAACGGTGCCGAATCACCTCGGTAAAACTCCTGCAAAGATGTTGAATGGACGTAAATATAAAACTGCGGTGTCGGCCCTTCATCCCGATAGTGGGCCAGAGCGCTCTGAGCGACAGCTGGAGGAGGCAGCACAGCGTGCGCCCACCCGAGCCTTCACACTCAACCAGCCCGTGCTGGTGCGTGCCTTTGGGCCAGGTGAGAAGCGGCGACGCGCAACCATTGAGTATATCGAGGGCCCTGGTTGTTATAAGGTGAGAACGGAAGATGGACTGTTAATCTGTCGACATGTTGACCAAATACTGGCGCGATCTACTGCCGTAATCGAGAACCAGACCCCCGATGACCTGCCAATACCTCAATCACGTAGAAGATTAAATTCGTCTTCTGGGTCTGACCCACCAATACAAATACCACCACCAGAAATGTGGCCGGAAATTATTGGCATACCAAGTACTGATTAATATTGTAATTAAAGTTTGGCAAAAAGCTGTTGATCATTGGTGATTAGAAACAAATAATGAAAGACAATAATTAAAATAGTTTATTTCAACTTAAGTCCTTAACTATGATTGTAACCATGTTATTGGGATAGAAAGGTATTATGTTATGTATTGATAATGTTAAGGGTAAAATTGTTATATATATGGAAGGTAGATTTGATTAAATGAGTTTGTTTTGCAACTTGATCTGGCGTGTATCTTTTAAATCCAATAAAGTGTGCACAGCAAAATAAAATATGACAAGTATGACCGAAAAATAAATTAATAATACATAGTACTAGTGACAGTAAAAAAAGAACTTATTTTATGATATTCGTGATTTTACATATTTAACGTAGCAATTACAGATCTTCTAAATTGTGAAATATTAGAATTAAAAATGTCCAGATCAGTGTTACAATGTCTCAGCTCATCAAAATTTCTACACATTCGAATGACCGGATTAAAGAAAGACGTGTTGTTTCCCTAAACATCAAGGCGAAAGAGACGCGGGTTACGCAGACGGGATCGACTGTTAAAATTAATAAAATTAATTAAATTAAGCAATTCTGGGCAATCGATGGAGGAGTTAATGATTTTGTGAAGGTAAATAAGCTCAAAATATTGTCCACATTTATCTAATTTCGTAACTCCTATTAACTAATATTAGCTATATGTACTTCATAATAGGGTGACCAGACTACTGAGGCATACTCAAGGATCGGTCTCACAAGAGTGTTAAAAAGATATATTAGACTAAGGGGTGTCTTGAATTCCTTCATAACTCCTGTAACAAAACCAACTAACTAATAACCACATTGCGTTAAGTGATTAAAATGAAACCCAAATCTTTAAAAACATTACTTTATGACAAAGGTTCATATGGTATGTATACTTTAGACGAGTTTTCTTAGTTGTGAAAGTTATAAAAAAACATTTAGTTAGATTCAAATGCATTTTATTATGAGAACACCAGGTATGAATATTGTTAAGATCCCGTTGCAACAAGAGCCAGTCAAAATTCTCTTCTGTCTTTTTCTGTATAACCTGTATAATTGTAGTTATACAGGTTATGCAGAAAAAGATATAATAAGCATATAAAGATGGCCATGCTGAATTAATGAGAAGTGCCTGATTGTTTAGATTGAGTGTGTTTTATGAGAACTAGTCGTGATTTTTTTATTAACATACCTTTACGTCGCGTGGTATGTAAGCTCCTAGCAAACTGTTCGCCAAAATATCTCCTCGTTTCTTCAATATAAATAAAATGTTTTTGCGTAATTAGAATCCATGTAGTTTACAAAGTTTTCCCCCCTATATTTGCTATGACTTAACTTTTGCTTTAACTCAAGCTAAAGCTTAAGCTGGGGCAGCTACAGCTTGGCGGAAGGCAGACAGGTAAATTTATATTCTGCTACAGCAAAGGTTTCTTTTTTAACACAAATCAACCGTGTACCTTAAGCTATATTTTATTTAGCCAGCTCTCGGCTTATAAATTAACCAAATTAATACGGTCTACATAATTATGAAACTGTAGAAATTACATATTAAGAGACCATTTAGCTTACCTTCTCTGAAAGAGGTGGAGTATCACATTGACTAGATCCGCCAGATTCTGAGGCAACAGACTTATTTTTATCACGTTCTCTTGCGCTGTTCAACTTTTTAGTGTGATTTTTATTACTACTTGATGATGATAGACTTGACATGATATAAACGTTTTCTAATAACACAATTATAACAGCATTTTCAACATTTACAGTTTACACTTTACATCCCGCCTAAGGGTATTAGTCAGTATTAGTATTCTGTGCTTTACATAGAAAAATAACAAGTATATATACAGTAATCTATGAATAACAACATGCCAGACATATTTTTTTATTAACTGTGTTTACGGCTATGGGCTCTAGCCTTTCTGAGCCTAATGTTTGACATAAGCGGGCTACATACGAGACGATATCGGTGGCGATCTAGGGTGGAAATAAATCGGGGCTTTTATCGAGGCAGACCCTACACACGGACTTGCCTAGCAGTACGCGTTTGGTCTTGGAGCGGAACGCATATGCGGTAGAGTTCTTCAAAATGCCTCCGACTCTCTTATAACAACGTGTTTGTTTGGAATTTGCTATCTTGGTTAATTTATTCGAAAATAGAAAAGAGGAGTTGCTGGGTGAAAAAATGGCTCCAAAAGAGACAAAAATTAAGCTACATAAACGTACTAAATGGTCTGTAATCCAAAGTCATGATTAATTTTCTCCGGATGGATGAAGACAGTTTTTACAAGCTTCTAGAATTTTTCTATATTTATGATTTCGCAACTTATATAAGAACATCAATTTCTCCTACCTATGCTATTTAGTTATTTCTTCTCTTTGTTCATTTCTGCTTTTGTCAAAATTGGGTTATGTACTACACACAACAAACAAAGAAATAAAAGACTTTTGTATAATAATATGTATACTTTTCTTTAATGTAATCTTTATTTATGGATTAAAACTATCAAAAAATAAATTAGCTTACATCTTTTTTTTTAAAATAAAGAAACCTTTAATTTCGGACATACTCCCTTCTATATAGCTTGTTTGTTGATGTGGAGATGGTGTAGGAATAAGAGTTAGTTGTTAATGAGAGGATGAAGGCACGTAAGAGATATGAGTGCGGTCTTGTATTGATAGCGTTGGAGATAGGAGTTAGTTGTTGAGCAGAGGCTTTATCCTCTCCTTACTAACTTCATACACCCTACTTTATGAACGGCAACAAAATGATTTCGATAGATTTTAATTAATTTATTTATTCATTTTTTTTTTGTTGTTTGTAAAATATCAGAGCCTTGAGCAGGCTTCTACTCCGTTCACATATTTAAAATGTAAAAAATTTTGTTATGTAAAAAAGGTCATTCAGTATCACTGTTTCGTTAACGTCCTTCCGCGAGGGCTGCCGGCTGTGACTACCAAAAGAAATCGGGCCGATGCGCCTACACACACGCAGTACGGAGGGGGCGAGGCCCCGATCTAGGAAGCATCGGCTTCATTTTTGCTCCTGCCAGCCGATTAAGGAGGCGATATCGGCCACGACTTAGGATAGCCCTACATACGACACGATTTAGAGGCAATCTAGGAGGCATCCCCACTACTCCACCCTAGATCGCCACCGATATCATGTTGTTTATAGCCCGCTTAAAAAATACCGTAGACAGAGAAACCTATAGACTAATGATCGGCGTGGCCTAGAGTGAGAAAGGACGATAACGAATTTTTAGGTTATACAATAATCTTTATGACTTTTAAACACATTTAGATAAAATTTTTAATTGTTCTAAGAACTGAACTGAACAAGATTCACCAATCTTAAGCTCACAAAACACTTTTTTCTCACTTAAACCAACTATAAACTCCTTAAATCGCTACGCTGTTAAAGTTGTTTAGCAAACTGTAGAGTTTGCTAAACAAAAAAACCGGCACGGAGAAAGGGACAAACAATCACCGCTCTATCTCATTTCTATGCAAGACGTATGCATAAATCTATCTTTTTCGTGTGCGAATGCGAAAGAAGGCGTCAATTTGTCTATAGGTTTCTCTGTCTACGAAAAATACTAATAACATAGACTAATGTGTATATACTAGAGACTAATAACCACAGAATATATATACCCCTAAGCGTAGACAGAGGGATTCTCTGTCTACGCCCTAATGGGACTAAACCAATAACTATAATATATCATATATCATAAGCAAAAATTGTGATTTGTGAGTGACATGAGCAATGAGCATGACCATGGAGGTTAAAGAATAGGAGAACGATCCCTACATGCTAAAGCCACTGACCTCTATATATACATGTACGCCGTATATATAGAGGTCAATGGCTAAAGCACAGCTTGCCTGTCCCTGAAAATTTGTAGAATTTATAGCCACGCTGCTGTCGGTAAGTTGTATCTGCGAAGTAATTTTTTTAATTTTTGACAAAAAGAAACATTAAAAATGGTGAAATATTTATAAATAAAATAATAATAATTATAAATCAATAATAATTAATTAATTATATTTGTGATAATTTATAATATTTATAATAGTTAAAATTATAAAAAAAATAATTTATAATTTGTTTATTAATAAATACATACTAATAATAATAATAAATAAATAAAAATAAACAATAGGGAAGTGACGACCCCATCACCAGCTGACGTAACAGTTAAGTGACAAAACTTCTACGTCGGTGCAGTCAGTCAGCGCCTTGCCAAGGGGTGTGAGCGCCGTCCCTCGGCAGTACTCAGGGTGCAAAGGTCCGTTTGTGCTTACGGCCGTACAATGATACAATGAAATGGTGCCAGGCCTGGACGTCTCCCGTTAATTGGCGCCCAAACATGGATGATGTATTGTAATAGAAAGCGTATAGGCACGCTGCCTGGGGGTCGCCGGGGCATGTCTGGAGCTGGTGCTGGACGCGGCAGCATAGCCGCAAATTCAACTAGCAGCCCCCCGCATCCATCATCCCCACCAGATGGCTTGATGTCAGCAGGGTACTCTCGGACTCGTCAAGCGGCATCCGCCACTGGTGGAGTGCGCCGCATGCGTTGGACAAAAAATATGAACGCAAACATTGCGAGCGTACTATCGGGCGAAAGGGGAAGAAACTGCAGGGATAGCGTGTTAGGCTCGGATGCATTGCTTTTTTGCTGAGCTGGAGCCGTCTATTCCCGTCACGGAACAAAACCTGGCAGACCGAGTTCGGTACATCATGCGCTCGAAAATATTTGATGATGCCGATCTAGAACGACTACGACGTGAGGCCATTCCCTCATCGAATGAATTAGCTATGGCTGGGGATGCGGCTCCTCAGGCGACAGACCAGCATCCATGTGTGGAAGCCGCCATGGATCTTCCAGTTGTGGTTGATTCGGACGATGATGATGAAAGAGGCGATTTTGGAAACGCGCAGCATGCCTATCAAAAATCGACCGCGACTTCCCCGCATACCCCTAAGCAAGCGAAATCGGGCTATCGTGAGGGCTCTTAACCCAATGCTGGTAACCCATTTGGAAGCCAGCCGGGACCTTTGCGAGACGGACTCAGTTCTTTTTGGCGCCGCAGTGGCAGCTTGCCGTATTATTGGCGCCAAACTTCCCATGGCTGGACGCGCTACTAAACAAAGTAGCGCCATCCCAGCCTGGTGAAAAAGAATTGACGACCCTATCGCAAAGGCAAGGGCCCTTATCGGCAGACTGACAAGCTTCAGGTCGGGTAATAGTAGACCGAGGGTTGTGCGCATCGTTAGAATGGCGTTTGCTGGGACAAATATCGGTTTGTCCCAGCCGGATATCACGCAGAAACTAACGGAGCGCATAGACGACCTGAAGCAAAAGATCGCTGCTTGAGGGAAGTGGATTCGACAATTTACCGAGAGGTCAAGGTGTTTCAACCAGAATCGTCTCTTCCAGAGTGATCAGAAGAGGCTCTATAAACCATTGGAGCAACCAGAGGTAAGTGGAGCGGGCCCAGGACCGGATCAGGCTAATACTGTCGCATTTTGGCGTGGCCTGTAGTCAGAGCCCGTAAACCACAGCGAGGGCACTTGTATGGAAGTTGTGGCGAGCCAGAGTGCGAGTTTTACGCCTATGGGCTCCATCACCATAACGCCAGAAGACGTGGCTGAGGTGAGGCGGTCCGTATGGCCCCGAACTGGAAAAGTCTGGGGCTCGACGGGCTGCATCATTACTGGCTGAAGGGGTTCGTAGTGTGTGACGCTGCGCTCGCCCGACAGTTTCAAGAGGCTCTCGTTCAGAAGTCGCTCCCGAGCCTCTTCACTACTGGGATCACTCACTTGGTTCCTAAAGATCAGTATACCATAGACCCGAGCAATTTATAGAGAGCCAACTCATACCAACACACCATCGTGTCATTCATGGCAACATAAATTAGCCGCTTTTTATTGTTATACTAATCGTCTCTTCACTGTTCCATTAAGTAAAGAAAATTATTTAAAAAAGCATAATGTTTTTTTATCAAAAATGCGTGTCCGACGATATGTGAGCAGTTTGACCTACTTAGGCTTCATATCTGAAAAAATTGCTTATACCCTTCGAAAAAATGGCGGTAACGTGGCATTCAAATGAAACAATTCTCTTAGGAATATCTGTAATAATAAAGATAGGTTGGATATTAATCAAAAATCGGGTATTTATAAACTTGTTTTGACGAATGCCACGCCGCGCCGTTTGTTTTTGATAGAAAAAAGACTTATCGTAGATATTTTTAAGTACATCTGCAACATACCTGCCACAGATTTTTTTAATCATTCCTCAAAGAAAAAATACTTTGCACAAATATTTATATATATAGGATAGGAACTTAAGTTTAAAATTTGGCCACTTTTTGAATAATAACCCTGTATATAGAAATTATGGAGGATAAATAACCGTTAAACAAGGGTGGCGCCACTATAACTACGGGGTAAATTTCAAAGAACGCACCGTAAAATATTAGTGGGATAGACTTTTTCGAGATTATATTTACTAAATAAAATTATTTTAGATTTTTATTTTAGTTTAGCAGCACACTTAAACCGTCGACAACTGCTAAGTTCATTTCATGCCAGTAGCTACTCCAGCGCTGTTGTTGGCTGTAGTGGAGAGTTTTTGAACTGTTATTTACTGCTTACAAATGGCCACTTTTTCAACTATTCTACTATGGGAGTTGGTACTCCTTACTTCTTCACTCAATAATAGAAATATGCAAGTACAACCACAGAATAAAAACAATAGTTACAAGAACAGACGGATCACTCTCTCCTCTCTGATAGCAAACTTGCGAGATTAAACCTAGTTACGACGTAGCTAATGTTCATAATACTTTGCAAGCCTCGGAAGTGACTTTCGTGAAATTAGCCTACCGATTAAACAGATATTAGTGTGGCGCGCGTATTAAACCAAAATACGAGTACACCTTACATCCGCGTGCGAGTGTCTGTATCACCACAGAGTACCTTAGTGTATCACTTAGCCCGTTCACCCGTTGTGGGCATTTGTTAAGGCTGCTCCTACTTTAGGGTTAGGTGATGTTAGAAAACAAATTGAATCCTTTGATATTAGTTGGTTTTAGAATACACTGAGGTGTTATGCAATGTACTGATAATAAGAACATTAGTGTTAAATGTGAGGAAGGTTAATATGCATCATTAAGAAAAATTAAGATAATAACTACGTGAACGTCTTTGAAACTGAGATACTTTACCTACTTTCCGTTTTCTGTTTCACGTTTTTTTTTTTGCTATTTAGTGTTTACACACATGCGACATGCGATGGCATTATTAATGAAAGGTGACAATGGCAAGTGCTATTATTTTCAATATTTTTCTTCTATCGACCAAGTATTTAACCAAAAACCAGTAGCTACTGATCTCGCATTAGTACGCAGTAACAAGTACTGGTTGGTTTACATTACATCGAACGATTATTTAAGATCATTGACATTATACGCGAAAAAATTGAAAACTGGGAAGCTGTGGTCGGGTCGCTAGTTAAATAATAAATCTGTAACTATGGAGCTAGTAACTAGGTAGCTAATTATCAAGATATACCTATAAATAATAATATCTTAACTTTCGGTATCCTTAATAACAGTAAAGAATGAAGAGGCGACATTCCTATTGTTATTACAGCACCCATATGCAATGCTATGCAGTGCCTTTTGGCTTTTTGATTGGCGATACTTGAATAAAAACTCAAAAATAAATATCAAGTGCTTAAATATTGATAAGAGTAAAATACTTTTTTGTCAACGTAAGGCGTGACGATCTCACTGAATTAGTTTTTATAAGGAGTATATGTAGTAAGTAGCTCCTTGTAGGGAGCCACGCAGTGTTTTTATACGCGGTAGAGCCATGCTGCAGCTACGACCGGGGAAGGACTACGCTCTCACAGAATACCAGAGTAAAATAGCAGCTTAACGCTGCGCTGCTGTGTTTCGTATTTTGAGTATAGAGAACCGGAGACCCTTTATACTGGAAACGAGGCATTCCATCTTAGTCCTTATGGATGACGACGCATCTGCATTTTGATTCGTAATTGAGGATAGATGTAGATGTCTATGGGCCCCAGCAACCACTTACTATCGGGTGGACTGTGTGCTAGTTTGTCACCCTATCCTATATAATAAAAAACGTTTTTTTTTTGTTTCTAGTGTATATGTACACAAATCAATTACTTGATGATGTGCTTTTTCATATTTCAATATAAAATTACTTATATACCGATATGATCAACGATTTAGTTCTTTGCGCTATTTGGCCGCCACATGGCTACTTCAGCTTACTGATCCGTTGCGCCAATACCAATATTGTTGTTACTTTGTGGTCAAGATATAGTTTTAAAAATAAATTACAGGTACAACTCAACTTGCCTCAGTTTTAGGATAGGGGTTTAAAACAATTAGGGTAAGTTATAAATCGCCACTGCTCTATCTCGTTTTAAACATGGCGGAGCAAAATATAAAACAATTTTTGAATATCCCGACCGTGAAACGAGAAATAGACCGTCGACTTAAATCATGCTACTTGGTAGCCGTTGACATTAAATTTGGTGTATTATTTTTATACCCCACTAATTAACATTAAGGATGGTTTTTCTATTTCACATTTTTTTTTAAGTTTTATAGATTATGAACAAAATTTTAGGTACGTAATAATAATAATGTCCTCAAGACCGAATTTCGGCCACGGCGGCCTGCCTCAACGGAGGTTAGCCATCGGCGCAGGACAGGATTATAGTGCCCGAGTGTATGCGCAAGAGCAGGTGCACTCTTTATTTCCTCACTCTTATAATACGATGGGACGGTAAACCGACACACCGGGAGAGAGATCAGGCGCAGGATCAACGGCTTTACGTATTTTCCGAGGCACGGGGGTGAGACACCGCCAACTTCCTGACACCGGGCAACTACTGAGAATTTTTTGACGGAAAAACTCAGTAATTAATTTTTTGGCCCGACCCGGGATTCAAACCCCGGACCTCATGATCAGCAGTCGCACTCCTACAACCACTAGACCAACGAGGCAGTCAGTTTTTTTTAGGTACGTATATAAGTTATGACTATATGACCTTGAATTTCATAAAAGGAAAACACGATAACATGCAATTTTGTCGATAGAGAAAAGTTGTAAAGTAGGCTTTATACATTTCTCCATGCCACCACAATATTTTTATGAATAAATTCATGGAGTTATTTTTAAAGCATAGTAAATAATCATATCCGAGTTCACATAAACAATTTTTTTAATCCATATCGAAGTTATGTTAAAAAAAATTTGTTTGGCGGTTTGGCGCTTACGTAGTTTATTTCCAGACGCGTGCTGGTATAGCTACGAGTAGTTCATAATTTGCGTATATGAAATTAATTTATTGCATCACTTTCATTTTGACACTCCCTCAGTCGTCCGTAAGCTTCATCGACAAGGCAAGGGACTAAGCCACGCCGCCAAAACTACGATTCATTTCCAAGGTATCCAAGTTTTGCAAAACGTATTATAAAAAACTCCAATGAAAAATTTTTTCGTCGCCCTCCGTTAGTCCGTGGTGAAAAAACTCGCTTTCATAGCGCGAAGGGACGGTAACCTGAGACCAGAAAGACATCTGGGCAAAACCAACGGCTTTCCGTGCTTACTGAGGCACGGAGGTAAAAAACGCCGCCAAATTTTGACTCCGGTCTGCAACTTAGTAATTTTTGAAAGTTTTTGAAGATTTTGGACCGACGCGAGATATGAACCCTAGAGCACATAATCAGCAGTCACGTTTACGGTCACTAAACCGTCGAGACTATTAAATCTAAGTAACGAGTACATCGATCGATACCTTGAAGGAAAGGAAAGTGGAAACACTATCGTTGCGTCGATGATAAATTTTATGTTGAAGATCCAATCCATATTTTATTGTTTGCCCAAAAATATTTAAATATGAACAAAAATGCAGTCTTATCGCTAAAGGCAATCTATTTTTCAAGAAAACAATAAATACGTGTGTGGTTTGACGACAAAAATAATATTATTTTTTTACAAACCAAAAAAAACATATAAAATATTACATAAGTAAACACCATATCAAATTGTATATATATGTAAACACATAGAGAAAATATATACATAACATACTTTAAATAACTATATAAATATGTTTAAGCTTTAAGTACGATACTTAAAGCTTAAACATATTTATATACTTATTTATAGAAGCCCAAATATATAATCTATCACCATCGCTAAATCGCTGGTACACTTCTTGTTTTAAATAATTACTTAAACTTACTATTACTAGTGATACAATAATATTATTATCACTATACGCTATCGCAATAACGGTTCTAAAACTGCATTGCGATCCAAAAATATTACATAAGCGTTACATCGGATACTTAAGTAGGTTAGAATGGTTGCTAACGTATGTAAACAAAGATCTTATGCATTTGAATCGGACTCATAATACCGTGTTATTCATTTCAAGTCGCGACATCTATTGGCAATGAGTAAAGCGTCAAAAAATAATCTACTTCTTTCTTGTTTTCGGTGTATTTGAATGTTAAAAAATCTCCGTCTATGGCTGAATCATTTGTGATTAAACTGTACAATCAGATTACTCGGTAAACTCTCAAACAAAAAAAAATCCCGTATGGCAACTTCAGCTTATAATAATTTCACAATGCTTTATTTCATGGCCTCTATGACCTCTTTAAAATTACTTCAAGAAATTGACTAAAGTGGGGGTTCTGCATCACTTCACTTAGCTGCGCTCAGTTCGTGCTGCAGAAGCCCCCAATGCTATTCACCTATTGCCCGAAATGACGGTTCGAACTGCAAAGATCTATGTAGGCTAAACAACAAATATCTGAAAGATTACAATGATAAAGAGCCTAATAGTTTTCTGGCTTACTTAAACTGTGATAACTTAAATGGTTATGCTATGATGCAAAATCAACCTTCAGGAAATTTCAAATTTTTAAAAAATTATGAAATATTTAATTTTGATATTAGTAGTTTATCTGATAATTCTGATACCAGATATATTCTTGAATTAGATCTTCATTATCCACCTGAAAGTAATTAAAAGCACTCTGATTTATCATCTTCTTGAAGCTCTTCTGAAGGTCTTCTACCAGCTCTTGAATAATTTGTTCATTTTGGAAGGAAGAGTGCTAAATTAACTGCAAATCCTTATGATAAATATAAGTATGTTCTGCATTACATTAATTTAAAAGAATGTTTAAAAACCGGCCAAGTGCGAGTCGAACTCGCACATGCAGGGTTCCATGCCATCGTAAAACGTGTTTCTAGTAGCCCTCCCTTAATTTTTAATTTTTTTTTATTTGTAGTTATAGCAGCAACAGAAATACACGTTCTGTGAAAATTTCAATTGTCTACCTATTTACACATCATGAGATGTGAGTCCGCTGGCTGACAGATGAAGGGATGGGGGTATATGTATATATATATATATATATATATATATATATATATATATATATATATATATATATATATATATATATATATATATATATATATATATATATATATATATATATAAAAGTAAAGTAAAGTTACAGCCTATATACGTCCCACTGCTGGGCACAGGCCTCCCCTCATTTCTGAGAGGGTTTTAGGGCAAGGAAGTGTCCGCCGCGCTGCCCCAATGCGTGTTGGCGAACTTCACATGTCTTCGAAATATTTTTTTTCTTATTCCTCAGACATGCAGGTTTCCTCACGATGTTTTCCTTCACCGCCGAGCACGTGGTATATCAGCACTTAAAATTGCAATTAACAATTTCATTGGTGCCGGCGGGGATCGAACCCGGGTTTCTCGCGTTCTGTTGTATTTACAGCGAGCGCTAACCATCCGAGCTACCACGGCTCATATATATATATATTTATATATATATATATATATATATATATATATATATATATATATATATATATATATATGTATGTATAATTTTTTTATCCTGACTATTTGATTATTGCTGCACCGCCTCCAAAATGTCTATCTCTGTTTAGCCTAATGGTTGACTGGGAGAAAATGCCCTATGGCATTAAGTCCGCCATATGTACCATAAGGTAGGTATAATAAGAAAAAGACAAAGATACAGAGAGAACATAAACAAATAAAGAATGTACGAAAGGCGGCCTAGTATATGTTTAAGTGTTCGTTAATTTAATCTATAAAACGTATAATTTACTGACTATTGCCTTGCCTATTGACTAAGAGATTACCAAACCGTGTACCTATTTCTTTTTACAGGAACACTTCTCATTGCAATACAATGATTCTATCGTCGAACAAGACCCACCAACTGCCGATCAGATGTCGAAAGAGATACACCAACCCTAGGCCGTTCAAATTTCGAAAGAGATACACCAACCCCAGGCCGATCTGATGTCGAAAGAGATACACCAACACCAGGCCGATCTGATTCTGAACGAGGCACGCTACGACCAAATCGTTCAAAATCCACGAAGAATGCGTATGAAGAGGCACTTCGAAGTGTGAATGAGCATTTTAAACGTCCGAGGTTTTCGGGAAATCGTTTTGAAGTATATGGACGAAGTGTAGGCACGAAATTACAAGAATTCCAAAACAGCAGAGAACCATTGCAAAAAAATTATTAATGAGACATTGTTCTTAGCCGAAATGAGTGATTTAACTACCTCACATACTGTCAAAACCAGAGACTTTATTAACACATTTTTCCCCTCAGCCAGACATTCAAACATCATCTAATCCACTATGCACTGAAACCTTTTCTACTCAGCCACTGATTCAAGCATCATTTAATCAACCAAACGTTCAAACTGTCTCCACTCAACCGGACACCGTATCAACCACATGCCCAGGCTCACGATTCCCTACGGCTGCTTCATTTATAAATAGTTTTGGTGTTGATTGATTTGTATTGTATTATTAAAATTGCATTTCTTCATTCTTGAATCATCATTTTCGATTACTATTTCATTCTTATGATTTAATAAATAGAAACTACATACGATCACAATTGTGATTTCTTCATAGCATCAATATCATCAAAAATGTTTTATAATAGGTAACGTAGTTCCTTCGATAATAATACAGGTGAAACTCCTTCCAAAAGCTTATGTTACTTTTTCGTTAAATTGAAGAAAAACTTTTGTAACTAATTTTACCTATTTAAAAAATCTTTACCATTTTATTTACGGAACTGCCAGAAATTTTTAGTTTATTCAAAAAATATAAGCCAAAATTCCCAAAGATTTATTAAAGTTAAACAGATTTCTTTATTACTATTTTATTATTATTATTGTATTTTTATATATTACGAAAAACTTACCTTTAAGTAATCTTTCTGTAAAACTTTTTACAAAGCGTCACAAGTTTCAGGAATGATTTGACTGAGAGCCCGTTTTGATATCAACGTAGAAAACTTCATACATTCGTACGAGCGACCTGTAGCTAAAAACTTCAGAGTTGCAGACAATCTTTCATGAGAACTTATTGCTTCTCTCATCACGGTATTGCTTTTTTGTATTTGCTGTGTAACTAAAAACAGGAGGTGTAGGGACTCTATTTTACTCCTCAGACGTCCGGACGGTAATGGAAGGCACAACGCCCAACATCATCACCGAGGACCTAAAGGCCAAACACCCGGCGTGGGGATCTGGAGTGATCAATCCGTCGGGTCAAGATCTATACGAAGACGCAGAAAGGAACAACAATGACGTTTTAAGTCCAGACGAGTCTACACACGTTCCGACAGACACACGGAAACGTCAGGATTTACTGGACATCGTGCTCTCTAGGAATGTCAACTGCCCGATAGTGGTAGAGGTGCTGTACGACCTGAGTACACAGCACCATCCGATTCAGAATACCCTTGGCCTCAAGGGGTTGACTACGCCACCCAGAGCCTTCAAGACACGAGTTGACTGGAGGCTCTACCATCAAGACCTGCAGGAAAGACCTCCAGTCCAAACACCTTTAAGTACAGCGAACGACGTAGAAGCCGCTACAACAAGATTAACCAAGACCATCCAGGAGACCCTCAATGCGGCTTCTACGATTGTCCCGATATCAACAAGAAGAGACGATCTACAGCGGGAGATATGCGTGCAGATCAAACGTAAGAGAGCGCTAAGAAAGCTTTGGGCGCATACTCACTGCCCGAGAATCAAAACACAGCTCCACACTCTAACGGATGAACTGTCGGGTGCAATCCAGGTCCACAGAGAAGAGGCCTGGGGCGGCGCACCTGGAAAGTAGACGAGTACAGAACGTCGCTCTACAAAATGAACCGAGAGTTAACTAAAACTAGTCCTCCCGTTTGTCCGCTAACCAACAACGCGAGCGAACGTTGTTACGATGCCAAGGGTAGATCGGATATCCTAGTAAGGCACTTCGAGGAGCAATTAATGTTGAACCCAGCAAGTGCAGGGTTCATGGAGCTTCATGCCCGGAAGGAGAGCTACTCTACTCGACTCTACAATGGGATACTGCGGACATCCCACTTCCTGGAGGTTTGAAAGAAAGGCAAAGTCATCGTCTTGCCGAAACCTGGGAAGGTCAGGCGTAGAGTTGCCAGCTACTGGCCGATCACGCTACTACCGCACATAGCTAAACTGCTAGACAGACTGTTGCTAAGACGCTTCCGCCCGTGCCAACTTCTGGCGGAGCAGCACGGATTCAGGAAGGATCACTCAACAGCCACACAGCTGACCAGAGCGCTGCACCTACTTGCGGCCGAGTATAACCGCGGCCGCAATTCGTTGGACGTCTTTCTCGACATAGATAAGGCGTTCGACAGGGTGTGGCATTCCAGATTACTCTATAAATTGGAAGAACAGACCAGGATCCCTCCTGCTACGTTGCGGCTAGTGGCGTCATTCCTTGCAGACAGGAAGTTCTACGTCTGCGTAGAGGATGTTGTGACATCAGGGCAGCCGTTTGTCTCCAGTCCTGTACGCGGCTTTTAACAATGACGCGGGAAATGCGGTTTTTCCACCTTTTAAGAAAACCATACACGATACATGAACAGAGTGGTGGTAGGAAATAATCCTTAATCAATTTTACATAGGTATATTCGTGGCAGTTTCGGTGCAATCTGCCACGAAATATGAACATTTTATCACTTATCGATTTTTTTGCTTAAAATTAAGTTTCACGAAAAATCTAAAATTTCACCGCTAAGATATGTATCAAATAGGATATGCTGTTTAAAAGGAGGTGTAATTTATTTCTGAACTACTAACACTACTATGCAATTTAAAAAACTTATTTTATTTTGCCATTCAGTAAAAAGCAATAATTTGTATTTTAGAAAAAAAAACTTGACAAAGTTCATGGGGTAGAGATACCTTATCTTTTTAAAATTTATAATCACTTTTAAGACAATAAGTTAATAATGTACCAAATCTGAAATAACAAGTGTAAAACTATGAAGGAAGGGTAAAACCACTTGCATTACAAAGAAAAAGTACCTTTGATAAAAAACTTTATTTTCAATGTGTTTAAGCATTAAATAGATGACATCAAACAATACCTAACCTGATCTAACCTATCTTCTTCTTATTATTATACCCAATAATTACCGGACTTTATTCATAATGCCAGTATATTTAATTTTTTCCTAAGTTTAATCACATTGCCTATTGGACATATTATACAACATGTAACAAAAACCCTGTGGTTCCCGTTAACTATAATAATATACGAGTATAATTTATTAAAAAAAAACACGTTTAAAGAAATTAATTTTTATGAAAAAGATATTAATTTGCAAATTATATGTGGTTGTATTATCTCTGCATTGGCCGAGGAGTAACAGGATTGTCAAAGACCCCGCGGTACCGATACCCGTGTGAGTTAGAGGAAGTAAAACCACATACAATTTACAAATTAATTTTTTTTTCATCAAATTTTTTTTAAATGTGTTTTTTTGAAAAAAAACTATTTCTATATGCTTGGATACTGATTCTGATAACAAACTTAGCGGGAACCACAGGGTTTTTGTTACATATTGTATTTGGAATATATATTTATTGGAATATATAGGTATTTATTATTTATATTAGACGGGCATTATTAATAACGTTCTAATAATCTCTAGGTCCTTAACATATTACATAAATACCTCTGAATCGTTAGTGTAGAAAATATTATGAAAATGATTCAAACATTTGTTCAATTACCATGCATTGGTGATAATGAGGTTTCTACGTATTATGGATGACTGCCACGGAATTACTAAAAGGTTTGTGTTAATGATGTCTTAATCTGCCTTTTCATTTAACTATGATTGATGAGCACTTTGTTGTACATTAATATTATACGGTAATGTAGTAATTCATGTTAATTTATAGCAGTTTAACTTCATAGCTCAAACATGTTAGTCGTTTTTTTGATATGTCTTACATCGCATTTATGCCGAAGCCAGGAATTATTAATTGAGGATAATCAGGTCTTGACGGCATGCATTCGGAATGTCATTACATATTCGTTTAAAAAAGGATCACAAGTTACGTATGTTGATATAGATTTTAATGACAATGATATCATTAGAACAGTTCACGAAATGAATTTTGTGTCTGTGATAACAAGAACCACAAGGAAAAAAGTAATATTTCAAAATGAAGCATACTTATTAATTGCCAAAAATTTTCAAATCTATAAAGAAAGATTTGAGTTTCTTATGAAAGAAAAGGGTTGGAAGCCAGATGTATACTTTCTTATTGTTTTTATAAAACTCGACGTATCACAACTTAATGACGTATTTAGAATACTTCTGCATCACCATATTTTTCAAGCTGTTGTTATAAATGGAACCAATAGTGCAGACGTCTTCACTTACAATCCATTTGAAAACTATGGTTGCGGATCCGTTTTCAATAGAATTATATCACATGGTAAGTGCTTTGAAGCAAATATCACACAATTATACTTTAATAAACTCATAACTGGACTCAAAAAGTGCAGGTTCAGAGCAGCAGTATCTCACGCGCCCCCATACACATTTGATCCTAGTAAGGACGATGTTAAACTGATAGGAACAGAACAATACGTTATGCAAATTTTAAGTGAGCTTGAAGGATTCAAAATTAATTATACCTACAAAGATGATTCTGAAGAATTTTCTGTGATCAATAATGACATGATAGCGTCTGGTCCTTTGAGTTCCATCCAAAATGAAAATGTAGACATGTTATTCGGAGGATCATTACTATTGTCTAAACGGATACAAGCTTTTAGCCACTTTCATGGACATCTTGCTTTTACAGACGAACTAAAAATATTTGTGAAAAAAGCTGATTACGTATCGAATCTTAAAAATATTTATATAGAATTTGATACCATAGTTTGGATGTTGTTAGCAGCTACATTCGCAATAGTTTTTGCTCTTGTTACAATATTGTTTCGTATAAAACAGAAATGCGAGATGATTTTAGTCATGTGGGACCTTTTATTCCAACACAGTAGTAGATTTGGGCGTAAGATAAATGTAAAATATTTTATTTTTATCTGGGTTATATTTGCCTTTTTAATAAATGTTTACTATCAATCAAATCTTATGGGTCTTACAACACATCCTAGTCACAATTATCAAATTTCTAACGAGAATGATTTGGTTACTTTTAAAATTAAACCATGCCTGAGCCTTTTGGTTAGAAAATATATTAAAGCCGTGACACAAAGAGAGTATGAGCAGAAAAATTCCGAAGAGTGTCAAAGTCTATTACAAAGCATTAAAACAGTCAGCCAGCACTATGATAAGTATACTATAACGGTGAATTCTCTTTATATGCATAATATCTTGAAATTCATTGACGAATATGGTGATTCTCAACTTTATTCCTTTAAAAAACCGGTCACCAAAATAATGTATGGAGTATATTTTTACAAAGGGTTCCCTATGGTGGGAAAATTGCATAGTCATACGTTACGTATGCGTGAAAATGGTTTAATAGAGAAACATTTCGTAGATATTCTTCAAGAGGCAACGAAAAGATATAATTTTAACAAGCAAAAGTATCACGCTCGTGTTATTATGCCCTGGCCTGTTTTACTTTTCGGGATGGTTTTAGCAACAGGATGTTTTGTATTAGAATTTACAATAAAATACATAAGAAGAATTCGGATTGATGGGTTATTTCTCCATGCAAAACTTAAAATTTTAAATCCAAAAACTTAAAATCTTATGTACAAAAAAATATTCCTTCAAAATTAGTTCTTACGCCTTGCTGCAATGCAAAATATTTATATGAATAATATAAAAGTTGACAATTCACATTTGTTAATCTGGAAAAGAGTAACATTTAAAATTACATTAACGACGACATAAATGCGTGTTCATCCTTTATTTACTATTGAAGCACTAGCTACAGTCAGTGAAATATTTTTTGCAGTCATGTACAAACTCAAAACACAAAACGAGTGTAAAATCATATAAAATGGCGAAATCTATGGCCCACATAATATTACATAATATCTTGTATATTATGCGGGCCTATTGTATATGATACAACAAGCTTTCTCATATAATGTTTTTATTTTTTATTTCAAATCGCCGACGTAGTTTTTAAGAAAAAAAAATTCATTTCTACGTCCAATAATTTCGAATATTTCTATGCTGATCCATTTCAATATATCACCCGGTTCATCCATTTTCATATTTTATTGAAGGTGAGAACGAAATTGAAGCATGAATTTGGTTGAAATGTTAAATATTAAAACTTGTAATACATATTTTATAAATAGTTTTAAATTATAATTAAAATTATTCTTCGTTGTCTCTCTGTAAACATGATATTGTTTTATTTTATTATAGAAATAGTTGCTTATAATAACATTAATTACACAATAATAAAATAATTTTAACAACTGCAATATTTTTATTTCCACTTTTAATGTCTGTGAAAGAACTATTGTAAATAAAGGTGTAAAACTTATATTAAAGTCTCTTTAACCCTTGTTTTACACACTACATTTCGAAGAGCGTGCGCAGGAATTGCATGTGCTACAGTCGGACCATCAGGATCGGCTGGTTTCCACCGCTGGTGTCGTTTGGGAATATATTTATAGCCATTAGGGCTTCTTTTCCGAGGAGTTTGTCTGGGTTGGTATCATCCCCTCACTTGTTTCTGTTGCCAAGCAGCAAAGTATCATCTTCTGTTCTTCTTCTGTGAGTTCTGGATTGAAGAATAAAAGTCTCTTTAGTCTTTCTTAGTCATAGTTGGTTGCAGAAATCCAGGAGCTACTGTACTGTAGCACTCACTAACTATTAAATTTGATTGTTAATTCGTTTGTCATTTAGCTATTATAAAATTAAAATTTGAATAATGTGCGTATTGCAGAAATATTGATTTTCGCTTTGAGCAATGCTGGTTTAATTTTGTGTGCCGCTTTCTTTGTCATGGATGTTCCATCAGTAACTGGATGACCGAGCTTTCCTCGGTATTTTTTTTTTTGGAAATCGTGTGTTTTGGAAATTATATTTAGATATAAATTACGTACTGATGAAACATGAATAATATTTTTTGATCTTATTGACATAATAGAAAAAACTGAACTGGTTATTTGAATAAAAAATCGAGAGTGCAAAAAGTTTCGTATTTTTAAAAAAATACTAAAAACGAGGCTCGAAATAATAGATTTTCTCACAAAGGAAGGGAACTTGAAAAAAAAATTTAAAAAAAGTCGGACCGAAGGCAGGACGCAAACCAGGGCACTATGATTTCGCGACAGCCCGATATCCAGTTTAGCTATTTACTATCTTTAAACTGCGTCAAAATTTACCTTCTTATATTATAGCAGTTTTTCATTGCCTGAAAACACGGACAAAATGACATTTTCTAAAAATGAATCCTAGCTAGATTGATTTATTGCCCCCGAAACCCACTGGACAATAAATTTTATGAAAATCGTTGGAGCCGTTTCTGAGATTCCGATTATATATATATATATATATATATATATATATATATATATATATATATATATATATATATATATATATATATATATATATATATATATATATATATATATATATATATATATATATATGTACGTATGTATACAAGAATTGCTTGTTTAAAGGTATAGAATTTTTATATCTAAATTTGGGTCTGCGGGGATTGAACCGAGTAAATTACTAACGATTTTAATTGGCGATTAAGCCTACATGTCTGAGAATTACATCTAAAATATTGTAAAGACATGTAAAATCCGCCAGTACGAATTGGGACAGCGCGGCGGACATTTTGCCTTGTTACCCTGAGAGAAATGAGAAACTTGTGTCCAGCAGTGAGATGTATATAGACTGAATCGTAACTTACTTTATGTACGAGTATTTAAATTATCAAATCGAAACACTTATACATTTTTTTTGCACCGGAACAGATGTGATGTGTCAAATCAGTTTAACCCGTTTAGTATTATAGCTACCTAGGTTCGGTCTAAGTCGGTGTTTGTGAAGGAAATTATCTTAAGAACACAGTAAGTACAGACATGTGCAGTCCTCCATCACGCAGTAGAGCGGTAAACCTGGCTAATTGCTTTATAACCCCGAAAAAAAACTGTATTTATTTTCGATATGAAAAGCAGGATGGAATCACATTGGAAACTAATATTTAACATTAAGTCAAAATAAAAATTGAGGTTAATGAATGCTTGGAAACAAAACTTCAACACAAGTAATGCCACAGTTAAGCGTTGTAGTTAAACCCAGCTATGGGTAACGTGACTTGCAACGTAACGTAACCTTACTTGTTTTTTGTAATAGTTTACGAATGTATTACAATAATTTAAAACTACATAATAAAAATAATATATTTTTTTTACGTGGTAGAGCCATGCTGCAGTTATAATAATAGTATAGTTGTAGCACGAATGGGTCGGCTCGACCGGGGAAGGACCACGCTCTTGCCGAATACCAGCGTAAATTAGTTGCTTAATGCTGTTGTGTTTCGTATGGTGAATGTAGAGAACCGGAGACCCTTTTTACTGGAAATGAGGCATTCCATCTTAATCCACACGGGTGACAACGCATCTGTAATTTGATTCGTAATCGAGGATAAATGTAGATGTCTATGGGCCACAGCAACCACTTACCATTAGGTGGATTGTGTGCTCATTTGTCACCCTATCCTATAAATAAAAAATAAATAAAACTACATTCCCACTCACTGACCGACCAACTGTTTGATTCTCTGACATAATTTTTATCACAGAAGAAGCCTCGGAGGGTAAAAATGGTGTATACGAAATTTCATCAGTAAGTGACGGTGAGTACGGAATACTTCCAGATCTTCAAAATCTGCTCCGCATCAGTCAGGCGCTCTACTGTCTGAATTTTTTTGGCGGTAAAAAAATCTAAATGGCGGAGAAAAGATGGACGTCAAACAAAATTCAACGTACTATATCTCGAAAACTATCAGTGATAGGTGGAAGACACTCGAACAAATGTCACTATTAATTCAAAGCAACTGCATGAAAAAAAACAAAATGGCGGATTCGTAATAGCGGTTAGAAATATATTTTACCGATCCGACAAAAAATTTGTATCCGGAGGTTTTTGGGGCTCCTATAACTCAATATTGAACTAATTTTTCGGTTAGACCATATTACAAGATGGCTGGCATCCATTAACGGGGTCTTTTTTTTATTAAAGTAAGGGATCACCGCTGCGAAACGAAAGGACTTCTAAATCGCTTGCTACTGTAACTCACTGTAACAGTCATAGAGAATAAACAGCCCACACACGCTGCGCCCTCTAGTTTCATTGTATTAGCATAAGGGTATAGAAATGTTGAAATGTAATAAATATTTTAAGAACTTATTAATTGTATACTTGCCGTTTTACGTTCTTTTTTTTTTAAGATTTCAAAATTGAGATCACAAAATGAAAGAAAAGTGAAATGCACTCATTCGGGATAGTCGGAACGAACTATTTAGGCTTCAAAACACCCACAGCGTAGGATTTGTTTCACTCTCATTTTAAGAGAGACGATTTATACTACACAACAAAAGGATTTCATCGAGTTAAACAAAATGCTTTTCCTAAGGTTTTAAAATTTGTATCTATTGAATTTTAATTTAGCGCAATGAAGGTTTTCAAAGTTACATTTCAAATAAATTGTACAATATATCTCTTTAGATGGTACCGATGTAAGTCAATTGTCAAAAAGGAAATACTATTTCTCTGTGTTATAATTTATTTTAGTTCTAGAAACATATTAAACATATTTATGCACGTTTACATGATGTTTCGCCTATTTTTTTGTTGTCGTAGCCAAGAAAATAATGTTACGTGTAGGCGTTGTACAATTGACGCTTGCCCATAGTACCTACAGTGCCATCTACTCTCATGATCCTTTTAAACGTCACTTTGCAAATTTCTCATTACTATTGATCAATGAATATAATTCTTTATAATTTATTTCATCCCTCAGATCTTACCAGGCACACCAGAACGGTTAAATAATGAAGACCTAAGCCAACCTCCTACTATTGTGAGTATTTATTTAAACATATACCTACATATTACTTACTTAATTATCTTCACGCACAATCCCTAACGGGGTAGCCATAGAGAACAGATTGCCAAGTGTCACGATCCTTACATACCTCTTTCGCTTCTTTCAGGTTCATTAACTTCTTCATACATGCACGTCTAGGTATCCGAGTACTCTTGACCTTCCCCTCTTCGAGCAATTTGCTCACATGGTCTTCGAAAGTAAGTCTCGGTCTACCTCGACAGCTTTTAATATTTACTTTCGCTCTGTATATTTTCTTCACCATTCGGTCTTCACTCATTCGCTCAACGTGCCCAAACCATTGGAGTACGCCCCTATCAATTTTTGTGATAAGGTCATCTTTCAATCCTGCCATATTGCGAATCTCTTCGTTTCGCTTTCGGTCGGCTATGGTAACGCCACACATTTTACGAAGAGATCGCATCTCCACTGCATTCAACTTGCTTTTATGCTTCTTCTGGCATACCCAGGTTTCGCTGACATATAACAAAGTCGATACCAACACTGCTTTATGTATTGCAAGGCGTGCACTCTTCACCACGCCTTGACTTTTGACTAATGCATTCAGGGCACCATTGACTTTGTTTCCGGCAGTGACACGCCTATCCACATCTTCCATCCCGGCTGAAAGCACTCCCCAAGTATACAATTTCATTTACCTGTTCTAGACATTCCTGATTTACCAATATTTCACATTTCGTTTTCTCTTCGTCCTTTTCAAATACCAGAACCTTAGTTTTATTAGCATTCAAACGGAGACCCTTAATTTCACATTCCTCTTTCATACACGTGACTAATGCCTGCAGTTCTGCTTCTGATGGTGCAATAAGCACTGCATCATCAGCATACAGCAGACAATTAACTTTAATGTCACCCAATTTCACACCCAAACAGCTATTTTTCAGCTTCTGTAAACAGCTGTTGAGATACAGTATGAACAGCCAGGAAGACATGACGCAACCCTGTTTTCGCCCGCTTGGACGCCAAACATAGGTGACAGGTCATGCCCTACCCGCACACAGACTTTACAGTCATAGTAAAGTGACTGCACAGCCCTTAACAATCGACTATCCACACCATATCCCGGCAACAGTTCCCACATTTTCTTCCTTATAACCTTATCAAATGCTTTCTACAGATCCACAAAAGCACAGAAAATCCTCTGGTTAACACTCAGAAGCTTTTCCGTGATCATGCGGAGAGAAAACATTTGATCCGTGCATCTTCTTCCAGGTCAAAATCCGCATTGTGCCTCCCATAAGAATCTTTCCGATTTCTCTTGTATCCTACGTGTCAAAACCTTCGAGTAAACTTTACTTGCTAAACTGGTCAAGCTGATTGCCCTATAGCACCCGCAGTCAAAATGTGAACCTTTACCTTTATATAAAGGCACAATGACCGCGGATCGCCAATCATCCAGGACACCTCCCATCCGCCAGCACAAATTGCACAGCAGACGAAAGCTGTCCCAGACGCGAGGCCCACCGTACTTGACCATTTCAGCAGTAACTCTGTCTAGTCCCGCAGCCTTACCACATTTCAAACTTCGAATCGCACGTTCAATTTCTTTCATGCTGATGACCTGATGCATTCAGTGTCATCGAGGTCCGTGTCTGGCGTGCCAGTCACGGCGTCACCCCCGGATCCCTTACTAAGATCATGACACGCATACGTTTCTCTATAAAATTCACTCCATCGCTGCATGACGTCTGATTTTTCTGAGAGGACGTCATTGGTTCTCGAAAGCACTTTGTTCATTCTTAAGGCTGTCGCATCACTCCGGGACCTTCCAACCTCTTTCCAGAAGAGTTTGGAGTTTTCCTTAAAGTTGTGCGACAACCTCTCGTCCGCTTCTATACTACACCTTTCACGTACTTCCTCAATCAATGTTTTCGCATGAACTTTCTGCAGCTTATATCTTTATTTCATCTTCTCTCTCATATGCTTATCGTTACTAGAGGCCAAGTAGTCTAACCATGCTTTTTTCTTCTTTTTTACAGCTTCTCTCACTTCATCATTCCACCATGCAGCTCTTCTTTTACTACTACCTCTTTTTGTCGTTCCACATACTTCTTCCGCTGCACTTACCATTCCATCCCTAAGGTTCTGCCATGTTCTCTCCACTCAATTTTTTCCTGCCATCGATGGTGTCAAGCTTTTTGGCTACCTCGTGTGATATTTGTCCCTAGTATCCGCTTCCTGAAGCTTCCAGCTTCGGATGCAACGGGCCGACTGTGGTTCCGTTACTGCCGTCCGGTAGTGCCAACCCGCGAACAAACCCCTAAATCTAGTAATTACTAGATAGTGATCCGTTCCCAGGTCAGCACCCCTGAACACTCGTGTATCCATCGAAAACAGGTTTTCGCAGTCGGTCATCCACCAGGAACAAATCAATCATACTTCTCTCATTCTCATATGGATTTTCCTGTGATTAAACATAGTGTTTGTCACAAGAAGACCCTTTTCCTTGCAAACAGCCAGTATAATCTTGCCAGCATCATTAACCCTTTTATCGCCAAACTTTCCAAGCACCGACTCGTATCCTGGTCGAGCGATACCTACCCATCCATTCAAATCACCACATACAACAGTTCTTTCGTTTCCCTTAACCAAATCTAGAACTTCTCTTACATTCTCCCAAAACTCCTCCAGCTCAGCCCTGGACGACGAAGCTACCGGTGCATAAACAGCCAAAAGGAATAACTTCGTCAGTCTCAGTTTAAAGCGAACCCAGTGAAGTCTTGAGTTCACAACCTTGTATTCAGTCATAAGATCGACCAACCGGGACGACAACAGCACCCCCACTGCCGTACAAGAGCTATCATTTTCGAATTCAAACCAGGCTTCTGCTTCATTTGCTGTAAGTGAGATAACTCAACATATTTGGAGATTTTTGCATACAAATACAGTTAAATAATATATACCCCTTTCTTTTTTAAATAATCGTAAGTCGATTAATAATGTTTTGTTTTCTTTAAGGTTCAAACTGCCGTAACGGAACTTTCATTTTCGGATTTAAACCAGCCGTCTCGTTCATGGCTCTAAGTGAAATAGTTACATCCATCCGAGATATTTACATACAAATAGAGCTAAATTTTTTATCTTCATTTCTATTATTATAATTTGCGTCGATTAACATTGTTCTGTTTTTTTTTGTAGGTTAAACCAGTTCAGTTAGAGAAAAATGCATCAAATTTTGACACTCCTGGGAAGCCATAGCTACAGAAGAGTCTTTTTTAGAGACAAAACTAAAAAAGTAAATAGAAGGAAAATAAAAATTTTAAACCAAATGGTTAGGCGTCTTCAAATGAGAAATAAATCTTTAAAAGAAATACTAGAAAATCTCATAAAGCAAAACTATTATTTTTTAACAAAAAGATTAAATCAGTATATGGCAATACTGCTGTCTCTGACATGTTTGTTGCATTAAACAGAAAAAAGTTTAAAAAATTAAATAAAACCTGCCGTATAAAAAATTATCTCACTCTTATCAGTAGCCTAAACCTTATATGTTTGCTAGAGCTACATTTCAACTCGTGTCTTTCACAACCAAAAACGTTATCTAATTAATATAGACACATAATAGGAGAGCCCGTGATAACAGAGGAATCTTTTCAAGCATTAAAAGCTATATCCGAAGATAGTGAACATAAACCAATATACAACTTGTTCTTTGACGAGGTAGCTATTCGACCTCAAAAATTGTGGTATAGGCAGAAATACATTGGTTTGTCGATATGGGAACTGGTACAGAAGAAACTGCCTCTTTGGTCTCTTAGATATTAGTGGTTTTATTAGTAGGGATAAATTATCGTTTTAAAATACCATTAGAATACTTTCTGATTAACGGTAAAACTTATAAGAATGTGTCTGATTAAGTGTTTTGATGCCGGAATAGATGTCGCTTCGGTAACTTTCGATGGGCACTCGACAAATTGTACCGCAGTCGAAGTAATCGGCTGCAAAATCAAAGATGCAAAGAATTTAAAAACTACTTTTGAACATCCTCACCCATATGCTCAATACGAAGTGACTTGCATTGTTGACCCTAGTCAAGTTTTTAAACTTGTAAGAAAGCTGTTCGAAGCAAAAAAAGTGCGTTATGAATAACCGCCCTTCATGCTGTATGCTTTCCAGTGACCCCTCGGAGCCACTAGTTTTAACTCCGGCACATTTTTTAAATCTTACGCCTTTAAAGTATACTTTCGTGTCATAACTTATTGGACAAACTTGTGCAGTCATTTTGGAAGCGTTGGAGGACGGAATATCTGCATACGTTGCTGTCGCGGCAGAAATGGTATACAGCAGTTAACTCATTAGCGGTCGGAACTGTAGTTATTCTCTCCAAAAATAACGTGCTGCCTCTTCATTGGCTATTAGGAATAGTTGAATCGTTGGTTTTTCTTATATCCGATGGAGTAAAGAGGATAGCTCGTGTTAAGACCGCGACCGGTCATATTTGCTTCCTGTTGTACGTCTCTGTCGTTTACCAAACCAGTAGTTTTCGAATTGCTTTTCTAGGTTAAGTTAGTAATTTAAATTAGGTATTAGTAGTAGCTTTAGTTAGTTTTCAAAGGAACCCTTCAAGCCGGGGGGGGGGGGGGGTGAATGGTTGCGCCAACGCTCACCCTTATGTTTCCGTATTTGTTGGTGTTATTTATTAGTTGTATTGGCCGGCATATCCTCCCATCACTTCCGTTCCTATGTTTTTGACAATATTGTTACGAGCTTAGGGTTCGTGACAATAAAAATTGCCGATAAAATTACCTAAATTAACACTTTAATTTACTTTACACAAATTAAAGTTAAAACACTAATAATTAAACACACTAATTCACTTTCGCTCCGAAGCTTCGCTTGTGTCGCCGAGTTGAACTCTGTCACGATCGCATCTTGCGCCACCTATTTATTTAAATTAGCAAAATATCCGGAATGTTCAAGTAAACACGCGCAAGGTACCGAGAAATCGAGTAGATTTTCTAGAAACTTAGTTCTTCGGGTGGCGCTGTCGGTCGAGAGATCTGTGATGTCATTCTTTACACGCTCTACTCGCTCTCGTTCCTGACACTAGATGGCGCTAGTTGTGTCGTCGACTGGATCGCGTAACACTGCCCCCTCCTAAGACATGCTCGTCCCGAGCATTATCGGTCCCATAATAACGCGCCAAGCGATCCACATGGACAATCTTAGGAGTCCCTCTTGCGCCTTTCTGTAACGGCTCCGCATGTCAAGGGCTGTCCTATCCCGTGGTGCACCAACATTGTACAATTTCGGTGCTCCTCTACTCCGTGTCTGAGGTCCCCTCACAGCCGCACAACTTGTACATGTACGACACCAATCCTCCACATCGTCACGATAATGGACCCAGTAAAACTGTTCTCGGACCTTCAGTAGAGTTCGTTTAACTCCCAGATGGACTCTTGAACGACCATTATGGCACAGCTGTAAAACATTCGGCACTTTAGCTTTAGGGACAACCATTTGCAAACGACAGCTGTCTCCCCTAACATTTTCCCATTTACGGCACAGAACTCCATCCTGAAGCAGCAAGCTGTCCCACTGGGCCCAATAGCTTTTAGTGGTCGAACTCATTGCTGAGACGTCGCTCCACTTAGGCTTGGGAGCACTGGCCTTCATCCATCCCAGAATCGGCTTGATGTCTGGATCTTCCTGCTGTGCATGACGTAGGCTGTCCTTCCACCCGTTGCTGAGGTGGTCTGTCCTGAGCATCCTCACGGATACCACTTCCTTACTCTCTTGCCTACTACAATGGTTGCCATCTTCAGGACAAGGTCTTCTTGACAATGCATCTGTGCTGCCGTGAGATTTCCCGCTGCAGTGTCTGATAGTAAAGTCGTATTCCTGCTGCTGCTGGGCGGTGTTGTTAGCCGCACTTCCTTTCTGAGACCGTTCACCTTCCCTTCCTAGGGTGTGCTTAGGGCAGCTGGACCGAAGATGGCCCCTTTCCCCACAGCCATAGCACCTAGGACTGTATCCTTTATTGTGGTCTCGAACCGTAACTGCTGCAACCTCCCTAGCGTGAGGTGAACGATGATCCTGTCGCCGCCAGGCAGTGCCGTTAGCTGCAATACCCTCCTGATATCGTTCACTTTCCCTTTCTGCGGTTCACTTAGGGCAGCTGGATCGAAGGTGGCTCTTTTCCCCACAGCCATAGCACCTTGGGCTGTATCCTATGTTGCGGTCGCGAACTGTAGCTCCTGCAACCTCCCTGACGCGATGGGAACGATGATCCTGCCTTACGGCTTCCACCTCCAGTGCATGGGCCAAGGCGTTCTTAAGCGCCTCGTGGTGCCCGAGCCTCACAGCAGCTCTGACTTCCAGGTCGCGAATGCCGTCGATGAATGTCTGCACCAGGTTCCCTTCAATGAGCGCAGGTACAGACCGGTATGCTCTTCGCACCAGCTTCTCCACTTCTAGAGCCCACTGCTGCAGGTTTTCGTTGATGCGCTGCACACGATCTTTAAGCTGCGCACGAAAGACGTGTTCCAGGTGAGCGTCGCCATATCTCGCCTCCAATGCCTCAAGGAGTTGCTCATAAGTCACTTCCTCACCGAGAGCTTCCAGAACTGTCAAGGCCTGGTCGCGCAGGCCTAGTGTGAGAGCAGTCATGGCCTGATTTTTATTCCAGCCGTTCGCCTTCATAACAGCTTCGAACTGAATTTTGTAGGCTGACCAGGAAGAGGTACCGTCGAACGGTGGCACCTTGAACCCACGTAGCGAAGGTGTTGTAGCTACTGCGGGAGCTGTAGCTCCATCTCCAAGTTTGAGTTCGTCCAGTGATTTCTTCATGTCGGCCATCACGTTGTCAACCCGATGGTTCACATGGTTGATTCGGGTTTCATGTTCTTCGATTCGGGTTTCAGCTTCCGACAGACGGTTGTCGTGTTGAGCAACCCTATCCTTCACCTGCCTTATCTCTTTCCCAAAGGTAGCGTGAAGGTCCTTCATGAGGAGCATCTGCTCTTCCGACCGACGAGCCTGTTCCGCCTGCTGATCTTCCAACCGACGGGCCTGTTCCTCCTGTCGGCGGGCCTGCTCCTCTTGTCCGCTCCGCAGCTGCTCTTCCAACCGACGGACCTGTTCCTCCTGTCGGCGGGCCTGTTCCTCCTGTCCGCCCCGCAGCTGTTGCAGCATCACCATCAGAGCACCTAAGTCAGGTGCCACAGACGTAGAAGCTGCTGACGGACCGGTTTCCGTGGCCGGCGGCTGACCCTCAGACATCTACGGCGTTACACCACCAAATCTCCTCTGGTCCGTCTCCTGCTGGCGTTGACTTCGGGTACGGACACCCCCCGTTTCCTCCTTAGGTAAAATCGGCATTATTTTATCCCACTTCTGACACCAATTGTTACGAGCTTAGGGTTCGTGACAATAAAAATTGCCGATAAAATTACCTAAATTAACACTTTAATTTACTTTACACAAATTAAAGTTAAAACACTAATAATTAAACACACTAATTCACTTTCGCTCCGAAGCTTCGCTTGTGTCGCCGAGTTGAACTCTGTCACGATCGCATCTTGCGCCACCTATTTATTTAAATTAGCAAAATATCCGGAATGTTCAAGTAAACACGCGCAAGGTACCGAGAAATCGAGTATAGATTTTCTAGAAACTTAGTTCTTCGGGTGGCGCTGTCGGTCGAGAGATCTGTGATGTCATTCTTTACACGCTCTACTCGCTCTCGTTCCTGACACTAGATGGCGCTAGTTGTGTCGTCGACTGGATCGCGTAACAATATAAACCTGATTTATGAGAGGAGAGAGTTGGGGGAGGGAAGCCCCACGCCACTCAACGTGGCGCAGACGAGGGAAGCTCAGTCGACGGAGACCCGCTTCGCTCGGTTCCTACTTCTGAGTGGTTTTTAAAAAAATAACCATGAAGGAGATGACGGGGTCTATGTCTCTCGGTCATCTCGGTCTCGGTGCCATCCCCTTCTAACCTAACCTGTCGTAGTCGGGGTGCGCCAAGTCCCGAGCTCGCTTCGCTCGGTCTTGCACTCAATAAAATGCCAAAATATTAACTTTTACAATTACTTTAAATTATAAGCATAATTTATAGCTACCAACATTCGTAAAAAAGGATCCAGAGGGGTAGCGAAGTTGGCGAAAAACAGGAGGAAGCACAGGAAAAACCGTTCGGGAGCACATTCACGTAAACTTTAACAGATGTAGCGTCAAAACCGCTAGAATTTAGTTAAGTGTACGTTCCATTTCTCGTTTAATTACGTCATTTAACAATATTTAAAAAAAATAATTAAAATACTTCGATGCTCCTCCGGTAGCAACAATCGTGGGTTCTTCTTCAGGTAAACCCCTTTGACCCCAGCCCACAGTGGCAGAATCCTCAAATTCAGGCGACTTAATTTCAAACCCAACCCAAATCGTAATCATCATCATCATCATTATCATTATCATCATCATTACGGCCCTTCAATCGTAATATATGATCCAAATCGTAATATAATATAATCGATATTTCTATTTTGAATTTCCAATATATTTTCCAAGAAAATATTCTCATTCCATTTAACCAGTCTTATTGCTACTTTCAGTTCTATTGGCCTCAAATTGAATTTTTTAAAATGCGTACTTTTTGTTAATGAGAATTATCAAATTGTTAGCAAATTTAACTCCCTAGCCCCAAATATAAAAATAATTAACAGCAAATCGCTTCGCCTTCTAGGTGCTCCTATTCTGAATGACTCCTTTCTCTTATATCAATGCTTTGTGAGTGAATAGATTTTAAAATTTGAGGAGTCATCCATTCGTCTAAAAGAAATCAGCCCACACAATGCATATGCCATACTAAAATTGTATCTTTTTGTGCCAAATTTTATGTACGTGTACTTTGGATGCACGTCCCATTTTTAAATCGCCTCGATGATATTATAAGGTAAACTATGATAGAAATTCTAAATTGTCCATTAAATAAAAATTCCTGGGTTCAGGCCACTCTTCCGATTAAACTTGGTGGTCGAGGCATCAGAAGAGTTTCCAGCGTAGCACTTCCGGCTTTCTTGTCTTTAGTTCATAGCATATCAGACCTCATTGGAACAGCTATTAACCCATCACTCGGTGATGTAGAGGTCTCGTGCTTGGCTGAGGCCAAGGAAGCCTGGATCAATAAGACCGGGCCGGACCAAGTTTTTCCGACAAACCCAGCTTCGCAGAGGCATTGGGATGAGCCACTCTGTATCCAGGTTCAAAAAAACCTATTAGAAAACTGTGCAAACCCTACAGAGCAAGCTCGTCTTCTAGCATCTGTGGAGAAGAATTCGGGGTATTGGTTGAATGCGCTGCTCTCATCAAATATCGGTACACTCTTGGACAGTACTACTTTCTCACTTTATATCAGCCTGAGATTGGGTTCAAAAACCAATGAGCTCCATCGCTGCCGCTGTGGTAAAGAGTTTGACATTCTTATCCACCATGGCCTGGCATGCCAGCGGAGTGCTGGTCGCATCCCTCGCCATGCTTCCATTAATGACGTCATTCGACGAGCCTTAACCAGTGCAAACGTACCTGCAATTTTAGAGCCAAACGGTATATTGTGGGACGGTGGCAAGAGGCCTGATGGAATGACGCTCTTGACGACGGAAAAATGGGCGCTCCTTAGTATGGTATGCAACTTGTGTTGACACATTAGCACCATCACATCTTGCGGCGACTGCACAGAAGGCAGGCGCTGCTGCTGCTGTTGCCGAGTCTAACAAGCGGCGCAAATATGTAGCCCTCGGAAAGGGATACATGTTTGTAGAGTTCGGTGTAGAAACGCTGGGGCCGTGGGGTCCTGATGCAAGACGTTTGTACAGGGATATCTCATCACGCCTTGTCAATGTCTCTGGTGACCCAAAAGCTAGAAGATATTTTGGTCAGCGGATCATCCTCGCAATACAGCGATTTAGCAAGTGTTTTTTTACTTAAATTAAGGTTTTTATGCTGTATAATTTTGTAAAATACTATTTTCCTTTAACTTGTCTATTATGTTAATTAGAAATATTTGTGTTTTAATTTCTTTTTTTTTTTAAGAAAAACATTAATATTATTATTTGTCAACCTATATGATTTATATAAAGATGAAGTTAATATATTTTTGTAATTGAAAATATATCGTATATCAAATACTATAGGGTTCCACATCAAACCTTCACCTTCACGCCAACTTCGCTATCCTCCCACTCAAAATGTACATTTTTCTGTATTAAATTTTTATTAACTCTTTTATTCTTATTTTCTTTCCTTATTTTTTCAGTTACACCCACTTGATATAGTTTGTTGTTACTACCTTAGAATATTGCAAGAAAATATTGAATCTGCTAATTCCATTAGAATATTTGGGTACGGGTATATTTGTATTCCATGAGGACCTTCAATTTTAAGAGCATGCCATACACGAGCTGTGTCTATTAACTCTGCAGAAAGAGATATTATTTTTCATTGGATACCATCACACCAGGTACTTACTTTATTTTAAAAGGCTGTAAATGACCTCTTACCTGAAACACACTTTGGTACACAGATTGATGTTTGTAATTTCAGGCAACTTGCAAACATTTTGGTCTGATATTTATGCTCATACAACATCGCTGTTCGCTACCAGGTTATCTTTAACTTTTCAGTCTATACCTAACTTTATGGATTTCTTTATGGGGGGGAGGGATATTTGCCATTAATAACCACAGTTTTTTTATCTTTAATTGTTATTAGATATATGCAACTTCTTCCTCACCTTACACATATATTTTTGTGCCTTTATACTTAATATACAAGTAATATTTTTTTACCTTAAATGAAATTAGTATAAATAAAACTTTATAGAACTTGTGTTTAGTCAAATAATGTTATAATTCAACTACTTCTTTACCTAATGATTTATTATATTTCCGCGAATACTTCACATTTAAATAACACTCGTTTTTAGGGATTTTATCGCGTAATTAACTTTTTTTACATATCCGACGTATAGAACACTTTAGACTGCCCAAGGCCACAGCCTCCCCCCCCCCACGCCCCTCTCTGTCCCTTTGCAAGATGCAGGAGTAGGAGTAGGAGTACACTTGACCAATGGTAAAAATTAACCGATCTTCTTCGGCGGCTTAAAGTATGTTTTAATGGAAGCGCCCTTCAAGATGTAGCCAATCTTGTCAGTAACTCCGTTGAGGTTATTTCCACGGCATTAAGGCAAGTTAAAGCATTTTTAAAATTATTGCACCTGCACCTGCACCGATTGTAATGAAACTAAACGAAGAGATAGAGAAAAATGTAAGGAGGGATCCAGGCTACATTATATGCGAATACTTTGAGATTACGTTTGGAAACGAAAAATTTTAAAATCTAAATAATGCCAAAATAATAGATCCTAATATACTTAATAGTCCTCTCCATAGCTCGCTGAGCGACTTTGAGCTTTCTCATACGACCAGCAGTGAAGGACCACGTCTCTGTACCATAAGTCATCAGTGCCCTTAAAGTCACTTAAAACCGACATAGCCCAAGAGATCAGGAAGCTGAAGTAACAGTGGGCCGGCCATATAGCTCTAAGAACCGACAACCGATAGGGAAGCAAGTTTCTCGAGTTGCTACCTCGTACAGGTAGGCGAAGTGGAGTAACGACCTGGTAAGACATGTAGAAATTCGATGGATGCAGGTGGCTCTGGACCGTGCTTTGTGGTATTCTTTGGGGGAGGCCTACTGGACTGTGAAGCGCTGTAATGATAATGATGATGAATAATACTCTTAATGGCAAGAATAGTTACTTTTACCGCAATTAAGTTAAAAATAGATTATGTAAATAGGACCTTCTAAGTAGTAACGTTTACTGCACGAACATTACTTAAATCTATTTTATATGTTTTATATTTCGGGTTCGTTATTATATAATATCTCGTTATCTTGGGGGAACCCTAGAGTCATGTAGCATATTTTGTCTTAGCGGACGTGCGGTACGCATAGAGATATCGGTATTTTCATTTAAATTTTGTTTCTGGAAATTCTGATTAGGTATACCAAATTTAAACTTATTTTGGGGTTGATTTGTAAATTCATGTGTGGCCTAAAGTTCTGGTATTGTTGAGGTATGCCAAATTTGAAGTTAGATTGCTGGTTTGGAATACCAAAATTAAAGTTCTGTGGTGCCGTATTATTATTAAATCTTGGACCATTATTAAAATTATTTTGAGCAACAAATCTTTGACCTTGTTGCTGATGTGGAATACCAAATTTAAAATTATTATTAGGCAATTGAAATTTATTCTGGGGACGTGTGAATTTGGTATAATTTTATATATAATTACAAATAATTTTATATACAGAATGGGTCCCACATATATGCAATAAATGAAACCACAAGTAATACTAGTCCGTAGAAGTGTAGAAAAATTAAATATTAAATTAAAACCCGTAAAATAAAAAAGTGAAATTTTCAAACAAAATAAATATTAAAATAAATTCAACAGTAGTAGACAACGTACCTTGACCCCTTGGAAGAGTGACAACGTTGCACGCGGGTGGCACGCCGACAAAAGACACCGCTGTCGATATGTCGCAACACCAATAGTTTGCACTGCGTGGCAACGTCGCTTTTTAATGTTCAAGGATTCATTCAAGTTCATTGAATCATTGACTTAGTGACCCAATTCTATAGAGTATTCAAATTTGCTTAAAATTAAAACTCTACTTTTTGACCTAATTACTGGACCGATTACGTTCATTTTTTGTATATCGTCAGCAAAGGCGATAACAAGTATATGGTTTCATTTATTGCATATATGTGGGACTCATTCTGTATAATTTGGTACAATTTAATATATTTTATTTATTCAAAATTAATTTTCAATATTTAATTATTAAAATTAATGATATATAATAAATTGCCTATGCTTGTACAATTTATTTTGTTCGATTTAAGAAAAATCAAATAACACTATAATTCTAGCAAGCAAAAATAGATGGGAACAGAGATGGACGTGAAAAGGCTTACACACAGTACACTCGAACTCATCCTTTCACCTGGGCTAGGAAGTCTTTTTTCTTGATGTACTGTTTCGAATTCGACAAATTTATTTCGGTTCGTAGATTTCGCGAAAGTGCAAGACGGCACCGTAAGCTGCCTTACGACGACTGATTTGGGAGTCTTCTTATATGAGCATGTGCGCGCCAAACTAAGACTATCCTAATTCTTATTATAGATATTTAAGCTAACGAACAGTTATCAGTATTCACACGAAAGACCACCCGTCTTCCAGACGCAATTCAGCAATCTACGCCAACGCTTACGCTTGAATTGTTATGGTCTCCGGTACAGTTCCGTGAATACCGGGATGCATAACTAAATAGTTTTTGTTTAGTGTTTAGTATATTTAAGTATAGGATAAAGTAGTTCAAAAGTTTTAATGTAATTTAAGAACTATATATTATTATGTATATTACCCATTATTTATTAATTTTAATATGGCAAAACGTCGTTCCTACTATAATTATTGCGTGGATAGACGCTAAACGACCAACAAAATATTTCAGATATATCATTCTTTATTACCGAAGGATTTTAGTAGGAAGTTATGAAACGTGAATTTATTTAATTTTTATTGTTAGATAGGTACTTATAGCAAAAAAGAATTAAGTAATAATTTATCTAATATCTACGAAATTTATTACAAAATTTAGTAGAAATTTACTTCACTATCCAAGTATCTACTTACGTACATATACTTGCCTTTTGTATTAAAATATTTTAAGCTGTTATTTTAGCTTAAAATATTTTAAGCTAAAATAACACAAAACACTGAAATCGAAACTTTGTTTACTAACAAAAATTTTAACTAAGTAGAATACGATTACATTTCTGTTAGGAATCGTATTTCAAGTTTATTTGTTTTTTACACTACCTACCTTTTCCTTCCGAGTGAATCGTCGCGATTCCCGACGAATGGCCTTGCAAGTTGCATGCGTTAGGCATCGCAGAACTCACGTAGGTGCGAAAATATGGTCTGTCGATCATAGTCAGAATAGGTATTTCACCTAAGTAACCTAATTAATATAATACGGACACTCTCGCGCAGCTATAAAGTTTTATTTAGCTTGCGAGCGCGATTTATCTAATTAATAATAATTATGTAGGTTATTAAACGTCGGCAAGCAGTCAACATTAAAAGAGTGAAACTTCTGTACGTAGTACTATTATTTATTCTGTGATAATAGCTCAATGATTGTTCTTATCATTTGTGAGTCACCGCAACCACTTACTATTAACTGCACTATATGCTCGTTGGTCATCATCAATTCTATAAAACAAAATAGTAGTTATTTTACGTATAAAAATGTATGATTATCGGTAGGTTTTATTCTAGCGGTTCAATTGTAGATACATGAACCATTTTTGGGGAAAAAATAACATAAATTTATCACAGCGTTTAATATCAGTTAATGTTTATACAATCTAACTAACGTTTCTGACTGCTCGATTTTGGAGAAATTTATGTTGTCAATAAACATTCCATGCCTGAAAAATAATTCAATTTCTTGCATTGTTCTTCCTTTTGTTTCTGGCATATAAACCCAAAGATATACTAAGCATAAAAGTACTATAACAGAATTTAATAGAAATACTCCATGGTAGCCCATTAAAGCAAACATACTTGGAGCTAATTTTACACTTAAAAATGTTGCTAAACCAGCAAAAGTTCCAAAAGTAAAAGTGCAATAAGTCTTAAACTCTAGTGGATAAATTTCGGCCAATAATATTTCTAACACTGCATAAGGACCGGCATAAACGGTAACAAAGTAAATTGCTAAAATCGTAGAGCATACCCATGCAAAATAAACATTATTTTTTGGGATAAAATAAAGGCAAATGCTCAATATAATAAGGGCAATATTTGATATTAATCCAAATGAAAACAAAAGAGTTCTTAGTTGCATTTTCTTCAAGAGCAAACCAGGTAATATTGATCCTATAATAATAAATCCATCTATCAATAATGTAAAAAACAAAATGCTTGAACTCCCTGTTATTTCTTGCAACATCGTTATTGCCAGTGTACTGTACAAAATTCTTCCAGCCGCCACCCTATATATGGAAATAACTATACATAATACAATTATCTTCCAAAAATACCGTTGTTTTAATGCTGTCTTTATTTTTTTAATTACCAAATACGATTTATTTTTTGGCAAATTTTCACGTTTAGTTTTCTCCAAATTAACAAGTAAGGCTAATTCTAATTCAGATTCATCACCGCGACCGTGCAATTTTCTGAACGCTACCTCGCATTCATCGAATTTTCCTTTAGATGCCAACCACGACGGACTTTCAACCCAAAAGCACGGTAGTACAGCTGATAATCCTGTAGGAATTATTCCTATCAGTGCAACTGTTCTCCAGTGCAGTAAAATACTCATTACGTGTCCCAACGTCGTTCCTATTGATGGACCTACGGCCGAAATAATATTGATATATATTGCCCTCTTGCTAGGTGTTGTATACTCAGCCATTGCAATGTAAGTTAATGCAATTACTCCTCCGTAACTGACGCCGACTATAACTCTAGAAGCAATTAATGTCACTAGGTCCGTAGCGAAATAGGTCATTATCCACGTTAACATCACCGGGAGGCTTAGGAGAGTTATAGCCCGTTTTCGTCCGACTTTTTCCGTGATTAGCCCTGCTAAGGCTAAACCACATATGCAAGTTGCATTTATTGAAGAAGCTAAAAAAGTAAAATAATTTATTGAAAAATTTAATTACAAATTTGACTAAACAGACTTTACTTATATATTTTATATTGTACTCAATATTTTAAAGTCATTAATGACAACATTGAATAACCTATAAATAATAAGAAGCCAAAACATTACTATCGTAATATACATAGAATATTAAAGTAAAGTATTACCAATCCATGAAATCTCATTGTCGCTGAGAGCAATTTCGCTATTAGCATCTCGCAAAGCGTCCACCATACCAGACATCTGGCCGAAAATGAGTCCATCAGAGATGCTGCATAACGTTAGACCAGCTATAATAGAAGCCTGTAATATAATATACAATATAAGAGTACCGTTATATTGCAATATTTTTTATGCTTTTCATTACTGATAAACGTTAGATACCTGTATAAACTACAATCACAGAATAAATAATAGTACTACGTACAGAAGTTTCACTCTTTTAAATGTTGACTGCTTGCCGACACTTAATAGCCTACATAATTATTATTAATTAGACAAATCGCGCTCGCAAGCTAAATAAAACTTTATCGCTGCGCGAGAGTGTCCGTATTACTTTGCACATTTTCCTCTTCCTACGTTACGGTGGACTTTCCGTTGTTAAATAGGGATGTCAATAAAGAGTAACAAAATACATTGCGAAATATTAATTAGGTTACTTAGGTGAAATACCTATTCTGACTATGATCGACAGACCATATTTTCGCTCCTACGTGAGCACCAACTTGCAAGGCCATTTGTCGGGAATCGCGACGCTTGGGTCGGAAGGAAAAGTTAGATAGTGTAAACAACAAATAAACTTGAAATACGATTCCTAACAGAAATGTAATCGTATTCTACTTAGTTAAAATTTTTTTTGGTAAACAAAGTTTTGATTTCAGTGTTTTGTGCTATTTTAGCTTAAAATATTTTAAGCTAAAATAACAGTTTAAAATATTATAATACAAAAGGCAAGTATATGTACGTAAGTAGATACTTAGATAGTGAAGTAAATTTCTACTAAATTTTGTAATAAAGTTCGTAGATATTAAATAAATTATTACATAATTCTTTTTTGCTATAAGTACCTATTTAACAGTAAAAATTAAATAAATTCACGTTTCATAACTTCCTACTAAAATCCTTCGGTAATAAAGAATGATATATTTGAAATATTTTGTTGGACATTTAGCGTCTATCCACGCAACAATTATAGTAGGAACGACGTTTTGCCATATTAAAATTTATTACATAATGGGTAATATACATAATATATAGTTCTTAAATTACATTAAAACTTTTGAACTATTTTATCCTCTAATTAAATATACTAAACACTAAACAAAATTTATTTCAATAATATTTCCTAAAATTTTATACGTAAACAGCGTTAAAAAACTTTAACATTCAATCGCCTCCAACGCGCTAGCCCTGACTACGTCATTTCGCCCGGGCGCGTCGTGTTTTTAGGTAATTATTTCACGTCATTAGGTAGCAGGAGTGATAGAGGCCTGCTACAATGTACATTTTCATGACATTTACGTGACTGCTACTATATACTTTTAGATATAAAATAGATTTAAGGGGCTATACCACAGAATAAATAATCTATACCTATAGTAACTCAGCTCAAATTCTGATTTCGCCCCCACTTCCCCGCGCGTCGTTTGCTATGTACCGACAAGTTTGTAATCACTAATACTGTAAGTAGATACGTCGTTAGATACTTATTTCATTGTGTTTATCATAAATATGATGCCTGTTTCTTTACGCCAAGTCGCTTCTTATTATTATTACAGCCATAGAGATAGAGCCTACTTTGCAATTTTTATCTATAGAAAAAATTACATATCTTGTTTTCCTTTTATGCAATCCGAGGTCATATAGTCAAAAATCATATAAGTACCTGGTGAAGACAGGTACTGTCCCCAACAGTACCAAAATTTTGGTTTGTAATTTATAAAACTTAAAAAATATGTTAAATAGAAAAACCACCAAATTTTCGAGGTATCTGAGGTATATGTAATAAATTAATTTTACGTCGTCTTGATGCGTAATGTGTATTCTGATTGTAAGCGACACAGCTTTCCCGCTCAACATCCGTAGCTAGACTAATCGGGCAGCAGGAAAAAAGCTTCAAGACCCCAATACTTTAGGTAATTTCTTTTTACAGTGAAAATAATGGTAATTTAGAAAATAAAAAACATAAGCCCTGCTTTGTAGTAAGTTCAGTTAGTATGCAAAGTTTCATGGTCTAATTTAAAGTATTTTATAAATAACAGCTGTTTATTGTTCAGTTTGGAGGTAACATTAAATTTTTTTTCTATCGAGAAAATTTTACGGAATCGTGTTTTCGTCTAACATAGTACTTACTTACGTAATCTCAAAGAATTCGCATATAATGTAGCCTGGATCACTCCTTACATTTTTCTCCATCTCTTCATTTAGTTTTATTACAATAGGTACAGTCATGCACAGATTAGCCCGTACAGACCAACAGACAAATTGACAAAAATTTTAAAAATGCTTGAACCTTTCTTAATGGCAAAGAAATAACCCCAACAGCATGTTAGGCAGTTATTCCGTATATTAATATTACAGACCGACTCTTAGAATTATAATGACGAAAATAATTGATTGTAAAATAAAATAAATATAAGTACCAACCTTTCTAAAACTCGTCATTTTCAAACTAGCTACTTGATCATATGAATTCTATTCACTTTTTTTAACTTTTTTTAAAGAAATGGCAATTTATCACAAAGTAAGTATTTAATTATTAGCCTGCGTGATCTGTAAAATATTTAAAAAAAACCCTTTAACATAATGTGAACTAAACAACTACTAGTCTAACGCCAAAAAAAATTTGTTACACTTACAATGACACCTACTATTGAGTCTCGTGACATTCATCTACTGAAACAAATAGACTTGTACTTTTTATTGGAATTTATGACAAACTATGTCTCATAAGAGTTATCGAACATTTTGAAATAATTAATATGTAAAGTGCGCGACACTTTGTATACCTGTTGTTTAAGGAGAAGTAGATGTGACAAACTGTTTAAATGATTTGATTGTTGTATCTACGTTTTAAATTGTTTTGATAATTTCTTTGAGCAATGAGCAACTTTTAGCAACAATTTTTTTAATCGTTTTCCTCCAGCTTCCTGGGAGAATTGGCTCGGTACATTGGTTTTTAACGTTTATTTCGTTTTGCTTTAATATAAATTTCTGTCGAACCGAAGGTTAGCGATATATAAAACCAGTAAAATCCTATCTCTTAAAGTTTTGTTAAAAAATCAATTTTTAACATTATTTTATTTCAATGCCATTATACTAATAAATAGGTGTTATAGGATAAAATTAGAAGATTTTTTTACGTGACTTAAAAAGTCCCAGCTTCGTCTTGGTGGGATCTATTAATATGGTAATTTACGTTTTTAAATATCTATGTTATTAACGACTATTTATTTTATCAATTTTTGATTTTACAAAAATATCTCCAAGGCTAGATCACACCTGGCACTGCACTCTATCCGTTCGTAAAGTTTCATCACATTTTTTCCGGTCATTTCGAAGATTAGCCCGTATAGGCAGACAACATTTAAAAATATGGTTATGCATGTCTCAACAGCATGTAGTTAAAGTCCCGACATACAGGATGTCCAGTTTCCGATGTCCGATACTTTAAGGGGTTAAAATACAATTAATTTTATCGACAAATCAGGGATCAATGATTTTTTTCGCCATCAATAAAAAAATGGCAGCACTTTAAAAAAAATTGTTGGCGAAGCATAGATGCTTGTATTAATTTAACAATATCTACCCAAGTAGAAGACTTTCAAAAACAAAACTGGTCTCAAATGTTGGTTAATAGTGTAGACAATAAATCTAGATTCAAAATATTATTTTTTAATTTTTCAGTATTAGTAAAAAACATTTTTGAAAAAATAAATTAGACAACAAATTGATGTTGTTTTTCAGATTCTTAGCTTTAAAAATAACAATCGTGTTAACCAATTTTTTTACTTGTTTTTATTATAATACAGGATATTTGCTATAAATGCACATTTAAATCTTAACTCTGAGTTAGATAGTTTAGGAGCTATGATAATTTGAATGTAACTGTTCAAAGTGCCTCTACCCCGATATTAGATAACTAAACACCCATTCCAGTGAGTAAGATAAAATTCTTCAATAATTCAAGGAATCGTAAGCAAGCACAATAGCATCCTTTGTGTGAGCAGGTAAAAAACGCTGTGCACAACAGTGCGAGCGAGACAGAATAACGGCTGTCTCCAGGTAAAAAGGGTGCAGTGTGCGCTTGTGCCGTCGAGTAGTCGTCCCTCGCTCTGCGTTGTGATAACATTCCTGGTTTTAAGTAAATCTACTTACTGTACATAATTATTGTTTGTTGTTACACTTTGTTACGTTTTTGTTTTGTTGTTGAACTGTTACTTTTTGTTTATTACAATGAACGAGTACTCAAGCCAGCATATCGCTGACATCCATTTCGTGTATGGATTGTGTAACGAGAGTGCAAATAGAGCTGTTGTAGAGTATGCACGCAGATTTCCTAACAGACGTACGCCGAATGCTCCCACTTTCGTGAGAATTCATTTGAGACTTGCGGAAAATGGAATAAGAAGGCTCGGTAACGAACGTACTCGTGTTTTGTCGCTCCAAGATGAACATCAAATATTGCAAATGATTACTCAAGACCCTAGCCTGAGCATTAGACGCATAGCTAATCGTCTCAGTCTATCAAAATGGTCGGTGTGGAAAATTTTAAAAAGAGAAGGATTACATCCTTACCATTTTCGAAGGGTGCAAGAAATACTGGAACCGGATTATGTAAGAAGAGCAATATTTTGTTCGTGGATATTGAGAAAAACGCGATATGATCCAAACTTTTTAAAAAGAATTATGTGGACAGACGAAGCTACTTTCACGCGATCAGGGTATACGAACTACCGTAACGAACACCTGTGGCTTCAAGAAAATCCACATGCGATCCGCCCAAGTTATTTTCAACATAAATTTTCTGTCAACATTTGGGCCGGAATGATTGACGACATTCTAATTGGACCAATCATTTTACCGGAGACAATGAATAGCCCAAGATTCCTAAATTTCCTGGAAACGAATTTTTTGGATGCTTTATTGGAGTTACCATTGGCCTACAGGGCCAGAATGATTCTGCAATTGGATGGTGTGATGAGTGTGCCGGAGCACACTTCGCGCTTCTTGTGCGGAATCATTTAAATGCACACTATTCGTCGTGGATCGGACGCGGAGGAACAATTGCTTGGCCACCGCGGTCGCCGGATTTAACACCTCTCGATTTTTTTTTGTGGGGCACACTCAAACGAAGAGTGTATGTAAATGTGCCAAATACACGAGAGGAGTTAGCAGAAAAAATAATTCAAGCAGCAAACGAATTGCGAAAAGACAAGGCAATGATCCAGCGCTCTACGCAACACGTTGCACTAAGAGCAACAGCATGTCTGCAGAGACAAGGAGGTCACTTTGAGCAGTTTTTGTAATTATTTTGCCAAATTAAATGCAATTGATATAAATTATTTTGTTTTATTTCATTTGCTAGTGTATCCGCGCTTTTCAAGTAAGTATGTTTACACTGTCATAGCTCCTAAACTATCTAACTCAGAGTTAAGATTTAAATGTGCATTTATAGCAAATATCCTGTATTATATGGCGAAAAAAATCATTGATCCCTGATTTGTCGATAAAATTAATTGTATTTTAACCCCTTAAAGTATCGGACATGGGAAATCGGGCACATTGATAAAGAAGCCACTTATTTCAATATTTTATATAATATGTAGAGACTTCAATTTTATTTAAATATATAGATATTCTCAATTCTCACTTTGAATCTGCAAAGAATCAGAAAAAACAGTCATACTAAGTAAGTATTTTAAAAAATATTCCCAGAAATTGGTAATATTTGTTAAGCCGTATAGAGTTAGGGCTATATTTCTAATAGACGAATATATAATAGGCATTTCTTTTTAATGTAAAGGTTGAATTATTTTATTCGATGGAAGATAGAAATACCCAAAATGGTATAATATAATACCCAAAATTTTTTAGGTATCGAATAAGATGGCGACATATTTCCACTTAGTTATTACTTTGCATGGAAATTTAAGATAATTTAAATTTTCAGTTTCGAATATTGCAGGTTCGATGATTTCTTTAGGACTGTACATTTACTGAAACTTATTTTATTTTTACCCAACTGCTCCAGAAGGAGGGTAACACTTGGAACGCTTTGTAGCATTTGTAGTGTATATCACAGAGTACTTTTTTATATAGGGAAGTGTATATATTTTCACTTTTCAGTAATCTATTTACGAAGTCTGATTTTTTGATAGGATTGTTGGCGGTTTACGTTAAAAAACTAAAACTGGTTTTGGTTTTAAGATTGAAAACTTTACAGCGGCCTTGCCATTGAGTTTTAATATATCGTTCAGATACCCCACGTGTACATAAAAGATTTGCGTGACTAAACGTGATAAAACAATTTATATGTAAACTAATGTATTTTACTGTTTTTCAAAGTATTCACCATTACATTTTAAACACTTTTTTATTCCTTCAAACAATTTTTTAAAACATTAGGACCATTGGTCTGAGGACATGTTTTTCATCTGCTGGGATCTAAAATCTGGCTGCTAAAATCATGTTTAGTATTAAAATAGCTAAATAACAAACGAAATAATAATCACATTCAATAGTAAGTGGGTGCTGCAGTAGCTCCTCGATTTCTGCAACCAACTTTGACTAAAAAGATAGATGCAATTTCTTCCCTGAAGAACTACTGGCTTTTTATTCTTCAATCCAGAACTAACAGAAGAAGAACAGAAGATGATATTACTTTGTTGCTTGGCAACAGAAACAAGTGAGGGGATGATACTGATTAGACCAATAACATAGTAAATTAAAGGCAAAAATATTGTCTTCCATAATAAATAATTTTATTATAAAAACTTGTAAAAACATTTAAAACATGATAAACAATAGAAATACAAGTTGAAAATATTATAAAAGTAAAGATAAACGTTTATAAGATAATTTGTTAAAAATTGTCTAAGTTGTGGAAGGAGTTCATGTATAAAAGAAAATTTTCCTAAGTTATGGAAGGTGTTCATGTATAGATGTCTTGTATGGAGGAGCTGCCGGAGATACATGCCTGCAGTTGTACATATACGAGTATATGGGATGGTCGGGAGCCCGACTGCCTGAAGTACTGTAGCACAATGACTAGTCCTATATTAGGGACTTATGATATTAACTCAATGATATAAAAGCAATACAATAGAAGGTCTCCATGATGAATTTGCATTACAAAAGCGGGGTCGTGGGTTGAAGTCCTATATATTAATGACTTATGAAAGTAGGGTCTATAATACAAAAGCAATATTATAGAAGGTCTCATTGATGCATAAGCATTGTATGGGGTGGTCGGGTGACCGACTGCTCCTAGTACTGTAGCAAATTGACTAGTCCTTATTAGGGACTTGAAAAGGAATATTATGGTGACGTGTATGCTGGCTTCACGAGCAATTGGCCCGAGGTAGACTTGGGCTCGCTAACCGATGTGTCCTAGACATATCATCTTAGTGCCGGTGGTAAGCGGGTTTGTTGTAGCAATACGGCTTTCCCGTGGACATCGCACACCCGTACCGTTTGTGGGCGACGTCGTAGCGCATAGCGATGCGTCGTCTATCTTTCGGATTGGGATGATGAGTGTGTTTGGTAGCACTTTTAAGTGTAACAGGCATACTCAAATTCATGTCTTAGTGCATTAGCGCTATGATACGTGAAGTTTTGTCCACTGACGTCTTAGTAGCGTACTACTATGATACGTTGGTGCAGTTTTATATAACAACAATCTTAGTGCCGGTGGTAAGCGGGATTGTTGTAGCAATACGGCTTTCCCGTGGACATCGCACACCCATACTGTTTGTGGGCGACGTCGTAGCGCATAGCGATGCGTCGTCTATCTTTCGGATTGGGATGAGTGTGTTTGGTAGCACTTTTAAGTGTAACAGGCATACTCAACTTCATGTCTTAGTGCATTAGCACTATGGTACGTGGAGTTTTGTCCATTGGCGTCATAGTAGCGTACTACTATGATACGTTGGGTGATATTTTTTAGTTAACAACAATACAAACTTTGTTACCAAAGTCGATAGGGATCATGTGGGTGTGTTGTGAGGGGGCGCCACCCGTATGATAGGTGCATTGATGCTTACTGCTACTTGCGGTATTGCGTTTTGTGATGGATCTGCGGATGTGTTGCGCCTGATTCGACGCTCTCTTGTGGTTCCGGTCGATGGAGGTATGCAGGTGGTGATGTCTGCTGGAATGTATGGGGGACCTTGGGATGGTGTAAGCCCGACGATAGTCGTATAGATGCTTGTTGCGTCCTGCAGCATTGCGTCTCTGCGATGGATTTTTGGTGGGACGCTATTCTCAATGGCGCTCTCTGCGTCTTGGTTTGACTCACACCTAAGTAGCTTTGCCCAAGTCGGGTCCCTTCATTACGGGGCTGCAGACTGTCTGCCCTCCATGATGTTTTATATAACAGCATAATAATATATCTCTGTAACTTTCCCACCTTTGAATGATTGAAGGCAACTTGTTGGTGGGTGAGACAAACATGATCGAAAATGCATTTACTCAACGTCAGTGACACAAACCCTTTCTGATGGCGAATTATTGCTCTTATCTTATAACTGCCTTTTGGCTATATCTGCCGTTGTATTGGTTGGTGGAGCATATGTGTCGACCTCATACGGGTGGTAGCTGGCGGGAGGTTCTGAGGAGACTCTCAAGGCTGCGGCCGAAAGCCGCACAACGTGGGACCCCATTCCCTTGAGGTGAGCGGTAGACTCATGACACGCTCTGCGGCTAGTAGCCGTGCTGATCATGCAACTGGTGGTGATGTCATAAACTTACATCACGTCTGCAGGAGCGGCGGTCTGGCAGGTGGTGGCGTTCACAGAGGGTTTACGGCCAGTGCGCCTATTTGCCTAAACCGTGTGACGTACATTCACTGTGGCTGGATTCGTTCGTATTCTGTATGGCGTTTACACGCATTGACATGCGCGACTTCGGTCGATGTTTGTGCTTACGCACTAACAAGGGGCCAAGCCTCTTTTACTGGTTCGCCAGTTATTTTGCTGTGGACTACGGTCCAGTTCCCAAATTAACGTTCCCTTCAGGGGGAGTGCATCAAAATGGTTGGCGCTCACCGCGCATGACGTGTGTGTAGCCGTGTGCTCTCTAAATGTAGGAGAGCGAAGCCCTTGTATCGGGTATTTTGTATAAATATATTGCGAGCCTTTTCCAAGCGGGAAGGGATAAATAATAATAAATTAACAATGTAAACCTGATGCAAGTGGAATATGGAACGTTTAATGTTCTTAACCTTTCTCGAGCCCTGTCTTCGTGAACGGGGTTTACTTAGCTTATAAGGCACTACCAACAGCTTTCAATTGTTCTAGTGAATATTCATTCTTCCAAAAGACACCTAAAAGAACTAAGTTACTAAACAAACACAACGTAAATAAGGGTCCTAAGACGATCACGCTAAAAATATTACAAACGGCCTATTATTAAACCTTTTGAAAGATCATTTAGAAAGATCAAAACATATCTTATTTATCTTGGTCACAAATATATAATGTTACTGAAAAAGGGTAAATTTATTGTTACGAGCTTGAGGTTCGTGACAATAAAAATTGCCGATAGAATTACCTAAATTAACACTTTAATTTTCTTTACACAAATTAAAACTTAAAACAACAATAATTAATCACACTGATTCACTTTATTCCGCTCCGAAGCTTCGCTTGTCTCGCCAATTTCAAGACTTCCCCGATCGCGTATTGCAGCGCCTTTATATAGGGCTCTTCCACGAAAACATCCAGAATATTCCAGAATATTCGAGTAAATACGCGCGCCAATCGACTAAGCATCGAAAGTTCGAGTTTGGGGCTTCCAGAAAGCTTAGTTCTTCAATTCGATACTAGATGACGCTGTCGGTTGAAAGATTAGTGATGTCATTTTCTGGAAAGCTCTCTCTTCGCTCTGTTACCCGACACTAGATGGCGCTAGTGCCAGATGTCAACTTAGCCGCGCAACACTGCGCCCTCCTAAGACATACTCGTCCCGAGCATTATCGGCCCCATAATAGCGCGCCAGGCGATCCACATGGACGATCTTAGGAGTCCCTCTGGCGCCTTTCTGTAACGGCTCCGCAATGTCAAGGGCTGTCCTATCCCATGGTGAACCAACATTGTACAATTTCGGTGCTCCTCTACTACGTGTCTGAGGTCCCCTCACGGCCGCACAACTTGTACATGTACGACACCAAGCCTCGACATCGTCACGATAATGGACCCAGTAAAACTGTTCTCGGACCTTCAGCAGAGTTCGTTTAACATTCGGCACTTTAGATTTAGGGACAACCATTTGCAAAGACAGCTGTCTCCTCGACAATTGTCCCATTTATGGCACAGGACTCCATCCTGAATCAGCAAGCTGTCCCATTGGGCCCAATAGCTTTTCGTGGTTGAACTCATCGCTGAGACGTCGCTCCACTTAGGCTTGGTAGCACGGGCCTTCATCCATTCCAGAATCGGCTTGATGTCCGGATCTTCCTGCTGTGCATGTCGTAGGCAGTCCTTCCACTCGTTGCCGAGGTGGTCTGTCCTGAGCATCCTCACGGATACCACTTCCTTACTCTCTTCCCTAGTACAATGTTTCCGATCTTCAGGGCAAGGTCCTCTTGACAATGCATCTGCGTTGCCATGAGATTTCCCGCTGCGATGTCTGATAGTAAAGTCGTATCCCGGCTGCTGCTGGGCGGTGATGTTAGCCGCACTTCCCTTCTGAGATCGTTCACCTTCCCTTTCTAGGGTTCGCTTAGGGCAGCTGGATTGAAGATGGCCCCTTTCCCCACAGCCATAGCATCTAGGGCTGTATCCTTTATTGTGGTCGCGAACTGCTGCAACCTCCCTAGTGTGAGGGGAATGATGGTCCTGACGCACGGCTTCCACCTCCAGTGCATGGGCCAAGGCGTCCTTAAGCGTCTCGTGGTGCCTGAGCCTCACAGCAGCTCTGACTTCTAAGTCGCGGATGCCGTCGATGAATGTCTGCCAAGTTCCCTTCAATGAGCGCAGGTACAGACTGGTATGCTTTTCGCACCAGCTTCTCCACCTCTAGAGCCCACTGCTGCAGGTTTTCGTTGCTGCGTTGCACGCGATCTCTAAGCTGCGCTCGAAAGACGTGTTCCAGGTGAGCGTCGCCATATCTCGCCTCCAATGCCTCAAGGAGTTGCTCATAAGTCACTTCCTCACCGAGAGCTTCCAGAACTGTTAAGGCCTGGTCGCGCAGGCCTAGTGTGAGAGCAGTCATGGCCTGACTTTTATTCCAGCCGTTCGCCTTCATAACAGCTTCGAACTGGATTTTGCAGGCCGACCAGGAAGAAGTCCCGTCGAACGGTGGCACCTTGAACCCACGTAGCGAAGGTGTTGCAGCTACTACGGGAGCTGTAATTCCATCCCCCAGTTTGAGGTCGTCCAACGTTTTCTTCACGTCAGCCCCCACGTTGTCAACCCGATTGTTCACTTGGTCGATTCGGGTTTCAGCTTTCTCGATTCGGGTTTCAGCTTTCTCGATTTGGGTTTCAGCTTCCGACAGGCGGTTATCATGCTGAGCAACCCTATCCTTCACCTCGTTTATCTCCTTCCCGAAGGTAGCGTGAAGGTCCTTCATGAGGAGCATCTGCTCTTCCGACCGACGGGCCTGTTCATCCTGTCCGCTCTGCAGCTGCTCTTCCAACCGACGGACCTGTTCCTCCTGTCGGCGAGCCTATTCCTGCAGCATCACCATCAGAGATCCTAACTCGGGTGCTGCAGATGTAGGAGCTACTGACGGGCCTGCAGCCGGTGGCTGGCCCTCCGACATCTGCGGCGTTGCACCACCAAATCTTCTTTGGTCCATCTCCTGCTGGCGTTGACTTCGGGTACGGACACCCTCCGTTTCCTACTTAGGTAAAATCGGCATGATTTGATCCCACTTCTGACACCAATTGTTACGAGCTTGAGGTTCGTGACAATAAAAATTGCCGATAGAATTACCTAACTTAACACTTTAATTTTATTTACACAAATTAAAACTTAAAACACCAATAATTAATCACACTGATTCACTTTATTCCGCTCCGAAGCTTCGCTTGTCTCGCCAAATTCAATACTTCCCCGATCGCGTATTGTAGCGCCTTTATATAGGGCTCTTCCACGAAAACATCCAGAATATTCCAGAATATTCAAGTAAATACGCGCGCCAATCGACTTAGCATCGAAAGTTCGAGTTTGGGGCTTCCAGAAAGCTTAGTTCTTCAATTCGATACTAGATGGCGCTGTCGGTTGAAAGATTAGTGATGTCATTTTCTGGAAAGCTCTCTCTTCGCTCTGTTACCCGACACTAGATGGCGCTAGTGCCATATATCAACTTAGCCGCGCAACATTATTATATATATAATGTATTTAATATATTTATTATTATGAGAGGGGGGAAGCGTTACAATACCAACCTAGACAAACTCCTCGGAAAAGAAGCTCTAATCGCTAGAAATATATTCGCAAACGACATAGTAAGCCGCTTGGTTCGAATGCGTCTATAACAGAGGGGTGGAAACCAGCCGAGTCTGGTGGTCCGACTGTAGCACGGAAGTGAAAAATTAAGTCATGCAATTCCTGCCGTGTAGTGGCGGTTGAGAATATCCACTACCCCATATCTTCCCGTGGGTGTCGTAAGAGGCAACAGAGGGACACCGAAAGGAGATGGGCGGCAGCATCTTCCTAATAACAACAATAACATAATAAAAAACTGCGGTTGCCAACCCGCTCGCCAAGCGTAGCAACTATGGCAAATATCCCCCCATGAGCAACGACGCAAACAAACGGCCCCCAGTCCTCGGTGGCCCCGCTATTCCTGGCTACGGTGGCGACCATGGTAACGGCGGGGCAGGGGGTGCTAAGAATCTCCGGTGGAGGTTCAGTTGCCACCTACGACGACTCGACCTGGCAACGTATAACGCACGCACCCTGAGGACTGACGAGAAGATACTGAAGCTGGAAGAAGAGGTAGACAAGTTGCACTGGCATATTATTGGATTATGTGAGGTCCGAAGAGAGGGGGAGGACACGGTAATCCTCGAGTCCGACAACTTGTTCTATCACCGGGAGGGCGACCATCTATCCCAAGGAGGTGTCGGATTTATCGTCCACAAGTCTCTCGTCAACAACGTTGTAAAGATTGGGAGTGTGTCGACGAGTGTCGCGTACCCGATACTCAGAATCACCAAACGGTATTCGCTGAAGGTCATACAGGTCTACGCACCAACCTCGGCACATCCCGATGAGGAGGTGGAGGAAATGTATGAGGATATTTCTAGAGCCATGCATTCCTCCAAAACCCACTACACGGTGTTGATGGGAGACTTCAACGCAAAACTAGGCATAAGAGAAGGCGGTGAGCTGAAGTTAGGGAAATTTGGAGAGAAGCGATCGAGCGGAACCAGGGCTCCAAAGTCTTTGCCAGGGATCTGTCTGCCAGATAGAGCCAACTGTCAAAGCTGAGTGTGGCAGCATCATTTCCGGGAAACCTGAGATTTTGAGTGAGACTGAGAGGTTCTATGGGCAGCTGTACACATCATCGTTGGAGCCACACGCAAGTGTGAGTAACAATCCAAGAGTAAGTCTTACCCGACACTATTCCGATGATATCCCGGACGTCAGTCTGAGCGAGATTAGAATGGCTCTTCAGCACCTTAAAACGGCAGGGCCCCAGGCGAGGATGGAATTACAGCGGAGCTTCTGAAAGCGAGTGGAACACCGGTACTTGAAGTCCTTCAGAAGCTCTTCAATTCCGTCCTCCATGGTGGCACTACTCCGGAGGCGTGGAGCAGAAGCGCGGTGGTCTTGTTCTTTAAGAAAGGCGACAACGCTCTCTTGAAGAACTACAAACCGATTTCCCTTCTGAGCCGCGTCTACGTGCTGTTTTCGAGAGTCATTACGAATCGTCTCGCACGCAGACTCGACGACTTCCAGCCACTCGAACAAGCCGGTTTCCAAAAAGGCTTCACTACCATAGACCACATACATACCCTGCGGCAGATTGTACAAAAGACCAAAGAGTACAATCTGCCACTTTGCCTGGCGTATGTGGACCATGAGAAAGCCTTTGATTCCGTCGAAATTTGGGCGGTGCTACAGTCCCTTCAGCGGTGCCAAGTTGACTGTCGGTATATCGAAGTGCTCAAGTGTTTGTACAGTAGGGCTACGATGGCTATCCGAATACAGAACCAGAGTACGAAACCTATCCAACTGCAGAGAGGTGTAAGACAGGGTGACGTTATATCCCCGAAACTCTTCACCGCTGCGTTGGAAGACGTTTTCAAGCTACTGGACTGGAAAGGATAGGTATTAACATCAATGGCGAGTACATCACTCACCTTCGATTTGCCGACGATATAGTCCTTACGGCAGAATCGCTGGAGAACCTTAGCACTATGCTCAATGACCTCAATAGTGTCTCCCAACGGATAGGTCTTAAGATGAACATGGACCAAACAAAGATCATGTTTAATGTCCATGTCACACCTATGCCGGTAGTTGTTGGGAGCACTATGCTCGAAGTTGTTGACGAGTACGTTTGCCTGGGACAAATAGTCCGACTAGGTAAGTCCAACTTCGACCGAGAGGTCAATCGACGGATTCAACTCGGCTGGGCAGCGTTCGGGAAATTACGACACATCTTCTCGTCAGGTATACCTCAATCTCTGAAAACTAAAGTGTACAACCAGTGCGTGTTGCCAGTGATGACTTACGGATCTGAGACGTGGTCCTTCACTGCTGGCCGTATGAGGACGCTCAAGGTCGCTCAGCGAGCTATGGAGAGGGCTATGCTCGGAGTTTCTCTGCGTGATAGACTCAGAAATGAGGATATCCGCAGTAATACCAGAGTGACCGATATAGCCCAACGGATTAGTAAGCTGAAGTGGCAATGGGCCGGCCATATAGCTCGAAGAACCGATAACCGATGGGGAAGAAAGGTTCTCGAGTGGCAGCCTCGTACCCGTAGGCGTAGTGTAGGGCGACCCCCCACTAGATGGAGTGACGACCTGGTAAGACATGCAGGAAGTCGATGGATGCAGGTGGCTCAGGACCGTACTTTGTGGCATTACTTGGGAGAGGCCTACGTACAGCAGTGGACTTGTGAAGGGCTGTAATGATGATGATGATGTGTTCATGCCCAGAGCTTTCTCAGCTTCCGCTTTTTGGTAAGCTGCAGCTATAAGTTACGTGGCAGCTCTTCCCCTCAGCGCCCTGTGGAGACAGGGTGTAAGGAGTATTCTAAGTGTTTGGTAATTGTGGAGTGCAGAAGCAGTGCCGCTGTCTCCACATTTTCCTGGGTGATAATGGAGGCGCCGAGGGGTAGGTCTTCTAGCGCTTTGCGGAAGCGAGTCCAATTGGGGCGCATTTTTGGTGTCTGGGCACTACAGCGTCCGCAGCTGGTGAGGTGCTACTTGTCCAGATCATACAGCACCTCTAGCCGTATTCTGAACGGCATTTGATGGCACAACACAATGTCCAGAGGACATCGGGTTGATGAGCGGGATTGGAGGGGATGTGGGTGGGCTCATCTGGACCCAGTACCTTACCTATATTTCCACTCTTCAGCGTTTTCGTAGAGTTTCTCACCAGGAGGTGTGATTATCGCGGAGCCCCAAGCAGGATGTTTTGCGTTGAGGTCTCCGGCGATAATTGCAGGTGTTGTTGCATTAAATATAGTACTCAGATCCTATATTTTATTTAATTTAAAAGATTTAAAATAATATTTCTTCAAGAAAAAAGCCTACTTCTTTTCAAAATTCCGAAACCGCATGCAGTCGTAGAGTATTATGCGGTCAATTACCATAAAGTGAGCCACATGATCGTTTGCACTCTATGCGATACAAAAAACATTAGACACCTATGGCAAACAGATATCTAGACACGCGGTAGCGTGTCAAGCCAAGTTCAAGCAGAACGGCGAGCCGCACCGTGTGTAATATTACACGAACTATTTGGAGCCACTTTTGACCCCCTTATAACACAAAAACTATTTCACATAAACGTTTCAAATTTAGCACATATATTGAGACTTGCAAGATATATATATATATATGTACTTCAAATTTCGTAAACACATCTCAAACGGTTATTTAGATATTAACGTCTAAAAAATGGTCATTTTTATCAATGACTGACCTATAGATCAAAACTCTAACCCAGTTCCAGATAACCTAGAAAGTTCAAATTTGGCATGCAGATAGGTAATTAGGTGAATACAAAGGAATAAATCAGAAACTGATAAATTTTTATCATTTTAATATAATTTTTCACTTAATTGATTCTATTAGGAACTTGTACACAGCGCGCGGTACGCCGCCGGTGGAGCGGAGTGGGAGCGTACGATAAAACCTTGACGCGAACGTGTCCGAGGTCCGAACAAGTGGCAGGTGGCACTGGCAGCAGCGTTCGTAATAACTTAGGATAATATATTGTAGCCTAAGGTCTGACTGGGCTATTTTTCATATACGACTTATATTATAGCCTTCGCAAGTCCTAAACCTGTTACTTGTCGGTTCTTATTTTATTATTCCGAAAATTTAACTTGCTGGTAAAAACTAGCCATCGAATATGATAATTCGTATATGAGAACTAGCCAAGTCAGACCTTACGCTACAATATATTATACTAAGTTATAAGAAGAAACGATATTTTATGTTGTTATAACTAAATTTCAGGGCTGACCATTGAACTTGGCACCCATTTGGATCTCACTTCTTTTGTCGTTGAAGTCAACAACCAAGGCATATATCATAATATTGAACTAGGCTCTGATTTCACATTTATGTTTTTGATGGGGTGCATTTTACATTAATCCTTTTTCCATTTGGAAAAAGGATTAATGTAAAATGTTCCGCCGATAAGACCATGGGCTCTCTTTTCTGGAATAATCAAGGTGTAGTATTGTTACGAGCTTGAGGTTCGTGACAATAAAAATTGCCGATAAAATTACCTAAATTAACACTTTAATTTACTTTACACAAATTAAAACTTAAAACACTAATAATTAAACACACTAATTCACTTTATTCCGCTCCGAAGCTTCGCTTGTGTCGCCAACTCCAATACTTCCCCCAATCGCATCTTGCAGCGCCTATTTATATAAATTAGCAGCGAAATATCCAGAATATTCAAGTAAACACGCGCAAGGTACCGAGAGTTCGTGTTTCGACTTCAAGAAGTTTAGTTCTTCGGTTCGAGACTAGATGGCGCTAGTGCCGTCGACTTGAGCGCGTAACACTGCCCCCTCCTAAGACATGCTCGTCCCGAGCATTATCGGCCTCATAATAACGCACCAGGCGATCCACATGGGCGATCTTAGGAGTCCCTCTTGCGCCTTTCTGTAACGGCTCCGCAATGTCTAGGGCTGTCCTATCCCATGGTGCACCAACATTGCACAGTTTCGATGCTCCTCTACTACGTGTCTGAGGTCCCTTCACGGCCGCACAACTTGTACATGTACGACACCAATCCTCGACATCGTCACGATAATGGACCCAGGAAAACTGTTCTCGGACCTTCAGTAGAGTTCGTTTAACTCCCAGATGGACTCTTGAACTACCATTATGGCACAGCTGTAGAATATTCGGCACTTTAGCTTTAGGGACAACCATTTGCAAACGACAGCTGTCCCCTCGACCATAGTCCCATTTACGGCACAGGACTCCATCCTGAAGCAGCAAGCTGTCCCACTGGGCCCAATAGCTTTTAGTGGTCGAACTCATTGCTGAGACGTCGCTCCACTTAGGCTTGGGAGCACTGGCCTTTATCCACACCAGAATCGGCTTGATGTCCGGATCTTCCTGCTGTGCATGTCGTAGGCTGTCCTTCCACCCGTTGCTGAGGTGGTCTGTCCTGAACATCCTCACGGATACCACTTCCTTACTCTCTTGCCTACTACAATGGTTGCAATCTTCAGGAAAAGGTCTTCTTGACAATGCATTTGCGTTGCCGTGAGATTTCCCGCTGCAGTGTCTGATAGGAAAGTCGTATTCCTGCTGCTGCTGGGCGGTGCTGTTAGCCGCACTTCCTTTCTGAGACCGTTCACCTTCCCTTCCTAGGGTGTGATTAGGGCAGCTGGACCGAAGAAGGCCCCTTTTCCCACACCCATAGCACCTAGGGCTGTATCCTTTATTGTGGTCGCGAACCGTAACTGCTGCAACCTCCCTAGCGTGAGGTGAACGACGATCCTGTCGCCGCCAGGCAGTGCCGTTAGCTACACTACCCTCCTGATATCGTTCACTTTCTCTTTCTGCGCTTCGCTTAGGGCAGCTGGATCGAAGATGGCCCCTTTCCCCACAGCCATAGCACCTAGGGCTGTATCCTTTGTTGCGGTCGCGAACTGTAGCTGCTGCAACCTCCCTGACGCGATGGGAGCGAAGATCCTGCCGCACTTAAGCGTCTCGTGGTGCCCGAGCCTCACAGCAGCTCTGACTTCCAGGTCGCGGATGCCGTCAATGAATGTCTGCACCAGGTTCCCTTCAATGAGTGCAGGTACAGACCGGTATGCTTTTCGCACCAGCTTCTCCACCTTTAGAGCCCACTGCTGCAGGTTTTCGTTGATGCGCTGCACGCGATCTTTAAGCTGCGCACGAAAGACGTGTTCCAGGTGAGCGTCGCCATATCTCGCCTCCAGTGCCTCAAGGAGTTGCTCATAAGTCACTTCCTCACCGAGAGCTTCCAGAACTGTTAAGGCCTGGTCGCGCAGGCCTAGTGTGAGAGCAGTCACGGCCTGGCTTTTATTCCAGCCGTTCGCCTTCATAACAGCCTCGAACTGGATTTTGTAGGCTGACCAGGAAGAGGTACCATCGAACGGTGGCACCTTGAACCCACGTAGTGAAGGTGTTGTAGCTACTACGGGAGCTATAGCTCCATCTCCAAGTTTGAGTTTGTCCAGTGATTTCTTCATGTCAGCCATAACGTTGTCAACCCGATTGTTTACTTGGTCGATTCGGGTTTCAGCTTTCTCGATTCGGTTTTCAGCTTCCGATAGGCGGTTGTCATGCTGTGCAACTGTATCCTTCACCTCCTTTATCTCCTTCGCGAAGGTAGCGTGAAGGTCCTTCATGAGGAGCATCTGCTCTTCCAGCCGACGGGCCTGTTACTCTTGTCCGCCCCGCAGCTGCTCTTCCAAACGCCGGACCTGTTCCTCTTGTCGGCGGGCCTGTTCATCCTGCTGCTCTTTCAACAGACGGGCCTGTTCCTCTTGCCGGCGGGCCTGTTCCTCCTGCCGGCGGGCCTGTTCCTCCTGTCCGCCCCGCAGCTGCTCTTCCAATCGGCGGGCCTGTTCCTCCTGTGGAGAAACGACGCGCTCCGCCTTGGGCGTTATCGTAAACAGTCAAACAGGCACTCGGTTTTCTCCAGCCAGTCAGTCGGTTTAGCTACGCGACGCCGAGAGGCTGCCCGTCTTGCGCCCCGTTCACGACTACGCGATACGATTATTGTTTGTTTGATTTATTGTTATACGTGTCCTTCAATACTGGTTGTAATAAACTATTAACTGTATATGTGTGGTTTAATTCGCCATCAGCCACATATATTTGGTGACCCCGCGCACGCGAGTGTAAAGACAGTGCTAAGACTTTTATTTCGCTATTCGCCATTTTCGAAATGAACAGTAGCAAATTTGACGCATTGGCACCGACGCCACCGGAAGCGAGCGTATGCCGCGTCGGTGTAAAAGCGCCGCCATTTTGGCCAGACGAACCGGCGTTGTGGTTCGCACAGTTAGAAGGACAATTTCAACTGGCAAATATTACTGCAGATAATACGAAATTCAATCATATGATCTCCAATTTAGACTATAGATATGTAACGGAGGTGAAAGACGTAATTACTAACCCGCCGTCTGAAAACAAATATAAAAAATTAAGACCGAGCTTATAACCAGATTATCAGCATCCCAAGAACAACGGGTTAGACAACTATTGGCGCACGAAGAACTGGGAGACCGGAAACCGTCCCAGTTCTTACGGCATCTAAGAAATTTAGCGGGTAACAACGTTCCAGACGAATTCCTAAGATCACTTTGGACAAACCGATTGCCTAACCACATCCAGGCTATTATCGCAACGCAGACAGGCACCAGTTCAGACGCCGTGGCACAATTGGTGGACAAGGTCAACGAGGTCATGTTCCCGCCGCAGGTGCAACACGTGGCTTCAATATCGACGATCGCAGCGCCATCTGAGTTTGACGATTTGAGACGTCGCTTAGATGACCTATCTCGTCAAGTAGCTTCACTGACTATACATCGTGCGCGTTCAAGATCACGAAGGCGTACTTCTAGTTACCGTAAACGTTCACGTAGCCGTCCTGCCTCCACCCACGACCAGTGCTGGTATCACTGGAAGTTCGGAAGCGCCGCTAAAAAGTGTAGATCGCCGTGTAAGTTCTCCGGTCCTCAGCCGGGAAACACCAAAGGCAGTCAGTGACGGCGGCTAACGACTGCCATACTTCCGGCCGCTTGTTTGTTACGGACATTAAGACGAAAGTGTGTTATTTAGTGGACACCGGGTCAGATCTGTGTGTATATCCGCTTGGCATGCTACGCAGTAAGCGCCTTTTAAAGACTAACTATGAACTTTTTGCAGCAAATGGGTCTACCATTGCTACTTACGGCTGGGTGAATTTAGTGCTGGACTTCGGACTACGCCGTGCTTTTAATTGGCGTTTTGTAATAGCTAATGTTACAAAACCAATTATAGGAATAGACTTTTTATCGTTTTATAATTTACTTGTGGATGCTAGGCACCATAAGTTAATAGACAATACAACCTCTCTCGTCGCTAAAGCATCTCCTGTTGCATTACCCGTTTTATACCAAATCAAAACATTTACAGGCATTTCACGCTTCTATGATCTGCTAACACAGTACCCGGAGATCACGCGCCCAGCAGGCTGTCACGCTGCGCGTGAGGTGAAACACAACACCGTGCACTACATCCGCACCACGTCTGGACCACCTGTCACCTGCCGTCCACGCCGACTAGCACCTGACCGTCTGCGCATCGCAAAAGAAGAGTTTGAAGAGATGGTAAGATTAGGCATTGCTAGACCCTCCGACAGCTCGTGGTCGTCACCTCTGCATCTCATCCCAAAGAAGGACAACACGTGGCGTCCATGCGGTGACTATCGGGCGTTAAATGCACGCACGATACCCGACCGCTATCCAATTCGACACATCGGAGATTTCTCACACAATCTCTTTGGCTGCACCATCTTCAGCAAAATAGATCTGGTACGTGCTTATAACCAAATACCAGTAGCACCTGAGGATGTACCTAAAACTGCCATTGCAACTCCGTTCGGTCTGTTCGAGTTTCCTTACATGGGCTTTGGGATGTGCAATTCGGCACAAACATTCCAACGTTTTATGGACGAAATTCTAAGAGGTTGTGATTTTGCATTTCCTTATCTTGATGACATTTTAGTAGCATCTAAAACACAGAAGATCACGAGCGACACTTACGATCTGTCTTCGAGCGCCTCAAGGAATATGGTGTGCTAATCAACAGCTCAAAATCAATTTTTGGAGCACCTGAAGTGGAGTTCTTGGGCTTTATTGTAACCGCCGAAGGAACGAAGCCAACACCAGATAAGGTCAGTGCCATTTTGAATTATCCACTTCCGAAGAACATAAAAGAACTCCGCAGATATCTTGGCATGTTGAACTTCTACCGCCGATTTGTACCTAACGCAGCTAGAGTACAGACACCTTTAAATTGCCTCCTCTCAGGGACGTCTCTGAAGGCCACCACACCAATCAATTGGACAACCGAACTAGAAAAATCATTTGAGGAAAGTAAAGAAAGCATAGTTAAAGCGACTCTGTTAGCACACCCTGACCCACGAGCACGCTTAGCCATAGTCACCGATGCCTCCGACAGTACTATAGGCGCAGTGCTGCAACAGAAATCTGGTGCAGAATGGATTCCTCTAGGATTTTTCTCAAAGAAACTGAACAACGCTCAACGTAAATACAGCCCCTACGATAGAGTTGCTAGCAATATACGAGAGTATAAAATATTTTAGGTATATGGTCGAACTTAAGCCATTCACTGTGTTTACCGATCATAAACCCATCATCTCCGCCTTTAAGAAAAATTCGAACAACTGCTCACCTAGGCAATTTCAATACCTAGATTATATCGCCCAATTTACAACCGACATTCGCTACATTTCAGGAGAGAACAACGTCGTTGCAGATGCCTTATCTCGAGTAGACATCATAAGCAGTGCAGTCAACTTAGAGGATGTATGTGCAGCACAGGAGACAGACAACAAACTTCCGCATCTTCGCCATCATACATCCTTGAAGCTTAGGCAGTTAGACCTATCTGGCACCGGAATGAAACTCTACTATGATGTATCAGGTACGCCCCCACGGTTATACTTACCTAAAACGTTAACGTTACGATTCACGGCCTGAGTCACCCGAGTGCGAGAGTCATGATTAAGCTGATGACAGCAAGATACGTATGGCCTAATATTCGAAAAGACTGTCGACAATGGGCACGTACCTGTGTTGATTGCCAACTCTCAAAGGTAGCACGGCATACACGATCTCCAGTACATGCTTTTACTTCACCAACCAGCAGATTCGCTCACGTGCATGTGGACCTTATCGGACCTCTGCATATCTCCAAAGGATATCGGTATTGCTTAACCGTTGTTGACCGGTTTACACGATGGCCTGAAGTGATACCACTCGAAGACATAAAAGCTGAAACAGTAGCCAATGCATTCGTCAGAGGTTGGATATCACGATTTGGGTGCCCGCTGAAAATAACTACGGATAGAGGCAGGCAATTTGAGTGTTACCTTTTTAAAGAACTTTCCAAATTAACAGGCACACATCACATCACCACCACTGCTTATCACCCGGCAGCAAACAGACTCGTAGAGCGGTTTCACCGGCAGCTGAAAGCAGCCATCATGTGTCATGCTGAGCAAAGTTGGTGTGAAATCCTTCCATTAATTCTACTCGGAATACGGAGTTCATGGAAAGAAGATATCGCATCCTCGTCGGCAGAGCTTGTATATGGCGAAGCTATAAGACTACCAGGCGATTTTTTCGACTCTACTTCCACAGCAGTCGTAGATTATAATGACTTCCTATCATGATTACGACACTATATTCAAAACTTAAAGCCGACAACGGTAACACGACATGGTTCAACAAAAGTTTTCGTACACAAAGACCTACGTAAATCATCACACGTATTTCTAAGACACGACACCATAAAAAGAAGCTTTACAGCCACCTTACGCTGGACCTTTTAGAGTGGTAAAACGTGGTGATAAAACATTTAAAATTGATCTTAATGGTAAAATCACAACTGTTTCCATTGACAGACTTAAGCCTGCTTACCTGCTTACCGAGACACCAGAGAGCTCGCAGAGGAGTAAGCTGAGTCCAGCAGAAGAACCTCTCCCCTACACCACCAGATCTGGCAGAAGAGTGAGGTTCACTAATTCCTATCGACCATAAGGTCGCCATGGGGGCTGATGTGGAGAAACGACGCGCTCCGCCTCGGGCGTTATCGTAAACAGTCGGTTTTCTCCAGCCAGTTAGTGATGTTAACCGATTACAATTTTCAGCACCGGTTTAAACCGATTACGTTAAGAAAAAAACCGGTTTTTTAAGGTACTTTTAGGTTTTTTTCTTATTTTTTTATAGAAAGAACAAAAGCTCTAATCTTTTTTTTTAAATCTACTTTATTAAAATCAAAATACCTTTAACTTGAAAATAACTAATCGCATAAGTTGTAATTTTGATTGAGAAAACAGATCTGATCGACAGCATCCGCTTGCAACCTGCTTCTTTTTGAAGACACTTAACCTGACTTCGAAAACATCCTTTCTGGAGGTACAGACGACTTGCAAAAGCGGCGGAAAGTGATTTTGTGTCTATTTGGTAATTTATAGTTTGGGTTCAAAACTTCTGTGAATCTCCTAAATCCCCTGTCTTCAACAATTGAATAGGGCTGGAAGTCAGTAGCGATCATCATGGTTAAATATTTATAAATTTGTTTCTTATTACTTACCAGAGTCAAGATAGTAAGGTTTTTCCTAATAAAATACCAGTTTTGAATTATGGCTTATTATTTATTTTTCTTAAAATAATGAGGTAAAATAACAATCACAGAAAGGAAGTGGTCATCGATCAGATAAGTAATTACCAAATTTAAATGTTATACTTTGCCTGTTTCTAACAAATCGTAGTTTTGGTTTATGAAACAAATTTGGTCCACAGCATCTGCTTGTAGCCTGCTCCTTCTAGAGGACAATACATATCCTGATTTAGAGAACATCCTCTCTGAAGGTACCGATGTGGCTGGTATAGCTAAATACTTTAGCGCTATTGTATTTAATGGCGCCAAGTGTTTGTTGCTGGACCAAAAAGCTCCCGCACTTTCAGCTGCTTTTGTGATCTCGGCTTCTTCATTTTGTGGATCTGTCTCCAAATACATTCGTAAAATATTAACTGCAGAAGCAGTTAAATTAGTATTGGGTCTTCTTTGTTTTATGAAGTCTAGCAGTCCAGGTTTTTTCTGTTCTGTGCTACTACCTGGCTGCTCCGAAGTCGATGGCATAGAGCTATCGGCACAATCTTTTAAGTTATGGGATAATTCTTTCCTGACTAACTCTTTAGCCGACTGCATGTTCTCCGGGTGACGGAATCCTGTTCTTAATACTGGATGTAAATATGTAGCCATTTGGGATACAGTTCTTGTCTCATATGCCAAGAGTCTGCTACTTATGTTTCGCCTCACTGATGAGTGAAACATCTTGCCTATATCTGTTGTTAGGCAAATTTCTATTGTGTTCAATTTTTCAAATAGTCCACATATTAACGGAATAACTAGTGAACTAGTTGGATATTGATCAGCGCTGACGAGTTTTGTAGCTTCCTCGAATATTTCCAAAATGTTGATAACTTCTCTCCCTGCTTCTTCTTCGGAAGCAGTTAAGTGTCTGGCGCCTGATCTAATTTCCTACACACCAATGCGAGAATGTCACTTAGCTGTAGTATTCTCTTCATCATGTAGAATGTGCTGTTCCATCTTGTAGATACTTCTTGTATCAACTTCAAAGGAGTAGAATCGGGGTTTCTTTCTTTCTGAGCTAATTTTAGCGCTCGCCAACCTACAGATGATTTCTTAAAAAATTTCACTATGGCTTTACATTTGTTAGTTATGTCCTCCACCTGAGAAAGCTTCATAGAATCGTCCAAAGTTAAATTAAGCGTATGGGCAAAACACGGCATGTGCCGTATTCCCAGCAAATTACACATCTTCACCATGTTAGTACCATTATCAGTAACAATAGCAGAAATTTTTCCTAATATTTTCCATTCTGTTAGTAAATCTGTCATAATTTCAGCTAAATTTTCGCCTGTGTGTGAAGTTGGAACATCACATGTAGTTAATACGTAGCTTTTTAAAATGTTTTGGTTAAAAAAATGTATTGTGACAGTAAGGAAACAATCCATGTTTTGATTCGACCACATATCAGCAGTGAGTGCAAGATTCTTAATATTTTCAAGCATGCTAGCAAGCTGTAACTTTGCGCATTGGTAAAGTTCTGGCATTAGGTCATACCTGATCCTCTGTCTACTTGGTAGTTTATAGCTTGGATTCAATGCTTCAACCAGCTTCCTAAAACCCTTGTCTTCAACAATTGAGTACGGCTGAAAGTCCGTGGCGATCATCATAGTCAAATATTTATCGATTTTCTTTTTGCTACTTGATGCGGTCATTTTCAGAGTAGTCTGAAATATGGGGCGCGGAGTATCCGTTGGTTTTTCTTGTGTCGTGCTAGTAGATGTTTCCTGTGCCTGTGTGGCACCTGGCTGATCACCCACTTGACCTCGATCCACCTCCACTGTAGCCTGAGGATGGTTTCTCTTAATATGTGCCAACATATTCGAAGTTCCTCCTCCAACTTTGATCACTTTAGCGCATAGCTTACACTTTGCACTAACATTATCAATCTTTTCAAAATAATTTCTGGTAATTGATTTACTTTTTACTTTAGGCATATTTGCAAAGAAATATTGTTAACTCTAAAGAACTCGCAAGCAAAACAGAAACTGAAATATTTTAATATAGTGAAGTTAGTCGCATATTAAAATGGGATATCGGGGAATTTCCCTACCATAAACAACATTTTAAACAGAACAGAATCATGTTCGGATACATATCAAAGACTAGGATAGTTTTGTGATTGTAATCGGTTTTGCCAATGAGAACCGGTGATTTTAGGTTTTTAAAAAAACCGGTTTTTTAAAGGTTTTCATGAAACCGGTTCACATCGCTACAGCCAGTCAGTCGGTTTAGCTTCGCGACGCCGAGAGGCTGCCCGTCTTGCGCCCCGTTCACGACTACGCGATACGATTATTGTTTGTTTGATTTATTGTTATACGTGTCCTTCAATACCGGTTGTAATAAACTATTAACTGTATATGTGTGGTTAACATAATGATTTCATGTATATGTGTGGTTTAATTCGCCATCAGCCACACTCCTGTCCGCCCCGCAGCTGCTCTTCTAAACGACGGACCTGTTCCTCCTGTCGGCGAGCCTGCTCCTGCAGCATCACCATCAGAGCACCTAAGTCAGGTGCTGCAGATGTAGGAGCTACTGACGGACCTGCAGCCGGCGGCTGGCCCTCCGACGTCTGCGGCGTTGCACCACCAAATCTTCTTTGGTCCGTCTCCTGCTGGCGTTGACTTCGGGTACGGACACCCTCCGTTTCCTCCTTAGGTAAAATCACCTTCACTCACCTCTCACCCACCACCCACTCACTCACCTCTCACCCACCACCCACTCACTCACCAAACTTGAACCAAGTGGTTTCTATCATGGTGCAAATGCTGGTGACGATATTGAAGGAATATTTGAGAGCACAGAGTTTTGTAAATTGTTCCAATTTTTAGGTGATCAGGATAAAGAGTTATTTAGGAAAGGAATTGAGATTTGAGAAGCTTAAAAGGCATTCCAAGTGTATTACACTATCATTATAAAAATCGGACCCTACATCAGTCAAACAGACCTTACCACACCCGTGATAGAATGAACAAAAGAACCCAAAAATAATTGTTTAACTTTTTGCTCTGGAAACAGGATCTGTTGTAGCAAAATACAAAAACGGTATAAATTTTTATTACAGTTTAATAAAAATATTTTACTTTTAAAACTTAATAGCAGGAAACAATTATTCAAACGAAATAAAGAGTATCATTAAGTTTATGGAAATAAACTAACACAAATATTTTTCATTGTACCCATAAATACAGATAATGTGAGTATTGCCAGAAATAAATACTCGTATATGAGATTTCGAATTGGGCTGACCAGTAATAACTGAGAGCTAGTAAAAATTGTTTGTATTATAAAAACGATAAAGCATGATTGATTTCAAAACATCCAACTTATTCTTCCCAAAACAATAAAAGGCTATGTATGATCAGAGACAATAATTCAACGATAAACAATTGGATTGGATCTTAGTTAACTTTAAGGCGTTACAAAAATTCTTATGTTTAATTTTAATAATTAATAGCGATTAATGAAATGCATTAATACGTCTATATTCTTGATGGCCGTCATACTATTTTTGGCATGTTTAATTTAGTCGGTTTTTTTTCTGTGCCAGTCTGATCTATTTAAGGCGAAGGTCCTAGCCATACGGCCTTGTTCGATTAAATTTAAAGATTTAGTTATGATAGGCGTCATTGTACCTACCAACCATAAGAAAAATCTCGTTAGTTAAATATTTAATAACATTTGTACAACCCGAACTAAAAATATTTTTGGCACGAAAATACATAAATATAATACATTCATTAATATATTATAAATTATTTTATTATATATATTATATTATTCAGATACACTTATCAAGATAGAAAGAAAAAAATAATTGCGGGTTTATTCACAAGGATTCCCTCCAAAGAAAGAGAAAGACGTAATATAAATACATAAAAACAATTTAAGAAAAGCACCATTGGTTTTACAAATCCGACAGGTGCTGTTCACTTTACTAAATATGTGACAAAACTAGTATATAAGGCAAAAATCAGTTAAGAATCTGTTTTGAAACAAACACTTTGTTTTACACTTAAAATATAACATATTCTGTGGTTTCCGTTAGATAACTTCAAGACAGTATACGATCCGCGCATTCTATCTTGGCTAGGCTGAAGTTAGAAGCAAGTGAATTCGCAGATATAGTTTTTAGGAACAAAATGATGAAAAGAAGAGTGGTGGAAGGGTGGCGGTAACTAAAACTGGAGATGCAAGCAAGCATATTTCGCGGTTACAATTCCGGAAATAATTGTTTATAATTGTTATTATTAATTACGATTCTATTTATTTTATATGTTTTATGTTTAATTGGTATTTTTTCAATTTTCAAAATTTCGTTTCAAATACAGTGATTATTATGAAGTGCATTGAATAAATTAAAGATAAGTATATTATTATGGGGTATTTACTATATATTCAAACCGTTTATCGTAATTCTTTATTTGATACTATTGTTTTAATGAAATACATAAAGATATTTTCATTATAATAATAATTTTCAATTTATTCTATAATCGATATAGACAAACTGTTTCTATTCAATCTTAGGAGCGATTATGAAGTGGCACATCACTATCGAATAGCGTCTGTACACGCACAAATGTCTCGGAAAGTCAACTTCAGCCCGGCCAAGACAGAACGTGCGAACCATGGAGTATAGAGGTAAGGAGAACAATCTCCTATAGAAGAATAGTTGAAAATGTGTCCATCCGTTAACAATAAATAAGAGTTCAAAAACTCTCCACAACAGTGCTCGAGTTGCTACAGGGAATGATAAATCGCCGTAAAATACGTTGAGACTGGTTTTGAAAATAAAAATTTTAAAAGTAATAAAATAATTATTGTAAAAAGAATTATGGTGAAAGTCTGTGCAATAAAAATTTACAACAAGTTCTTTAAACTTTAGACTGTAGCTATAGTGGCGTCACTCTTTGTTTAGCGCTTTTCTACGGACACTTTTTATACGGAGTCTGTACTCTATACCTCTACACTCCTAAGTGCAAACTTTAATTTAGTTCTGAGCACTAGACACTGTTTTGATTTGGTCAAAAAGTAGCTCATGATTTGCTTTTCTAATCTACGAAATTAAAAATAAGAACATAATATAAATCCCTCAAGGTGCTTGAACTTATTAATATAAAATAAATTAGCAATTGTTTAAACAAAAGTAAGGATATAGTTTTGAGCAACATTTTAGTTATAAACCACTACATATTAATTTGAAAGTACTTTGTCCTTCGAACATAAAAAACATCCGCGCGATATTATAAATAATCATAAAAACTAGGCCTAATAATATGTTATAAACAAGATCGTAATTGTTATGATTCTCCAATTAAGTAAGGCAAACCATACAGCCTAGTCTGATTATTCATAAAATTGTGAAGAAATTATTTCAATATACTAAGCGTCACAATGCGAAGATTTGGGGGATTATAACAACAGTTCAACAAGTAGACTGATAATGAAAATACATAACAAGGCGCGTAAGCGGTAAAAACTTTAGATTTTTATCACTATCTCATCAAAGCACTTGTCTCATCGTTTCCACTAACAGTTCAATTTAATACACAAAATCGCACCACTTTTGTATTTGAAAACCCATTTCACCATTTTTAAATATTAATACAAGAGCAACAATTCGCCAATTGTCAAATTCCCGCCAAAACTCCGATAAAAAAATTCAGCTTAAGAGAAAATTGGCGACAAATCATTAGAAACTTTTTTATATGAAGTCTTTACAAGGAAATAATTTTATACATTTATAGTAGGATTAAAGATAAAAAATTTAATATATTTATAGAGCATTTTTTATTTCAGGATGGGTTTTAAAAAACGGATAGTATTAATTTGATATGAATTTTATATGTTCGTACAATTTAATGTAAACTGTTTATATAATTTGATTCAATATTTCAAAGGCACAATTTTTTCAGATTCCGTTCAACGCCTTATTATATTATTTTATCTGAAATATTTCATTAAGTATATAATAGGTAAGCAATAAATAGCCTAATATATATACAATCTTGTAGCATATTCGGCAAGTTACAGTATACTTTTGCAGTGGGTACATGATATACTCGCATTATATAGGTTTAATCCACGTATAATATAGTTTTTTATTATGTTATTACGACAACTCTATCAAACAAACAATATAACCTTAAGACTAAATCGTTTACAAATATTGGCTTAAAATAAAAAATATATCTCTATTCAATTGAGGCACGTTTCATGTGACGTCACACCGACGGTACTATATTTTCCTAAAAACGATGGATATAACAGTGATATCGTTTAAAATAATGTGCGATTGTGATATTCGTTTCGCCACTTACTATATTTATATACTTTCCTTAAAACCTGAATAGGAAGGAAGCTGGCAAAACGTACGAATGGTGGTGTGACGCTTGCCAATTTTAAGGCGTTCGAAGTACGAGATACTTCATAAGATATCTTCGTAACCGAATAAAGGAAGGAGTTTGTGGTGAGGTCAGTCGGAATCGCTGCCCGACTCGGAGAGGCAGAGATCGTCGTTTAACACGTCGCTGGGCAGTGCCGGATTGCTGACATTACCTGGTCATTAATAATTATCATAATGCATGATGAAATACTCCATGAGTTGAGCAGCAGAACAGATTCTAACAACGCCTTTCGATCCTCGGATGTCGTAAGATGCGACTTAGGGAATCACTAAGAAGATCTTGTGGCATCTGATAGATAGTGGTTTTACATACAACACGAGAAATTAAAACCGCCATCTATCAGACATATAATGTAAAATACTGCGACTAGAAACAATAAGAGGCAAAGATATGAAAAATACTGAGAATCAAACATCAAGGAGGTTTCGGTATGTAAAGAAAATTATAGCCCATACTAATTTTTTAAACTATTTTAAGATTGTATTATTTATTATATACGTGGTAGCGTCACGCTGCAGCTATATTATGGTTGTAACCCGAATGGGTCGGCTCATAGAATACTATAATACACAATAGAATGGCTGTCAACCTTATTTTGTACGACGATAGGCGTCGCCGGGAGCACACATACAAGCAATAACATCGTATTATCACTACTACAAACCCGATTCGCTATGCTGACAAGACAGATTTTAATACATATTTATTTGCAAATAGCGTGCAATTTGGCCTTCTCTAAATAATTTGCATTCGAAATTTGGAAACGATTGTAACGTCAAAACACATCTCATGTTGATATTTATACGTATGAATTGACGTGTTAGTGACATTTTAGTGGCTACACGGGCTCCGCCCACTCCCCGTTCTATTATACATGTAATTATAGCATTCTATAGGTCGGCTCGACCGGGGTAGGACCACGGCCTCACAGAATACCAGTGAAAATAGCAGCTTAATGCTGCTGTGTTTCGTATGGTGAGATCCGGAGAACCTTTTTCACTGGAAACGAGGCTTTCCATCTTAGTCCTCAGGGGTGACAACGCATCTGCATTTTGATTCTTAATCGAGGATAAATGTAGATGTCTATGGGCCACAGCATCCACTTACCATCAGGTGGACTGTGGGCTCGTTTGTCATTCTTATTCTATAAAAGAACTGTTCATCAATAAGCCCTATTTTGGTATTTGGAAGCCCGAAAAATAAGGAATGGCATTTCTTTTATCAAAAGTACATAAATCAATGTTTCAGTTGTATGAAGTTATGCAAAAATGATCCAATTTACAAATAGGTGCTATTGAAATACTGTTTGGAGTATCAATTGGCCTTCAGTGGTGATGGCATATTTCGATTTCTAAATTTGCTTATTGTCTATTGATTCAACCTTCAATGTTTTTATATCTATATGAAACATTAATCTTTCATATTCGTTCATTTTACGCATCACTTTTATTTCTTACACGGATATAAGTTAAATAATTTTGACATCTTTAATTTTTATTTTTATTGGTTTTTACCTACCATTGGTAAGTGTAGGTAGTGCAGCAGAGGAATCATTGTCGTCACTATCGCTTCCGCTTCCGCTATCGCTGTCGCTATCGCTCGACGAACTCGACGAACTGTCGTCTTGCGACGCGACCTATAGGACCAAATAAATAAATCGACATTATATAATGGCTGCGTTTAGCAGAAAAAAAGCGCTTGTAAGCAAAATGGCGATCGTAACCGGTAAGCGCAGTCAAATGGTAAATAGCTAATTTCCTCCAGGAAACTAAGTTAGCTTTAACCGGGGAATCTAACCTAATTTAAATATATGTTTGTAAAGTACTCATATTAAAACTTAGTAATCATGAATTTTTAATAACATGTATAATATGTTTATTCATGTCATTATATTACTTGAAAGTAATTGCACAAAACAACTTATAATCTCTGCTTCAAAACAGAGAGAGCCACTATGCAGCTTTATATTATGAATGCAGCACAAAATGGGTCGACTCGAATGAGTTAGGACCTCGGTCTCACAGAATGTGTAAAACAACAGCACAATGCTGTATTTCCTAACTTGAGACCCGGAACCGGATACCAGTAAAAAAACTGGTAACAAGGCATGCTATCACAGCCCGCATGAGTGCCAACGTATCTACATTTTGCTGCATAATCAAGGATAGATGTAAATGTCTATGGGCTGGCAGTATCGGCTTATCAGGTAGACTATGCGCTCGCGTGTTACTCTTATTCAATAAAAAAAAATTAGTTTAGCTACAGAAAATTTATTTCGCTTTACTAATTTATGCACATGATTTGTATGACATTACTTTTTACGAGGATAGAAAAGTGAAACAAATACATCTGGATAGAGCCATCATAACAAGCTTAATGGTTAAATCATTAATTTAAAAAACACGACTGCGTAAAACATAAAGGTCGGACTTCAAATTGTGTTTTATCTTATACACATAATGTTATTTATTTGAAAATTAACCTATATTTTGACATAAGAACAAAATTAACTATTTCGAAATACTTTTTCGAACCAGTTATCACACTTTTATTGTATTTAACGTAACATTGCACTATATAAATAGTACTTATATGTGACGTTAACGCGGAACCAGTTAGTTTTATTGTCAATTAGTCAAAATAGAAGTAAAACAAGTACATGTGGTCAATACAAACGACAAAAAATAAATCAAAATGAATTGATGAATCTCGCTTTATTTTTTGTGATTTAGTACTGTGATATTTGATAATATTGGGATCTGATTCGTCTAAGAATATGAATGGTAGAAACAAACTTAAAAGTTTGCTGCCCCTGATGGCTCTGTGAAATCAAACCAAAAAATGAGAAACAAGTATCAGTGTCAAGTGTAAGTCTTATAGTTCACACTTGTTACTGAGTATAGATCATGGATAAATATAGGGGTACATCGAGGATTTGGGTTGCGTATTTAACATTTAGTAGGATGGGAGATAGGATAAGGATATAGAACGACGAGTGAATGCGGGAAATAGAGTAAATGGGGCCCTGCACTCCATTGTGAAGAGTCAAAATGTGTCGAAAAAGGCACGTATGGCAATTCACAATGTTGTGTTGGTCCCTACTTTAACGTATGGTAGTGAAAGTTTGGATGTGGCAGAAGAAGCACGAGAGTAGAATGAACGCAGTAGAAATGCGGTCGTTAAGGAGTATGTTAGGGCTGAATCTGAATGACAGGGTGAGAAATTGTGTGATAAGAGAAGAGTGTGGTTTGCAAGATGATGTTGTGACCAGGATTAAGAAAGGAATGCTTCGGTGGTTTAGTCATGTGGAAATAATGAACGAGGAAAGAGTGACAAAGAAAATTTATATTGCAGAAGTAAATGGCAGAGTCGGAAAGGGACGTCCTAGGCGAAAATTTATCGACCATATTGGCGATTTATTGAAAACGGGCCAAATTAGGAGTACCCCTAACCGACGAGCATGTATTCGTAGATATATGGAAGTGAAGGAGGCGAGAGAGTGTGATGTGTGTCAGGATCGTGCCAAATGGAAGTCTGTAGTCTCTGCCTACCCCTCTGTGTGACAGGCGTGAGTGTTTATGTATTTTTATGTATATGTAATGTTTCGAGGATAGATGTGATACTAGGTGATAGAACTCTTTGTTTTGGAGTCCGTTTAGGTAGATATCACTCCCTTACCCATCTTTGCTGCTTAATAGCAGTGCGTGCACGTTTCCAAAAGCGTGTCAATGCGTGTCAGCGCAATTTACATCGTATTTTGTGGCGGTGGGGATCGGACTGGGGAATTCGCACCCACTGAAAATTTAAGGCTATAATAGTGAATAAATATCTGTACTAACCGAAGCGGGCGGAGGCGCGGCGGCGGGGAGCGGGGCGTGCGCAAGAGGCGCGGCTGCGAGGTTACTATGGCTGCCGTGCCCGGCGAGTGGTACGTGTGGCACGTGTGGCGCGTGCGGCGCGTGTGGCACATGTGGCACGAGCGGCGCGTGCGTGCCACGCGTCGCGGTCGGACCGGGGCTGCGCGGCGCGGGCGCGTCGTCCAGCCCTATCATAGGAAGCGACGCCAGCGTGCTGTTCCCACCGGCCGACCATCTGTTTAATGGGGTAGTGATGATGCTATTATCCGCTAAATCGTCCGGCGCCGCGGACGAAATAATGGTAAATTGACCGCCCAGTTTAGCGTTAAGCAAACTCTTGATGCAGTGGCGTCTCGGATTCATATAAACACATGTTACGGTTACAGTTTTTGTAATATAATACTCAAGTGTTTTTTTTTTGGTAAGCTGTTGAGTGTTGCTTTGCATTTTTTAATAGTTTGATAAATTTTAGTGATGTAGTTATTTTAAAATAAATGTTAAACACGGCCTATGGCATTTTAGAACTTTAAAAAAAAACATATTTCATAAACTAAAGCGACAACCATATCTTTATTTTGAAATACAGGCCATACCCACAACTACATGTAAAAAATAAAAAAGCACTTCATTCGTAGACAGAGTAACCTATAGACTAATGATTAGCGCGGCCTCGAGTGAGAAAGGACGATAACGTAGTTTTAGGTTATACAATAATCTTTATGACTTAAACATATTTAGATAAAAAATTTGATTGTTCTAAGAACTGAACTGAACAAGATTCACCAATCTTAAGCTCACAAAACACTTTTTTTCTTACTTAAACCAACTTGTAAACTCCTTAGATCGCTACGAACTGTCAAACTTGTTTAGCAAAGTGACAAAAAAACCGACATGGAGAAAGGGACAAACAATCACACCGCTCTGTCTCATTTCTATGCAAGACGTATGCATAAATCTATCTCTTTCGTGTGCGAATGCGAAATAAGGCGTCAATTTGTCTATAGGTTTCTCTGTCTACGACTTCATTCAAAACAAAAACATTTTTATTTTACCCTCTAAACATTAAAAAATGTTCTCTTTCTACGGATACGGATTTCTCTAATTTTTTTTGTTTAGTGGTGTACATTTTTGGCACTTTAGTGGGCGGAAGCGTTTAGTGTGAGTGAAACAAAAATATATTTGAATAATAAAAAGTTTACGACAGAAAGAAAAACACGTTTCTACTAAGAATTCAGTGCTTTGGTACTGGGAATACCCAAAGCCAATCGACGAATAAATTCGCAAGGTCAATCGAGCGGATAAATAACTTTTCATTTATAAATTCATCACCAACCCGCTGCATCACGGAAGTCCACTGCTAAACATCAGCCTCTACCATTGTAGGGAGAATTCTGTTGAGGATTTTTCTCAATTAACTAGTTTTTAATACCCAATTCTACAATCACATTAGATTAATATGCGTCGAAACATGTCGCGTAAAAATTTAAAATACTCATACATATATATTAACATAGTTAAATAGCAATAATGTGGCCAACGGCCTTGCTGTGCATTAACAAACGTCAAAAATTATACTTTTAATATAAATTAAGAGCCGATTTTAAACAACTAAATTCAAATTTTGGTACATAATATGTATAATAACCACTGCTATATTTTTATTTATTTATTTATTTTATTCTTTATTGCACCAAAGATTTTGTTACAAAAGGCGAGCTTAATGCTATATGGCATTCTCTACCAGCTAACTTTGGGTAGAACAGAGAGTGAGTTATGGGCTATAAAGCTGTCATTATATATATGTGTGTATATTTTAAAATACCAAAAATTAAAAATTAACGATCAAAAACAAATTAACGTTCAAATCAAATGCCAACCATCTAAGTCAACGTCAGAACGAAACACAACCGTTGACCACAGACGTAAACAACAAACAATGCACGGTCTATAATCTGTCAAAACATACACTGGACGAACCGACAATAAAGGTATTAGCGAAGGGAATGAACTTCGCATTATCACCGCGAAAAATCCCGTACGAAGAAATTATCTGCAGTGTTGAGGACTGTCTGTTTAAGAATAATATCGGTAAGGAAGATTCGGAGGCTATACGTCAAGATATTTCGTCCTTGTTACGTCGTAGTGTAGTGCCGAAACCAAACCTTCCTAAAGACGAATTTACAGCGTTGATTAACTTACGGAACAGACCAGAGCTAACGATTCTCCGCGCGGATAAAGGAAACGCTACGGTAATAATGGACACGTCAGAGTATAGTTTTAAAATACTACAGCTTTTATCGGACGAAAGTACATATAAAAAGGTCAAACAGACCCCACAACTATACACGCTTAAAGCAACTAGCGATGTAATAAAGAAATACTCCGAAAAATTAAATCTCGACGTGAATTCGCTAATACCATCATGTACCAAACCACCAAGGTTGTATGGGTTACCGAAGATACACAAACCAAACGCTCCACTACGTCCTATAGTGAGCCAGATCGATTCACCAACTTATAAGCTGGTACAACACTTGGCAAAAATACTGTCACCATTGAGAGGACATACCAGAGCACACACAAAGGATTCATACCATTTTGTTAGTGAGATAAAAGACCTACATCTCGCTGACAATGAAACTATGGTCAGTTTTGATGTTCAGTCACTATTTACATACCTACCTATTGAAGACTGCATCTCAATTGTAACTAGGAAGCTAGAAGATAACAACATGCCTGCTGAATATGCAGTGTTACTCAAACATTGCCCAACATCTGGCTATCTATTGTGGAAGGAAGAGTTCTACAAGCAAGTAGATGGTGTGGCGATGGGCTCACCTGTATCTCCCATAGTCGCCGGCATATTTATGGAGGACTTCAAGGAGAAAGCCCTCCTTACTACTCCTGTAAATCCAAGATTCTACAAGCGGTACGTAGACGACACCTTCACAATTTTACCATCTGATAAAGTAACTGCATTTTTAAACCACCTTAACTCTATAAATAAATGGTGAATCTCACCATCATCCTTCACAGTTAGCTACCGTGGGTAAATCTTTGTTTCAGAGAGCACGAGGGATCTGTGACAGAAAACATCTGGCCGCCGAGCTGCAGCATTTCAAGCAAGTGTTGCAAGACAACAAGCTTCGGATCCCGCGCCTACGTCACAGTGACCGAGTGAAGCCGGCCACAGTCGAGCGTGTGCCTGCTGTACTACCATATGTCAGAGGAGTCACAGACAAGATTGGCTACATATTGAAGCGAGCTTCCATTAAAACATACTACAAGCCGCCGAAGAAGATTAGTCAATTTTTACCATCCGTCAAGTGTAATATCCCTCTACAAGATGCAAGAGTGTACAAGTTAGATTGTGAATGCGGTCTCTCTTACATAGGTCAAACAAAAAGATCCATAAAACCCTGCGTGAAAGAACATATAGCTGACGTGAAGCAAGGGATCCGGGAAGTCTGCAGTCTGTGAACATGTTCAAGATCGTCCCCACCATTACATCAGATTTGATAAACCACAAATCCTCGCGAAAGAACACCGATTCCTACCAAGGATAATACGCGAGGCTATTGAAATTAAAAAACATCCTAATTTCAATAGAGAAGATGGTTGGGTGCTGCCATCTGCTTGGGATCCTATAATTGACAAAATTAAACCCAAACCCAAGCATACCACTGCAAGACTTCAAGATACTTTAAGTTCGTTTTGCGTAAATTGGACCAAAAATTAATATTCAAAAACTGAAGGTAGCCGGACTAACTATGACATTGGGACGTCAAACATCTCAGTCCCCCCCGTGACCATGGGCGCTGTAAAGCACCCGAAACGTCGGGAATTAAAAATAAGTAAAATCAGTTAAATAAACGCGATATAATCCGTAAATTTAGTTTTATTCAATGTGTAGTGTTCGCGTAAATTTAAGAAATCATTATCCTTATTTTGATATCAATTTGTATTAATTTTCGGCTGAACTAGAAAACATACTAATAATGAGCATGCAAAACATTTACTTTATATATTTCACAAATTGTCTTATAATACATTTACCATATATTATAAGACAACTTGTAAATAGTGTAGAAACTCTTAAATTTATAACTATATACCCGTACAGTCAAAGCAACACCACAGTATCAAATCGCAGTGGTGTTCGTAATCAGCCGCCTCTATAAAACAAGCTTGAGTTTGCTACAAAACTATAATAATAACATAATAATGTGATATATTTGTCAATAAATGGCCTCTAGGGATGGTTGAAACGCATAAATTTACAATAATATTTTCATTTAAGAGTCAGGTAATAGAGAGTGCACATATTGTATAAGCACACACTAGTGCACTGAATTCCTGTCTTGCACAGATGGCGAGTCTTCATTGAGACTATAGTCAATTAAATCTAAGAAATACCTTTTGACATTTCACATTAATCATTCAGCAATAACTTTGCACAAGCGTACTCACACGATTTAAAATAACCATTTACGTAAATCCGAAGAATTATAAAGTTATTTATATTTCATTACAACGTGCATAGTTTTTTATCACTTATTTAAATTTGAATTTTTCAAACAAAGCAAAATATTAAAAAATAACCTGTATTAACCTTTTTTTACTTGACGTTTCAATGACATGTCGTGTATATATATAACCGTAGTGTTTGGATGATTAAAATTCATTGTTGTGCGAATAATCGGAAAAATATTTAAATAGTCGGTAAAAATATTTTAATAATCGAATCATTAATTTCTTTAATGTATTATTTGTTTAATTGAATTTTTATTTTCAAAATTTCTTAAATTACATGAATCATGAATAAAACAAGTTTATTTTTTAAATTTCTCAACGTAAATTTATGTAGGCAAAAAAACAAATACAAGGCCACGATATAAAAACCACTACGTAATTTCAATCTCCCGCCATTTCGGGAGCTTACTGTGCGTAATTTTGTGATCTTGTGTTTGTCTTCTTATTATGTGACTCTGCTTTAACTTTTTGGACTGTTTCTTCAATATTCGTTGAATCATGTGCCCATTTCACAAAGGATAATTGGGCAAAAGTGGTAGAAAAAACAAAACAATTATTATGGATGACTTTGAAAGAGACATTAATTTTGACTGCATTATTGAAAAAACAACGATAGCTCAACTAATTGTACTGATAGTGATTGAATAACTTTATTTTTAATTTAGTTAATCAATCACTGTATTTAATTTATTCTGGTATTATTCAAACCAAACTGTAAACGATTACCTTTACGATTACTAAATAATCGATACAGTTTTTTTTAAGAATCGAATATTGTACGTTCCCATTTCTTGGTTTGCATGCCTGGTGCAATAAGTCTGACAGCTGTCAAAATGTATTTCTTAGATTTGGTTGACTATAGTCGCTGTGACCGAAATTCAATCTGAAACAAATTATTATATTTTCATTTGGTGTATTTTGGTGTACACATTTCACTTACGGAGCCTGTGGAGGCGATGTCTTGACACGCGGTGGGGACCTCACCATATTCTGCACGGGTTTCTGAACCCCGCTATTGCTGAACCGAGATTGAGTAATTGGCTGGACAACGCTGGCTGTATCTGGAAATAAAATAAAACAATTTACCTAACAGATATCCTCCATTAACTGTAAGTCAAATCAGCGGTTAGAGCCGTGGTAGCTCAGATGGTTAGCGCTCGCTGTGAATTTCACAATACCCGAGCAAACCGGGTTCGATCCCCGCCGGCACCAATGAAATTTGTTAATTGCAATTTTAAGTGCTGATTTACCACGTGCTTGGCGGTGAAGGAAAACATCGTGAGGAAACCTGCATGTCTGAGGAATAAGAAAAAAAAAAATATTTCGAAGACATGCGAAGTTGGCCAACACGCATTGTGACAGCGCGGCGGACACTTCCTTGCCCTAAAACTCTCTCAGAAATGAGAGGAGGCCTATGCCCAGCAGTTGGACGTAAATAGGCTGTAACTTTACTTTCTTTAAATTAGCGGTTAACCATCGCAGAATCTATTTCTTCTGAGGATACCTTGCTTAGAGGCGAAACTCATGTTGATGAATTATTACACGACATTGGCGGTGTTTTTTTCTAGTGTAGTAGTGTTGGGCTTAGTTTTGACAGTTGTTACTAAGTATGTCACTCAATTTTTATGTACGTAGTCAATTAATATCACATCTTTGATATAACGACCATTTTAAAGCATACTTTTCTTTTTACAATAATTTTATAACTAAAGATCTTAAGACTTACTCAATCTTAGACAAAATGATTAAACAAGTATGATTTTTTAGACGTAAGAAATTAACACTAAGTTTTTAAATTTTTTTTCTTATTGTTCAAAAACCGTTACAAAACATATGAAAATGTAGACATGTCCCTCTCCAGATCCATAGTCTAAACCAGGTGTATTATGCTTTACCATGCTTTTGGTCCTTCATAATTAACATTCATACGTAGTAGAGCCAAACTGCAGCAAAACAGCAACTGCTTATTATGTTTGAGCATGAATGCGTCGGCTCGACCGGGAAGGACCACGCTCTCACAGAATACCAGCGTAAAATAGCTGTTTAATACTGCTGTTTTTCGCATGGTGAGTGTGGAGATCCGGAGAAGACCCTTTATACTGGAAATGAGGCATTCCATCTTAATCCTCAGGGGTGATAACGCATCTGCGTTTCGATTCTTTATCAAGGATAAAAGTTAGATGTCTATAGGCCACAGCATCCATTTACCATCATCGTGCTTGTTTGTCAGCCTTATACTATTAAAAAAAATCACCTGTAAAGTCATTTAATTTCACAGTTGGAAGAAATTGTATTTGTGGTAAAGCTGTGCTGCAGCTATTATATCTTTAACACAACACATATGTTCAGTTCGTCCAGACCATAGTGTTACGAGACCATACTGTTGTGTTTTCTATGGTGACAGATGAGAACCGAGGATCACACGAGGATGAAGGGGACGACGCATCTACATTTTCTTAATTTTACGAAAAGACACACTTATCCATCCTATATATCAGTTACAGTATTCACTTACCCTTACCCATGTAAAAGATGCAGTAAATGTCATGCTATCAAACATTGGCACTTGGCGGGTTGTCCATTGCAGCAACAAATTCTATATAATATGTTTACTTACTAGCATTATTATTCGTGCGACGGTTAGTGGCCACTCGAGTACGGGACGTGGACCGCTGCGTTGTATTCGTAAATTCTGTGGTGACCGGCGTGACGGGTCGGGGTTTCTGTGTCGTTTCTTGTCTGAAAATAAAATATCGAGACTAAAAAACGTAACGTAACTTGACAACAGCCTACTCTTTTCTTTAAGGTTTTTTTTTTAAAAAACTAATTCGAACAATTTAAAAGAGCCTGCAATACTCTGGTGATGCAAATGTGTTCATGAACAACGGTGATCACTTACCATGAAGGGAGCCGTATGCTCGTTTGCCTCCTCTTCTAAAATAAATAATCATACCAAATAGCAAACAATTTTTTAAAGCTTTTCTAAGTCTTTAAAACGTTAAAAAAGGATAGCTTGTTTTTTATTAATGTTTTATTTTGTTCTTTAATTTTTTTAATTTGATTTAACAATCGAAAACTGAAACTGATGAACTGAAACTCCAGTTTAGTGGTGTTGGGTTTGGTGGTGGCAGTGATAGTGCACACAATTATAAGAGGGAAGGAGGTGCTCTTGAAACCAGGTAAGACATACTATTTTAATTTTCATATCTTTTATATAATGAATTTCCGCAAAGTAATGCCTGATTCTATTAATAAACCATATCAAGTCATATTTTGTCACAACAAAATCTAATACATAAATTCGTTCTGTGGATTTCGTAAGAGGTGGCTTCCGAGAGATAACAACACAACTATCCTTTTTACAACTAAATACCCGGACCAGTGACGGAGATCAGTTTGAAGGTATGAGAAGTCTAGAAATGAGATCGCAAGTTCTATACAGTAAGAAAATCCTGTTTGTTAACCTCGTTTCACAGACATTATGCTCACAATCACTACTCCAAATTTTGAAAGAAGTCTTATTTAGTTCTGGTTCAATAATCATTCTGTCATTCCATTAGATGCTGCAAGATTTTTGGCATGTTTTTTTTTTACTATACAATACATATATTCCCATTTTCTAAAATTCTTAATTTTTAATATTCTTTTGTATTATAAAAGAATGTTAAATGGGCAAAAGGCTAAAAGGTCAAACAAAGAAGATACCCCATATACAAAGTCAGCCCTAAGAACTACCTACAACCTACACACATATATTTGAACCTCTCAAATTTCAAAATAGCTGAGTAATTTTCGAATTAAGTGGTTCACTTTCCAATAAATATTTGTATATATTTAAAAATAAAAGCGTACCTAGTCTTCTTCACTTGAATATTGCTAGAGAGCTTCTCCAACGTAATCTCCCCTGTGACCCTGTCTATAATGAGCACACATTCCTTTGTATAGGGCCGTTGACTACCTTTAAATACTGTCTGAGGGACTCCAGCACCATCTGTAATTTGATAAATTAACATTAAAACAATACATAATATTAATATTGCACTTTTTGACCATTTACCTCCTCCTCCTATGGGGAAGGTTCGTTAAAGTGGCTGAGGCGGGTAAAGTGGCCACCTTCTTTTTAAGAACCAACCAAGTAGCGCCACATGTCAATGACTAAAGGAAATTATTCATTGGCCGACGCCATGTTGCTCCAGTAAACACCGACGCGCTCAGTTCACGCGGACAGATTTTATGACAAAAAAGTTGGTTTTTGTGGTTTCTGATCTAAAGTAAGTGGTTTAAACATTTTAATAATTTACTGCGTTCAATATAAATACAAAAAAACGACTCAAATATCGAATGAGGTTATATTGTCCCTCTTTGCCATGAAATAAACAGTTCATTAGAGGGATTAACCGATAAAACATGTCATTTATCGGTTAATCCCTCTAATGAACTGTTTATTTCATGGCAAAGAGGGACAATATAACCTCATTCGATATTTGAGTCGGTTCTTTCCGTCGCGTGCTGTTTCGGGTAAAGTGGCCTGCTAGGCCACTTTAGTGCTAATTTTTCTTGTAAATATAAATAATAGTTTGTATTGTTTTAGATATGCCAAATACATAAAAAACGTACGTCTCAGCAGCAGACATGGGACCCGATTGCGATGTAAAAAGCTATAAGAAACGAAGAAATTGGAATTTTGTTCTTACGAAAATTTGTATGTGATAAATGAACAATGAAAAAAATGAATAAACTTTTAGTCCTTTTAGTCCCTTCGCATTTGATTATTTCCTGAGTCAAATTTAAATAAAACTTAAATGAATCTAAGAATAATAGCATTTTATTGAGACTAGGTCACTTTACTCGCTTTGTGGGTTCATGTAGACCATTTTACCCAACTTGGGTAGGTAAAGTGGCCAATTTCCCATTTCGACTTTAAACTTAAAAATACTATAAAATGTGTTGATATAAGTCAAAATAAGAATGTGATGTTACAACTACATTAGTTTGAGAGAATACATTTACATAAACAAAGTAACGTAAAAATTTTGGATATTTATCTAATAAGCAGTCATTCAAGCCTTAGGGTGGCCACCTTTCCCGACTTTCCCCTACTATTAAACACCTTTATCCACAAGGTACTGTGTAGATTAGAACAAAAATTCATAATTTTAATATGGAGGTAGCCGTGGTGACATTGAGATGTCTAACACCTAAGTCCCCCGTAACCGAATGTGCTGTAAAGTGCTAGAAATGTCAGAAATATGAAATAAGCTAATACGCGACAGAAGCCATAAAAACAGTTTTGTTTAAATGTTTAGTGTTCGCGTAAATATAAAAAATCATTTTATTTTAGATGACCAATTAGAAGGTCGGATATATCAAACTCTTAAATAATTCTGAAGGTTTTTTCAATTGACATATTCAAAGGCTCTGCAAAAACAGAAAGTTGTGTCAAATATGTAGCACTTCTCTATGATGTTTCTGCTATTAAAGATCTGCTTGCAGATTTTTCTGTTTTTAATGAAGCCTAAGTCGTGACCTTCACTGTTGGCAGTGGCGAAGCTAGAGCCCTAAGCTAGGGCAAGTCCAAGATATAAATTGATAAAAATATAGATTGTTGTTTTTACAAGTTTTATAAAAATACACCAATCTTGATCTGTCTCCACGCTTCAGTTTCATATTCAGTGCTGTCAAGAACGTGTTTAACAAAGCACACAGAAGGCAGACCACTGCTAGATAGATTGTATTACATATCAGCAATTGCATAGCTTCGGTGGCTTTGAAGAAAGTCGTTTGGGTTTGTTTAAGCGAAAGAAAAAAATATTTACATCCAATACAATACATGAACAAAAGAAAAACATAGATAAAGTACAAACAATATACAAAATTAAAAAAAAAAACAAATTATTTACATTCTAATGGATAAGAGATAAGATAAGTGGAATCATCTCGCTTTCTTAAGGAAAGATTTAATCACGTCCACATAAAATGTTGGTGAACGTTTTAATTGTACCAATAACTGCTTTTAATTGCGATAATTGATAAGTCTGAAATACACTCTTAAACTTGTGTATTATCTCAACAAAGTTTAAAGATTTCCTCTCCGATTAGCACTTTAACACACTTCAATTCATCACAAGGAACACTATTATATTAAATCGCTTAAGATAAGCACACAGAGTACATTGAAACGTGAAATGAACTTGCAAACGTATTGCCCGCGCGCCTCCGCTTTTAACAAATTTATTCCCAAAAGCCTGGCTTTAAATCTCTATGCAAATTGCTATATATACAATCGTAGTTATATTTCACTATATAATATTTTGCCATAGGTTAGAAAGAGAGCGATCGTCTTCTCGAAAGCCCCGTAAAAAGCCATCGCGAGCGAGGGAGACAACTAAACGCTGTATTAAAACTCATTTTTTTATGACAGCAGCAGTATCGCTAAGGCAATACGAGGTCATCGGTCGACATGTGGAGTGACATCGAACAGTGGAGTGAGCGGGAAATTTGAAATAGCCTGAAACATTTTACGAGTTATTTTATTAGTTGATATTATTGATTGATATTATTGATAGATTCAGTTTTAATAAGGCAAGCCCGGCTTTTCGGCTTTTATGGAAGCTTCGCCACTGACTGCTGGCCGTATGAGGACGCTCAAGGTCACTCAACGAGCTATGGAGAGGGCTATGCTCGGGGTTTCTCTGCGTGATAAACTCCGAAATGAGGATATCTGCAGTAGCACCAGATTGACCGACATAGCCCAACGGATTAGTAAGATGAAGTGGCAATGGGTTGGACATATAGCTCGAAGAACCGATAACTGATGGGGGGGAAAAACGTTCTCGAGTAGCAGGCGCATACTAGTATGCGTAGTGTAGGGCGAACCCCCACTAGATGGATTATAGACCTGGTAAGCCATGCAGGAAGTCTATGGATGCAGGTGGCTCAGAACCGTACTTTGTGCCATTACTTGGGGGGAGGCTTATGTTCAGCAGTGGACTGGTGAAGGTGTGTAATGATGATGATGAGCTGCCCATTAGTAATTTGTCAATCCAAGAAGTGACACATTTTAGCTACAACGATATTGACGATAATGTTCTTCTGTTGCATCATAATATTACGTAAATATCTTTTTTTTTCTACTATGAAAAAGAACCTTGGATCGCTTTGTGGGGCTTGAATAAGAAGTATAAAACGTAAAATAACAATTAAGATTGAAAATTTGATTACCTAAATGGGGCACTGTCACAGTAACTTGATTGTTCGTTCCAACATCCACTGTAGCCATTTTGTTCATATCAACAGATGCTGGTTTGAAATCATCTGAAATCATTAACACAAATTAATCTAAATTTTTTATTATTTTCATTTTGATGCTATCATCATCAGTACAGCTTTAGGTGGTAATATTTAGCAGATAGAGCACACTATAGTAAAATACAAATTAAAACTACAACGTTTTATGAAAAGAATATTTGATCCAATTAACAGCAATAAGGTATTATATTGTCACCCTCCAATGTAGAGTTGCCAGGTCTTAAAACTAAAAAGCCTGACAGACCAGCCAGTTTAGCCGAACACAATTAATTGTTTAGTCTTAGTATAACACGATAATTAAAAAAAGTAAAACAAGGTTTTTTTATCATTTACCATAAAATCTTAAATTCTAATGAAACAACAATAACGTTGAATAAATTAGTCTTCTTTATTATTAATCATTCAGTGTTAATTACAGTATTAATTTCAATAATTTGTAATGGAAAACAAATGATAACAAAATGTTTATTTAACATAAAATCGTCACATATTTTAATGATATAACAAATTTAATGAATCAGTCTTCTTTTTTAATTATCATTCATTAATTACTTACTACTATTGCAATTTGCAATGGTAAACAAAATTACACAAAACTCTTTTACTTCTTTCTTACTTAAAATCTTAGATTCTTATGAAATAATAAAATTGAATGAACCAGTTCTTTTCAATTATTATTCTTTACTTTATTTAACTACTTACTATTATTGCAATTGCAATGAAAAACAAAATTAAACAAAACACAAATGAACTAAATAAACATTAAATTAGTTGTAACATAAAGTAATTAATACTTTTGCTTGACAGACACCTGCTTTAAAAGCTAAAAAATGGTCAAATTTAAAATTCATATCAAAATCCGGACAGGCCGCACACCATCTCATTTGGCCACACACGCAACCGAAAGGCCTGATTGTGTCCGGCTTTATCTAGACGCCTGGCAATGCTACTACAATGTGACATTAAGCCTTAGTAATTTTTCACAACACCTTCAAGACAAAGATTTCAAGATAAAGATAAAGATTTCACTTTTTCATTATACTACTTATTATACTGTGTACAAAACTGTATTTCTCAAAAAGGTGCTCCGGTATGCTGGACCAAAACTAATTAAGCTACCACTATAAAGAAACTTCAGTGATACCAGAGACTGGCATGTATGGCTGCCACAGGCTGCGTAAGGGCATACATACAACAAGAAATTACTTTAGTTAGTATTACATTCAAGACCCTAAATCTTTGGAGTAAGTAAAGTTCTTCATATAGGTATAATCGATAGAATTTACATCCAAATTCCTATCCTACAAGCCAAATACGATAAGATTCCCAAGCAATTTGTGTGCGATAAAAAATATAAGATAAAATTAAATTAAACTAACCAGCCGGAGGGATAAAACCCAAAAAAATTTAGAATTAACACAGATGGTTCTAAAACAATAGAATTTAGAAATAAACAGGAGTATGAGGCATAATAATTTTGAATTTTCCGCAACATCGTCTATGCATGTCAAACTAACTACTTTTGTAAAAAATGTGTTGTGTTAAAAAACAGACCATATCACAAACAGTTCAAAGCGTGCATATCGGCTAGAAAGCTTATGGTCAAAAATTTCTTAGATTCAAAAGAATCCTTCTGATTGATTATAGGGAAAAAGTAAGTTTCATAACAGGGAACACAATGCTGAAATAATTGATAGGTTGAAAGACACTGTGGGAGAAAAAGGCATACTTTTCATACACAAAGCACATGCAATGGCTCCTGTCCACAGCCAAGAATAGGCTTTGAAATTTTACAACAGCAGCAGCTGTATGTAACCCAGATTTAGCTCTCAACAACAATTATTATTTATTTCCAAAAATTAGCAATTGATGATGAGGTCAAGAGCAAAACTTCTGTCTATTTTGCGGAGTAAGAGAAATAATTTTTTCAATGACTTAAACAAGTTAATTAAACATTCTGAAAAATACATACGGGAAATTTTCAGTAAAGGAAAAAAATATTATAATTTTATATTTTTTGTGCCTCAATTCGGCAAACTTATTAACCACCCTTGTAAAAGGACGGAATGATTGCAAGACTAAACAAATAATAGTCAATTGCTAGCAATATTAGATTATAATGCAATTATTAAATTAAAATGTTATGTTCAAGGATGGTAAATTTGCTGTTTTTGAAGTATAATAATTTATGTAATTAACCTCTCAATCCCTTAGCGGTTTCATGAGACCGCGGTCACATTCTGTCAAATCCCTAGCGGTCTCACGAGATCGCACCCACCCACAGCACTTTAACCCATAAAACTAATATATAGAGACTACTTTTCTATGAAGAAGTTTGGCATTATAGAATCAATATGAAATTTTCTATCCTCTAGTGCAATAAAAAGTCAGACTATCGATATTTATATATTGAAATAATTGTGATTTTAACGCTGCTTTTGTTATCAAAATACAATAAAATCCTTTTGTAATGAAGTAAAACCTGACTTTTGTTTAGACCACAGGATAGAGAATTTTGTATAGATTTTATAATGCCAAACTTCTTCATAGAAAAGTAGTCTATAAATATAAGCATTAATGGTTTTAAGTGCTGTGGGTGGGTGCGGTCGCATGCGACCGCTTGAGATTAGCCGGGCGCATGCGATTGCATGGGAGTTTTATTAGGATTGAAGGGTTAAATTCTACATATTAGAGAATAAAGCAGCAAAGTTGATGGTAAGTAGGTGGCACTTAGCCGATTCTGTTGAATACAGCCCTAATTAGAATGATGTCTTTGTCTGTGCTTCGTGTGCTCTTTTATGGGACTTGTTAACTGGTTCAAAATAATCGTATTTTGTAAGTTTAAAAAAATATTATTAGATCTATTTAAAAATTCCAAGAAACCATTATGTGTAGAACATATATATCAATAAAAAATAGTTACATTAATGAACAGGGCACTAAAAGAAAGAAAATGAATGAAAGTGAACACAAGTAAGATAAATATGATGGTGTTTGAAAGAGACGAAAGGAAAATTACATGTGAAATAAGAAGGTCGAGCAATTGAAAAAAATGTGTATTGAGGATGTGTGTTTAGCAGGACATAACAGAAATATTGAATGACACAAGACAACAAAAACGAAAACAAGTGAGATACATTTTTACACTTATAAACTAATATGAGATTCCTTTTTATACGCAATTTAATTTTTAGTCTTTATGACACACAACAGACGCTAATTTCAATTGACTTTCAAGGAGGTTATCAATGTGACCATATTTATTTTCTTAAGGATAGTGTTACGAGCTTAGGGTTCGCGACAGTAAAAACTGCCGATTGAATTACCAAAATTGACACTTGAATTGCCGAACACCAATTAAAACTTATAACACACTAATAATTAATCACACTGATCACTTTAGTTCACTTTATTTCCTTCCGAAGTTTCACTTGTATCGCCAATTCAAAACTGCCCCGATTTCGGCTTTCAACGGCTTTATATAGACTTTTTCCACCGAAACATCCAGAATATTCCAGTAAATACCGGCCCCGACCAACCAGGTGCAGAAAGTTCGAGTGTGGGGCTTTCTAGAAAGCTTAGTTCTTCTATTCGATCGAGCTTCCAACACAGTTAAGGCTTGTTCGCGCAGGCCTAGGGTGACTGCAGTCATGGCCTGGCTTTTATTCCAGCCGTTTGCCTCCATGACAGCCTCGAACTGGATTTTGTAGGCTGACCAGGAAGAAGTCCCGTCGAACGGCGGCACTTTGAACCCACGTAGCGAAGGTGTTGTAGCTACTACGGGAGCTGTAATTCTATCCCCCAGTTTAAGGCCATCACATTGTCAACTCAATTGTTCACTTGGTCGATTCGGGTTTCAGCTTCCAACAGGCGGTTGTCATGTTGAGCAACCTTATCCTTCACCTCCCTTATTTCTTTCCCGAAGGTAGCGTGAATGTCCTTCATGAGGAGCATCTGCTCTTCTATAACGCGTTTGAGCTACTCGTTCAAACGACGGGCCTGTTCCTCCCGTCGGCGTGACTGTTCCGCCTGCTGGCGGACCTGTTCCTCCTGCTGCTCTTTTAGCCAACGGGCCTGTTCCTGCAGCATCATCATGAGAGCACCTAAGTCATGTGCTGCAGGTGTAGGAGCTGCTTACGAGCCAGCCACCACAAATCTTCTCTGGTCCGTCTCCTGCTGCCGTTGACTTCTGGTACGGACACCCTCAGTTTCCTCCTTAGTTAAAATCGGCATGTTTTTATCCCACTTCTGACACCAATTGTTACGAGCTTAGGGTTCGTGACAATAAAAACTGCCGATTTAATTACCAAAATTGACACTTCAATTCAATCAAGGCGACAGGCCTGTTGGTCTAGTGGTTAGTGACCCTGACTGCTAAGCCGGAGGTCGTGGGTTCGATTCCCAACCGGGACAAATGTTTGTGTGATGAGCACGATCATTTGTGCTGTGTCTGGGTGTAATTTATCTATAATATTTATGTATTTAGAAATATATAAGTATGTTTATCAGTTGTCTAGTACCCATAACACAAGCTCTGCTTAGCTTGGGACTAGATGGCGTTGTGTGTAAAAAAAAAAATAAAAAAAAATTGCCGAACACCAATTAAAACTCAAAACACATTAATAATTAATCACACTGATCACTTTATTTCGCTAGCTTCGCTTGTATCGCCAATTCAATACTGCCCCGATTTCGGCTTTCAACAGGCTTTTTCCACCGAAACATCCAGAATATTCCAGCAAATACCGGCCCCGACCGACCAGGTGCAGAAAGTTCGAGTGTGGGGCTTTCTAGAAAGCTTAGTTCTTCTATTCGATACTAGATGGCGCTGTTGGTGAGTTGCTCCCCCGACAATAGATGACGCTAGGAGCATTACCAGGTATCAACTGTGGCGCGCAACAATAGGTGGAAAAATTTAGCTTATTTTTACTAGCTCCATATAAATATCAACCAGTTCTAATCTTAATACTTTACACAAGTAATTCTTATACTGTATATACACATTAGAGTACAAGTGTACTACTAAAACTTTAATTTGTATTGTGTTGTGAAGCTAAATTTTCTATTAGGTCTTTACTTGTGAAATTGCCGTTTGTCATGAAATAAGTTGGAGTTGTAGAGTCACCCACTACTTCCCCTTCCTGCTGGAAGTGCTTAGTTTTTTAAATAAATTTTTAAAAATCTCATTTTGCGCTTGTATTTCGTAATTTTTATGACAATTTTAACCAGATTTATGAGGAGAGAGAGTAGGGGGACGAAAGTCCCACGCCACTTAACGTAGTGCAGTCGAGGGAAGCCCGGTCGACGGAGCCCTGCTTAGCGGGGCTCCTACTTCTGAGTGGTTTACAAAAAAATAACCATGAAGGGGATGGCTTCATCCCCTTCCAACCTAACCTGTCCGAGTTGGGGTGCCCCACGTCCCAGGCTCGCTTCTCTCGCTATTGCACTCAATATAACACCAAGATATTAACTTTTATAACTACTTTAATTTATAAACACAATTTATGTCTGCCGCCATTTGTAAGAAAGGATCTTTGCGATATTTAGCAGTATTCTGCTGCCACAAATATCCCACTATTCACCAAAATTCTAAAATTCGGAGGCAACGGCATGACTGCATGACGTAAAGCTGTCAACAAAATGACCGGCCTAGCGATTAATATAACACATTTTTAAATCGATTCAAATCGAAATTGGATGAGACCCATTTCGCAAAAATCGATCTATTTTTTTTATTTGCGTTAAGTGTTTATATTAACAATATCAAAAGATACAATAAAGTACAGATAACACTGATTGAATTGAAAAACTGTCATTCATTAATTGTATATTGTCATTAATTGTAAATAATTTTATAGTTCTTAAAAGAACAGAAAAAGATTCGATCTCGATTCTCTAGGGTGAAATATCGATTCACTAGATTGATTCAGTACTATATATCGATATGACATTGACAGATGTAACGTCAAAAACGTAATATTTAATTAATTAGTAATTTACAAATATTTTTAAAAAATAATTAAAAATATTTCGAAGCTGCTCCGGCAGCAATAATCGCGTGGGAGTGCTTCAGATAAACCCCCTTGACCCCCCCCCCCACAGTGACAGAATCCTCAAATTCAGGCGACCTAATTTTAAACCCAACCCCTTTTTTACCTTGCCAATTTGAGGCAAATGAACCAATATTGTTTTGATGCTAACGTCGAAAGCTGCTGCTAATTCAGCTGTAGATTGAGTATCATCAGCTTTCGCAATCGCCTTTAATTCATTGTCGACCAGTTTCGGTCGACCATGGAGTTCATTTTTCAGGTCAAAATTTCCAGAACAGAAGTGGGCAAACCAATAACTGGAGGTGTTTTTGTTTGTAGTATCCATAAATGTAATATATAAAACTTCATAAATTTTGTTGATGTTGCATGCCACAATGGTACTCATATTCCATGATTACTCCAATTTTTAACATATACATAAAGAGGAAAAAGATTCAAATACAATGAAAACATAACACTAATCAATAAAAAAAGCCGGCCAAGAGCGTGTCGGGCCACGCTCAGTGTAGGGTTCCGTAGTTTCCCGTCCTTCACAATAAGTGTTCCCACTTATGAGTTTAAAGGTGTTGTTCGCGCTCCTGCAACTGCTCCCGGTAGTGGGTACTGTTGTTTCCATCCAAGTTCAAAATGATTTTCCTAGAAAGTCCTTATAAAGTTCTACTTTTCAGATTTTTTTCATATTTTTTAAACTTATGGTTCATAAGTTAGAGGGGGGGGGGGACACATTGTTTTTTACTTTTGGAGCGAATATTTCCGAAATTATTGACAATATCAAAAAATGATTTTAGTAAACCCCTATTCATTTTTAAATACCTTTCCAACAATATATCACACATTAGGGTTGAAATTAAAAAAAAAATCACTTCCCACTTTACATATAGGGGGGCTACCCTAATAAAACATTTTTTTACAATTTTTATTTTACCACTTTGTCGGCGTGATTGATATACATACTGGTACGAATTTCAGCTTTCTAGTGCTAACGGTCACAGAGATTAAGCGAGGACGGACAGACAGACATGGTGAAACTATAAGGGTTCCTAGTTCACTACGGAACCCTAAAAAAGACTAATTTTGAAAAAGAATTCCATGTTTTTAAAATAATATGAATTTGCAATTAGAATTCTTAGTCAAACAAAAATTATTTTAATTTGAAATGGCCAGTACTGCAGAACGGCAATTTCACAGGTAAAGACCTATTATTTTAAGGACTATATCTTTTATCAGAATACACAACTAAAATAATAAAATAATAATAATAAACTCATTGAATTTTATTATTTTTGTTTAACACATACATTTATAGCTACAAACTTGGATTATGATTTTAATAATGCATTGCACAAAAAAATTTGGTTGTTTAGTGTCATCCAGTTATTTCATACTGTAATAATATATTTCATGGAAAACTAACAAACAACAACTTTATCTACCATATTTGAATCTTTCAGCTTCACAAAGAATTATAACCTATCGGCTGTCCAAAACCTTCTAAAGGTCGCTATTAAAAAGTATGTGTCTGTCCACACCCTTTAGAAGGTTGCAATTTACTTATAAGTACTATACTAAGTATACTAATCTTAAGTGGCCCACATTATTGATGTGCTTGTGGTGTAAAAAAATGTACGCAGAGTTGTGTTTTTTTATTAATTATTGTGCGCAATTGTAAAGTGTATTTATCTTATTATAAATAAAATAAATATTTATTGAAGTAATTGTTTTTTTTTACAATTTTTTATTCACCAAACTGGAAAAAAATTGCTTTTAGCATTTTTACCATGGAATTTACAAACTATAAGAAAGGTGAATGTACACATTTACACATAGCATAGTAGCTTACTTACAAATAATTCTAATGACATATTATTTTATAGAGTTTCCATTCATAATTATCAAGACATTGCCATTTTAATGACACACACCACATAGGCAATAAATCACTTGTTTAGGGTTGGTATGCGTCAAAGCCACCATTTGGGTCGGGACAGTTAAGAGGATAAGATAACATAATAAAGAGAATGGAGTGTTCGATTTCAGTTAATGAATATTTGTTAAATAAAGTAATGAATGTATGACAAAACACACATGTACACATGTGTGCATGTTTGCCAGACTATTGTAAATTAGACAATCATTTTATTAGTTTGTGGATTATCCCACCTAAGTGGAAAGTACTTACATTTGATTGTATGATACTGAGAAGTTTTATTGTTTGTGAAGCTTGCACCCAGCTTAAGCTCCCTCACATCATAGTTCAAACTATGTTTATCAGCCATCTTAACTGCTTTCCTTTGCCATATGTCAATCTGAGAACAGAGATTATTATTAATAAGCATCGTAATTGTTATAAAATTGACTTTTATAAACAAAAATTGAACTTTAATGAGCTGTTTATATATGACCTACAAGTGCAAGCTGAAAGGAAAAACCTATTTTTAGAAATACCATGAAAATATTTTTTCTTATACTGTTTATTATTTAACCTTTGATATACCTATACCTAGAAAAATATATTACAGTTTCCTTTACTGCTAAAAAGTTCAAAAAAGGCATGCAATTGTTAATATATAAACAACTTGATCCTTGAATATGATTAATCAAATTTGACTGTTTTAAGATTTTATATGAATAAGACTTAAAGTTGCAAAGTTCTTGTATAATACTATTTACTTAACTTAATTAAAATTTTATTTATGACATTTAACTTACACAAAGATAAATTAGAGATTTTTAATATATTAGAAAATTTATTATGATTGTGACATTTACCTGAACATGGATATTTGGAATTTGAATTCGTTTGCATTATCACGTATTATTCTTAGCTCTTATAAATTTTTTTACTTCCCGTTATTGAGTGTTCGAAGTTAACAGTTAGAATCTAAGATTTTTATCCATTATCTTTCATAAGAAGTGGTTAAAATAAGCAAAATATGGCAAATGATACAAAGACAATTAAATCTTACTTTAGGTCCCTCTGACTTGTTATCCAAGCTTCCGCTAACTATCTTTCTGCAATAAAACTCATAATCAGACTGATTTTGGTGAAATTTTAATTGATTTGTAATTCTATGCCAACTAAATACTGCTACTCGAATAGTCCAAAAAATTAGACATTGCCTATTCTGTCGACCTAGTTCTCATGACGGACACGACGGTTGACGGATTATGGGATGACTATGACACTTGCGTTCCAGAAAAATATGATTGCAGACTTTGTATTATTTTTGATTAATTAAATAGAAACGTATCATAAGGAAAAAATTATGATGATATTAGGTAGAACAAAGTAAAAATTAGATTAACAATTATTTAAGACAGCACTTTTTCCGAACGCAAATTCCAGAATGATCACAACCTATGGAGTATAGAGGTAAGGAGGACAATCTACCATAGGAGAATAGTTGAAAATATCAATCTATATCCAGTAAATAACAGTTCAAAATCTGTCCACAACAGCGCTCGAGTAGCAACTGGGTACGATAAATCGCCGTAAAATGCATTGAGTGATTTTGAAAATAAAAAAATTGAAAGTAATAAAATAATTATTGTTACGCGATCCAGTCGACGACACAACTAGCGCCATCTAGTGTCAGGAACGAGAGCGAGGGGAGCGTTGCAGTTTATGACATCACAGATCTCTCAACCGACAGCGCCACCCGAAGAACTAAGTTTCTAGAAAATCTATACTCGAGCACTCGTCGCTTTGCGCGCATTTACCTGAACATTCGGGATGTTTCTTTGCTAATTTAAATAAATAGGCGCTGCAAGATGCGATCGGGACAGAGTGGAACTCGGCGACACAAGCGAAGCTTCGGAGCGGAATTAAGTGAATTAGTGTGTTTAATTATTAGTGTTTTAACTTTAATTTGTGTAAAGTAAATTAAAGTGTTAATTTAGGTAATTTTATCGGCAATTTTTAATTGTCACGAACCTCAAGCTCGTAACATTATTGTAAAAAGAATTATGGTGAAAGTCTGTGCAGTAAAAAAAAATATAAATAGTTCTTTAAAATTTAGACTGTAGCTACAGTGGCACCACCCTTATTTAGCGCTTTCCTACGGACAATTTTTTATACAGAGTCTGTACTCCTTACCTCTACACTCCATACCACAAACTGCAATCTCTGACCTCTATTATCACCACAGCCTACTAAGAAGATACTACGCATACTGCCCCGCATGAAGGTTAGAGAACAGGAGAACGATCGCCGTAGAAAATAGTATCCCAGAAATATGGACATCATAAGTGAGGCGCTGCGATCGCAAAGTTCAGTCAATAAAAGTCATTTTCAGTCTATTTTTCCGATCAGATGCTAAACCACTTGCACATCCACGCACAATGAAATATTTCTCCATTTTTAATGTTTCTTTTTGTCAAAATATACAAAATTACGGAGCATGAAAATGTTCTCACCAATGCCGTGGAGAAAATTTGTACATTATTCAACTAACTTCATCTACTTGTACTCATAAACAGCTAACTTCGCAGCCACTACTCACAGACGTCAGCGCCGCTATAAATTTTACAATTTTCAAGGAACGGCGGACTATGACTTAGTACGTAGTGATCGTTCTCCTATTCTCTAACCTTCATGCTACCTCTTTAGGCTTTAGGGGGTATAATATGTTCTATGATACTACGCATACCGTGAGTTTCCACTGACCTCTATACAAGTATGCTGGGCTGACTATACATATCGTGACGTAATGAGGTGATAACCGCAATTTTATTTTTATAATTTTGGCGCTGATAGCAGAAATGAACGTCCGCGGAACAAATAATAGGGATAGGACAGTGTGAAAACAAATATCGATAAAAATTCAATACCCAGGCCTATCATTCTATTTATGTAACATTTTAATATAATGCCATAGCGTAAATAAATGTATCATTTAGTACTTATGTCTTAGACACACCTCCTATAAAACAAAAATCGACATAGAGTTAGTCTATCTACGTTTTTCTTCGTAACGGGTTCTTCAGAACCACTAGTTTCACTAGTTTTTCGGAACAGGTTCTGTTTCGGGCACACTTTGATTATTCAACCAACTGGAGAGGCCACGCGCGTTAATTTCTAAACAAGAAGTCTGTCAATTTCAGGCGGCGCAAGAAAAACACACTACTGTATACTTCACTACAAATGCAAAATTGTATCGCGTCACTATACACACACTGCAGAATTTGTGTTTTTGTTCATCGTATTTACGCATATGTACCATCAAATTGTACACGTGTCGATACACTGGTGCCGCTGTGGACATTCGTAAGCAACATAAGGCGGGAACTATGTCAATATTTTTATCGATAAACAAATCATCATAGTTCAGCGTCTGTAAAAGCACTTCACAAGTCCGCTACCGAACATAGGCCTCCCCCAAGAGGTGCCACAAAGAACGGTTCTGATCCACCTGCAACAATCGACTTCCTGCATGTCTTACCCTGTCGTCACTCCATGTATTGGGGGGTCACCCTGCACTTACGTGGGAAGTGTAGGGCGACTCCTGCATCACTTGCATTTCTCACCAGGTCGTCACTCCATCTAATGGGACGCCCTAAATTTTGCCTGCCGTTACGATACTACCACTCGAGAACCTTTTCCCACCCATAGGTTGTCGATTCTTCGAACTATATGGCCAGCCCACTGCCACTTCGGCTCACTAATCCGTTGGACTATGTCGGTCTGTCTGATTCTACTGTGAATGTCCTTATTTCTACGTTTATCACGCAGAAAACTCCGAGCAAAGCCGTCTCCGTAGCTTGCTGAGCAACTTTTAGCTGCCTCATACGGCCAGAAGTGAAGGCTTTTTAGTGTAATATAAAGTTACGATTTTATTAGTAAATATAATTATGGCCAGTTCAGTTGATGAAACTCGGATTTTAATTCAAATTTAATCAAAAAGTAGATTATGAGTACTTTCCCCGTTGTGTTTATACCAAGCAATAATAATGCGTCAGTAGCTTCACCGAAATTATCAGATAATAATATCAAAGCCGTAGTTGCCATAGCCGTAATGCTTTGGCTGCTAGCATGGTATTTGATCAACTGCTTATTTTTCATTTCAGGTACAATAACTTTTAACTTCCCGCTAAGAAAATTTAAAATTTTCAAAAATAGGGAAGTTATTGGTTTCACTCCGCTTTTCGAAAATCGAGTTTTCATCAGATCTTGACGTTTTGAGATCCCAGGAAGCTATTCTGACTAATAATACGGATAGATAAAAAATACGGATGTGTGTGGGTGTGTGTGTTTGTGTATGTGTATGTGTATGTGTATGTGTGTGTGTGTGTGCGCGCGCGCGCGCGTGTGTGTTTGTGTGTGTGTGGGTGTGTGTGCGCGCGTGTGTGTGTGAGTCTCAAGATCTCAATGTGGAATAGATTTGGTGATTATATGAACTGATTCGGACTAGTAGATTTTAAGAAATCTCAAAAATAAAAATTTACAAAAGCTGTTTCTCTGGAATAACTTTTAAACGGCTTCACCGATTGAAAACAATTCACAGATTTAAAAACTAATCAGCTCGTAACCTCAAAAATGACGTCGAATGCCGTTTGGAAAATAAATATCAGCTCATTTGTTCGTGAGATATCGAAGGAGAAAGAATTTGAAAATTTCCGCTCTTAGTTTTAATGATGTCAGCGCTCCTTGAGTAAACCGTGGTCGGCCATTGACGATACTGTACCAATTAGTCAATGTCCGTGGTATAGGCAAACATGTTCAAAAATTTTTACGTACATAGCATAGGATTTTCGTTAATAATCACGTGTTGGGGCGAAATATATTAACTCTGTGAAATATTTAGTTCTGGGCAGTTTTCAGACTTACTTTTAAGCCTAAAATTATTTTCAAATTAAACTTCACACATGCTATGATCCCTTAAGGACTATTTGCAGCTGTTAATTAATTAGTAAGGTCTCTGACACCAATTATTTAGGAATCATAGTCGACCAATATTTGTCATGGTATAGACACATTGAATTAATCATGAATAGACTTAGGAAACTTACATGGACATTTAAAACACTAAGACAAAAAAGTTACTTTACCAAATATATATTGCTTTGGATCAATCTATCTTAGAATATTGTATTCCTGTATGGGGTGGAGCTACAAAAACCAAATTTCTAGAAGTTGAAAGGGCACAGAGAAATTTACTAAAAATTATGCATATTTAACCAAAAAGATTCCCTGCAGAAGATCTTTACGCCATAACTAATGTAGATACTTACTGTTAGGAAACTGTACATCTTATATTCAGTTCTGAAACTGCATAAAGGTAAAGTTTAACCGTTATATTGTAGCCAAAAGAAGGAAAACGTAGTGGCTACAGCTGTCGCTGTTAAAACTGTTTTAGCTGGGAGGCAATATATAAAACAGTCAGCGACTCTATACAACGCCATTAATAAAAGCATAAAAGTTCATCACCTTAACTACCATAATTGCAGATATGTTCTAACCAAATGGCTATTTCATAAGAGCTATGATGATACTGAGACTCTTCTAAGCAATATGAAATAATGTAATTCATTTATAACACACACACACACACACACACACACACACACACACACACACACACACACACACACACACACACACACACACACACACAGACACACATTATTAGTTTTTATGTTAATTTTTATAGTTAATTATTATGTATGTAAGGATCATGAAAACAGAAATATATGTGTTATGGAAGAGTGGAGTCTCCTAACACAAGTTTTTATACTTAAAGTGAGACCTTATTCCCAGTTATAATTTATGTATGATCATTTATTGAATAAACTATATAATTATTATTATTAAAGCAATAATAGAAAAATTTACCATTTTTTGTAATGCTTTGTTATAAAAAGAAAAATAGAAATGTTATATAAACAAAATAGAATAACCTGTTCGGTAGACAAACCCGAATGGGTCAATTAACTTATCGATGGCTAAAGTTGTGGCATACACTACACTACAGTATTTTGATTGCAGTGTTACTAGTTAAATTTACGAAAATTGCATATATTTGCAACGAAGTGGCAAGTATCGATTCGACATATTTGGCCTACATTTCGTATAATATTTTGATAAAAACAAATTATCGATTATATTATGATATATTTAGAATCGTGTTGGAATCGAGCTGAATATTTAAATCATTTGACAAAATCCACTCAAATCTTAATGTAATTATTATAATACACCACAAAACTGATTTGGTTGATATGAAATAAATTTCCGTTAATATTTTTATTATGTGAGTAAATTATATTTATTTTAAAATCGTTTATTTTTCACTCCACGAACTATGCTGGCAACACTTGGTATTTTACGAAAATATTAAGAAAAAACGAGTTTTAACGATAATATTATGTTAAAAGTATTCACAGATGATAAGTCATGTTGTCCTTTTGTAGATTTGACGGTTTTGATTGCTTTTTTGCATGAAAATACACATTCACATCTTACAATTCGGCATTTTTGTCGGAGCTCAATTGACTGGCACGATTACTTGGGTAATGGCTCACGACGCGGAGCAACTAGTTTTATATAACGGGTATGAGTTGGACTCTTGTACCTTTTACAGAGGGATAGCCTTGGGATGCCGTCTCCTTTGGTCATACTATACTCAAAGCGGGCACATGAATAGATAAACAGAACAGAGACAAAGCTTCTTAAGAACGTGCAAAATTGTTACCTAATTCGGCAGAGTTGTCACAATAGGTGAAAACAAATTAAGCAAAACATTTGTTTAAATAGTTTTATTATTCAATACGATAAGAATACTTTACAAATTACTTACTTTAATATGGAGGTAGACAAAGTGCATCATTTTTGCGATTAGAACATTTTCATCTCGATCACTGAAATGTTTCGAAACACTGATATGTTTCATTTGGCTCATTTGGATCATCGACTCAAAAGATATGAAATACAGAATGTTACGAATACATTAAATTGTGTCGCGGGCGTTTATTACTGATTGAGTCCGTGAAATGTTATGTGGCAATAATGCTGAATGAAACAAGTGCTTGGGTTATTTATTGTGTACCTTAATAAGAATTTATATAAAATAAATCCTCACTCATACTTTATCCAGGCTTAGGACTGGCGGCTCGTCCTTTATTTATGGCCAATCAATTCTATTTACAGTCATTTGTTGATTATTTTTACAGTCTTTGTTTTTTTTTTTGGTTTTACTTAAAATTGTAATTTAAACAGAACTCAGTATGTTTTCGTAAACAGGCGCAAACGAACATAAACAATTTGACAAGTGTCGCATCAATGTAAAATGGCAACTTGTTAATGCAAACAGGATGCAAAAACAACCGTACAATATTTGATATGTCAGCGCCTTCGTGGTAATTTTTAAGTGCATAAGTAACGGCAGTGAAAATCCGTACGAGTTGAGTGATACACTTCTCATTTGTTATCTCTTTCTGAATTATATAGATTGTAATCATTTCGCCCACTCACTCGTCACTCGCGAGTCAATAATTAAGTTACTGGTTGAAATTTAGAATCGTTTGGCAGGAATTTGGTGGAGTAAGGCGTTTTATTTGGTAGAGGTTTGGTCCCCGATTATAATAATACCGCTCACATTAAAAGGTAATGCATCTGCAGTGCAGTGCTCTGAGGAATTGTTCGGATTAATCCCAGCCGCCAAATTTCATGAACACATTACGCGGCAAACCTCCCGATACCATCCACACCATCTGGATAATTGGCGGTCCACCACTGTACGTTTCACAAGGAGTTTTCTTCTGCGTACGACCTCACTGTGGAGTAGTTTACCACCGGCGGTTTTTCCAGACCGATACGACCTGGGGACCTTCAAGAAAAGAGTTACTCCTTTCTAAAGGGCCGGCATCGCACCTGCAATTCCCCTGGTGTTGCTGATGTTCATGGGTGGCAGTAGTTACTTAACATCAGGTGAATCGTATGCTCGTTTGCCCCCTCTACTATAAAAATAATTTATTAATAAATAATTTTACAGACTTTAGAGATTTTAGAGATTATTATACATAGCTTATGAGATATTAAACCAAGGATATGATTACAGTAGTCTCTCAATATACATATAATAAATACAAAATTGCACTGGGTTCCATCGCATATCGGTTTAAGGGAAAACAATGAGGCTGACCTTTTAGCAAAAGCCGTTATAATGTAAGAATAAGACCACCGCACTTCTGCTTCACGCCTCCGGAGTAGTGTCACCATAGAGGACGGAGTTGAAGAGCTTCTGAAGGACTTTAAGTATCGGTTTTCCACCCACTTTCAGAAGCTCGGCTGTAATTTCACCCTCGCCCAGGGACTTGCCATTTCTAATGTGCTGGAGAGCCATTCTGATCTCGCTCAGACTGACGTCCAGGATATCATTGAAATAGTGTTGGATAAGACTTACTCTTGGATCGTTACTCACATTTTCGTGTGGCTCCAACAATGACATGTTCATGGCCTATAGAACTTCTCAATCTCACTCAAAATCTCAAACGTAAAGGAAACGATGCTGCCACATTCGGTCTTCAGCTTCGACAGTTGGCTCTTCCTGTCAGACAGATCTTTGGCGAAGACTTTGGAGCTCTGGTTCCACTCGATTGCTTCTTCAATACGAGCTGTATTGGAGTTGCGTAAGTCCCGCCAAATACATTTGGAGATCAGTCGCCTGTATGCTGTCAAATATGTCGAAGACTGCAGCTTCATCGCCCGTCTAACAACATTGAGATTACGTGTAGGTCTTACAGAACTTAGTTCCAATCGCATAGACAGTTTCTACAAGCTTGTCATTCATATAGTCCACTAATTACAGTCTTCTAGGCACTGTAAACGATGTTGTAACTCGAGCTGAACGTTGTCGGTGCTTTGGTTGAGAGCACGTGGGGGCGAGGCATTGACCTATTTGGACGTGACATCTCCAACTTCACGATTATGTTCAGTGTACCTCTCAACATTCGCTGATCGCTGCCAGTTTTCATCCTTGCGATCACTGAGACATCACTGAACAGTTGGCGTTTGGTCATCATAATGAAGTCAATCTGAGTCAATCTCATTTTTTGACAAACTGTCGGGGCTTGACCTGGTCCACTTCTTGTAGGGGCAGGTAGTAGTAGTAGTGGTCCACTTCTTCTAGTAGCTTCTAGCAGAAAGAGTTCATCATAAAGAGTTTCTCTTTCTTCATGAAGTGTGACGGTTGGTATTTAAAATAAGGCAACAACCAGTCAAAAAAAAATTTATATATTGGTAAAAGAAAGGTCGTGGGCGTGGTTCCGATAATTTTAAAAAAAAATGCCCGTCTGGCTTCACTGGCGGGGTCAGGTACTCCCCTATGTGGCCGCGAGGTGGTCGAGCAGGGCCGGGGGGTTGGACTGTTCACGGGGAGCGCCGTGGGCAGCTGGCTGTGGCGGTGGCGGCGTCGAGGGGAGGCCTAGGCCCTCTTAAAAAGGACGTCCGCCACGGTTGTAGTCGTAAAATTGCACCCTGGAAACAACGTCGTCCACATTTAGGTCCAGGTAATAAAATGCCGCCGATTATGAACCCCCGGTATATCGCAGGCTAGCAGTAGATGGGAGCACAGAGAGTAGCTGGCGGGTGTTCATAATCAGAACGGAGTTACAAGGCGGAATGGAAGGCAAGCGTCATAGCGGTGAGGCGCAAATTAAAATACACATGAATTAAAATTACGGCAAGTGTAAAATACTGTTTAAATGTACCAGGATAACTAATTTAGGCTGTGCATTGGTTGAAACATGATGGTGACTTGCGATAATTGATCGCGGTGCGAAATGTATGAGACGCCATTTTGTAACGGTACTTTTTCCAACGCGCACAGCGGCTACATACATTACTTACATGCAAATAACACTAATAACGTGGCAATTAAATAGCTAAAAGCAAATAGCCTGGCATGATCAAATTACACTACCTATAAAACACTTTCACTACTTAAAACTAGGTAACGTTTCAACACTTACCCTTACGGGGTGCAAGACGATACGGAGGTCTCGGTGACGAGAATTAACGAAAAAACTATACGGCCACAGTGCCGGAATTATTATATTATTTTAAACTTTTTCCAAAATGGGATTAAAATTTGCAAGCGCGTACGAGGACACAAAGCAGAGCTTGTGAACGCGGCTGCCGTGGTAGTGTGCGCCTTCCAGGGCGCTCGGGCGGAGAATGATCGGGAGCGCGACGCCGTGGAATAATACCGGCCGGGTAAAACTCTGACGCGAGAGTTGCAAAGCGCATAGAGTAACGAAGCGTCAGGGTGTTTGTTCGAAATACAATATTTTAATATTTGATTTATTATTTAATTCGTTCTTTTAGTTTACTGATTTGTTTTATTAATAGGATACCTAAGTTAATTATAGAATTATTTTTGTTAATAACTTTTATTTTATTTTTATTTAGTATATTAAATGTTTATTTAATTTTAATAAACCGTTTAATTATAATTATGCATACATGTACGTGCAACGTTACAGTACCCCGCGCGCTACATAAGGATTTTATTACTCTTAATTAATAAAATCCGCTCTAAATTGTTATGTATTCGCATTATCCTTTTATACAACATCTCTCATACTACACGCGATTATATCAGCGTCAACGAACATCAATAGGGTAGTTGACGCATCCTGTCATTTGGCAAGGTGTTCCAGCATCGGCTAGACCGGAAGACCCATACGAATACCTAGAGCTAAAGATGTAAAAGTGTGACCAGGGTAATACGAGCACCATGTGTATATATAAATATAACGCTAGTGTATTCCTAAGTAACAAGCAGAACACATGCAACTTAATTAAGTGTACTTGTAGGTGTAACATGGAGATCTTGTGATATTGCAGTGATGGTTGCTAGCCCATCTCCCACAACACACTACTACCCTATCCCTTAGTCGATTTTTACGACACCCACAAGAAGAAATGGGGTGGTGCTATTCTAACCCGACACCACACGGGGAAGTACACACTTTGAAAAAAAGTGTATACATATATGACTAAGTATTGTGTCCTGTTAATTTCAAATCCTTGATGTGCCAGGTGCCAATATCTTTCCCAGACATGTCAGCCAGGATGTAAACTAGGGGTGACTTTTTACCGATGACGCGACATTTAATAAATTTTGGCGCAAGTTTTTTACTAAAGAACTTATCCTTATCACTTAAAACATATGCGCGTTTCATTACAGTGTCACCAATGTTAAATTCCATAGGCTTGCGCCGAAGGTTATAGTGGGTTGAGTTTTTAGCATGAGCATGCCACAATTTGGCCTTTACAGTATCGAAAACTTCCTTAAGACAACCCAAATCTTCCGCGTAGATGTCACGGGGAAGGAATAAAACCTCATCGCCTAAATCGTTATCTAAATAATGCGAGCCACATGTAACGAGCTCCCTGCCGAACACCAGGAAGGATGGAGTGAAACCAGTCGCCTCACTCACCGAATTGTTGAGGGCGAACTGAACCTTCGGAATATATGTATCCCAACTGCGATGATCGTTGTCCACGAAAGTTGAGATACACGTGATAATTGAACGATTATGTCGTTCTACCAAATTAATTTGAGGGGTGTACTTTGGCGTGAAGAACACGTTAGGGACCTTATAACGATGGAAAAGTGACTCAGTGACCTTCGAAATAAACTGGCTGCCATTGTCCAAAAATATGGTCTGAGGGACACCATGGACGAGGAAAACAGACTCTTCCAGTAACTTCGTGACTGTAGTGGCAGTAGCACTTCTTAATGGGAAAATTAGGCAATATTTCGAGAAGCAGCATGTGACTACGAAGATATAAGTGTTCTGCTTCCTAGTGACAGGCAAGGGGCCCATCAAATCAATTGAAATCATTTGAAATGGCCTAGAACACTGCTTCGGGCGGCCCATTTCTCCCAAGGTTTGGTGATTTTGAGCCTTGTAAGACAAGCACTTCTCGCAGGAGGCAACGAACTTCACCACGTCCTGGTGCATACCAGGCCAAAAGTAGCGCAAGGCAATACGATGGTATGTTTTAAAAACGCCGAGATGTCAAGCCGTGGGTTCCGCATGATTCTCGTTGATCACCTGCTCGCGAAGCTCAAAAGGTACAACCTCCTTCCATAAGAACTCGGATGAAAGTGAGTGATTATTCTTGGTACGCCTGAATAACTTGCCATCCTTGATAATGAAATTCGGGAAAGTTTGCGGCTTAGAAAGGCAAGAATTATAAATATTTTTGTACCAAGAATCCGATGTCACCATGTTCGAACCGGAAGTACTAATCGCCGAGACGGGAAGAGCTCTAGAGAGGGCGTCGGGGATCACATTGTCCACACCCTTACGATGCTTGAATTCTAAATGAAATGAGGACAATCTTACACCCCAGCGAGCTAATCTACCGGTAGGGTTCCTGAGAGACAGAAACCATTTTAACGCACTGTGATCAGTATAGACAGTGAATGGCCTACCGTTCTCCAAGTAACACCTCCAGTGCTCCAGGGCGATGACGACAGCTAATGTCTCACGCTCCGTTATACTGTAGTTCCTCTCTGCTGCTGACAACGACTTGCTCATATAAGCAACGGGGTGCTCCTTACCATCTATAGTCTGCGTCAGCATCGCACCCACGCCGTAATTGCTGGCATCGGTGTGTACTTCGAATGGCTTATCGTAGTCAGGGCAGGAAAGAACAGGAGCGGAAACTAAACACTCCTTAAGTTTCTAGAAGGCAGCATCAGCTTCGGCAGACCAGACAAAAGGTGGTCCGCCCTTCTTACTCGAAGTTAACTTGTTTAAGGGGCCTGCAATGGTACTAAAATTGGGGACGAAACGACGATACCAAGTAGCAGTCCCGAGGAAGCGCTTAACGTCCTTACGACATGTAGGTGTCGTGTAATTGAGGATTGCTTCCACCTTCTCAGGATCGGTACGTAAACCACTACTATCAACGACGTAACCCAGGTATTTGAGCTGACTGCGGAAGAATTGACATTTCTCTAGGTTTACAGTGAGGTTGGCCTGTTTCAGCTTATTAAGAACCCGAAGTAACAGGGAAACATGGGAATTGAAGTCGTTTGAGACGATAATAATGTCGTCTAGGTATGCAAAGACTTTGAGGTCAAATTCCCTAAATAACAGATCAACCAACCTTTGCTGTGTAGCCGGGGCGTTAGTTAAACCAAAAGCAGTGCGCTTAAAACGATAGGTACCGCGATTAGGCAAATAAAAAGCAGTTTTGTCCCGGTCCTCCTGTGCTATAGGTATCTGCCAAAAGGCTTTGGATAAATCGATACTAGATAAGTAGCGAGCATCGCGAAGATTATCCAAGATCTCGGAAATGTAGGGTAGACTATAGGCGTCGCGCTTCGTGATGGAATTGAGCTTGCGGCTGTCGAGGCAAAACCGAGGCTGACCGTTTTTCTTCGTAACAATGAGAACTGGTGATGACCAAGCACTTTCGCACTGCTCAATTACGTCCAGAGCCAGCATCACGTCGACCTGTTCGGCAAGGATCCGCTGCTTCTCTGGAGACAACCTATAGTACCTTTGACGAACTGGCTCAGTATCTCCCGTATCAATACGGTGGGTGACCAAACTCGTCTCGCCCAAACCCCGACGTTCGGCGGAAATGTCGCTAAATTGAGAAATGATGTCATCCGCCACTGATCTCTCCGAAACAGTTAAGTGGTCATACGCTTGTATGAAAGTGGTAGAATCGGTACTAAGGCTAGCATTCAATACTGCGGCATTAGAAAATGTAATGCTTGGGAAATGTCTAGGAAAAATGTTAAACTCGCGCCAAAAATCGATCCCCAACACGAGATCAATATTGATGTCTGGCACAACAAATGACTTAATTATATGGTACTCATTCTCAAAGTTTATAGGGAGAAACATATAGCCAATGCTGGTCATAGATTGACCCCCAGCAGCCGTGACTGTAATTAAGTTGTCCCTATGCAGCTGTAAACCCCGTTCCTCTAGCTTCCTATAAGCTTTATCACCTAAAATGGACACAGCTGAGCCTGAATCTAAGAGGCCAAATAGCTTAAAATCATTGATTTGTACACAAGCGTAAGGTCTAGGATCCTGCAATGGTTTGTCCAGCAGAATTGTATCAACTTTATAAGAATTGAAGAAAACGTTAACAGCGTTAAGCCAGCTCTGCCAATCCTCTTGGTCAAACTTGGGTGGCAGGACTTCAGTACAATTCTGCTGGTCTATCAGTTTTTTGAAGTGCTCGGTTTACCCTTGCCACACTTCGGACAGTCTGGTGACTTGACGCCTTCCTGGCCACAAACAAAACAAAATATTCTATCCCTATTTGCTTTGCATTGACGAAGGTTGTGGGTGTTATTACGACACCTCGGACAATAAGGAGACTTTTGGTACTGCTGTTGCACCGCATGCACATAATTATCATTTTTAGTATACGTTTTATTACCTGTATTGTAATTACTGTTGCTTTTATTGTAAAAGTTATTGTAAGGTCTTTTATTGAAACTTTGGCCGCTGCCTTGATTAAACCTACTTGCAGACTGACCAGCGTAAGCAAACTCTGGCGCCAGTGTTCCTGAAGAGACCTTCGGAGGTTCGTGGAATCCCACTAGGCGAGCCTGAATGTTCTCGTAATTACGACAGAGCGAACGCAAGGTGTCGAGGTCTGAGATCTTCGGGACAGAAGCTAAGGTGCTGGCGTAGCATGGGCGGATGTTATGTAAAATTATCTCAAGTTTGTCTTCGTTAGACAGGCTCTTGGACAAACGTGAGAATAGCCCAGTCATAATAGAAGTGTAAATAGTTATATTTTCAGACTCGCCCTGAGTTCTGGCCCGAATCTCCGACAAGAGTCTGTAATCATAATCGGCCTGGTCGAAATCTTCTCTAAGAAGGGAAACTAACTCGTCCCAATTAGATACCTGGTCCCGAATGGCACGATACCAATGCAAGGCATCGCCGGTAAAAATCTCAGCGCAGTAAGACAGCAGTTTTTCCCCCGGTATATTCCTCGACTGGCTGTATTCATTGATGCGCTAGATAAATGCACGAACGCAAGATTTGCCATCGAACTTAAACTTAGTGAACTCACATACGGTTGAGTCGATGATGGAGGTGGTTAATGAGGTTGCGAGCACGAAGCAACGCATTCCCATCGCTAGGCGCCTCGATATATGCTCTTAGCTTAATTAAAGCATCGCTGACTCCCTTTAAATCATCGCCGACAGACAAAACGCTCTCGAGAATGTCCTCCGAAGGAAAGAGTGGACCTAATTTAGCAATCTGCTCGCGTAACTCTCTGACTGTGTCAGCCGGGGTGGCACCTCTAATGGCAACTTCGTATTCTAACTCCGACTTTTGCAACGATAGGAATTTAACCGGATGCGCCATTATAACACGCGTATAACCGCAAAGAGGTAAGTGTTGAGTCGTTGCTGACTTAATCTACTCCGTTCCGTTACAATTACAATATCAGGTACTAAGAACGTTCTGGTTGACTAAAACGATTGGCGTATAAAAGAAACAGTAAAAAGAATAGAGCAACTGCCACCAAAATAAAAGAAGCAGCGCAACAAAATATTAAAATACGCAACTAATATGTACTCGAACAATTAAATAAAACAACAACAAGATAATAATAATATGCCTAAGAATTAAAATAAAAAACAATTGATTGAATAATTTAAAATACTACCAACGCATGCGTGACTCACTGAACTAGAGTTCTGCAGCAACAATAGGGAATAGTTCAATTCATAAAATTTCAATAATAATAATATCACAGAAAAGAAAAAACCACGAGATAAAAAACCTACTGCAGAATAGAATAGTAATACCTCGGAACAATATTAATTTTACCCTATCACAGATTACACAGTGACCACTCTGCACGCTAACTACTCTGTACAATGATAGAACGTAAACAACATAGGGTAGTGCACGGCATAGAGTGATTACGAAAAGTTGTTCGAAACTAAACAAATTCTTAGTTAGGGATTAAAGTTTATGATCTCTCAAATAATAAAAGTAAATAATTAAATCAATTGAAATTCAATAAAATTCCTAAAACAAACACAATAATGAAATTCGTACACATTAGTTGCTGCAACCAAAAACAAAAAAAACAAAAACGTTTCACAAACACAAAACGACACAAACACCAACTACTCCTACGCAGTGAAACCAGACCTTTTTTACCACGTTTATGGGCGCCAGTGTGACGGTTGGTATTTAAAATAAGGCAACAACCAGTCAAAAAAAAAATGTATATATTGGTAAAAGAAAGGTCGTGGGCGTGGTTCCGATAATTTTAAAAAAAAATGCCCGTCTGGCTTCACTGGCGGGGTCAGGTACTCCCCTATGTGGCCGCGAGGTGGTCGAGCAGGGCCGGGGGGGTTGGACTGTTCACGGGGAGCGCCGTGGGCAGCTGGCTGTGGCGGTGGCGGCGTCGAGGGGAGGCCTAGGCCCTCTTAAAAAGGACGTCCGCCACGGTTGTAGTCGTAAAATTGCACCCTGGAAACAACGTCGTCCACATTTAGGTCCAGGTAATAAAATGCCGCCGATTATGAACCCCCGGTATATCGCAGGCTAGCAGTAGATGGGAGCACAGAGAGTAGCTGGCGGGTGTTCATAATCAGAACGGAGTTACAAGGCGGAATGGAAGGCAAGCGTCATAGCGGTGAGGCGCAAATTAAAATACACATGAATTAAAATTACGGCAAGTGTAAAATACTGTTTAAATGTACCAGGATAACTAATTTAGGCTGTGCATTGGTTGAAACATGATGGTGACTTGCGATAATTGATCGCGGTGCGAAATGTATGAGACGCCATTTTGTAACGGTACTTTTTCCAACGCGCACAGCGGCTACATACATTACTTACATGCAAATAACACTAATAACGTGGCAATTAAATAGCTAAAAGCAAATAGCCTGGCATGATCAAATTACACTACCTATAAAACACTTTCACTACTTAAAACTAGGTAACGTTTCAACACTTACCCTTACGGGGTGCAAGACGATACGGAGGTCTCGGTGACGAGAATTAACGAAAAAACTATACGGCCACAGTGCCGGAATTATTATATTATTTTAAACTTTTTCCAAAATGGGATTAAAATTTGCAAGCGCGTACGAGGACACAAAGCAGAGCTTGCGAACGCGGCTGCCGTGGTAGTGTGCGCCTTCCAGGGCGCTCGGGCGGAGAATGATCGGGAGCGCGACGCCGTGGAATAATACCGGCCGGGTAAAACTCTGACGCGAGAGTTGCAAAGCGCATAGAGTAACGAAGCGTCAGGGTGTTTGTTCGAAATACAATATTTTAATATTTGATTTATTATTTAATTCGTTCTTTTAGTTTACTGATTTGTTTTATTAATAGGATACCTAAGTTAATTATAGAATTATTTTTGTTAATAACTTTTATTTTATTTTTATTTAGTATATTAAATGTTTATTTAATTTTAATAAACCGTTTAATTATAATTATGCATACATGTACGTGCAACGTTACAGAAGTTCCGTTGCCCTAATCCAAATTCCCCAACCTTCACCTCACCGTTCTCCCTTGGTTTTGGAGGAATGCATGGCATTATAGATATCCTCATATATTTCCTCTACTTCCTCATCGGGATTTGCCAAAGTTGGTACGTAAATTTGTATTTTTTTTTAAAGGATAGGGTGACAAACGAGCACACAGTCCACCTGATGGTAAGTGGTTGCTGTGACCCATAGACATCTACATCTATCCTCGATTACGAATCAAAATGCAGATGCGTTGTCACCCGTGAGGACTAAGATGGAATGCCTCGTTTCCTGTGAAAAGGGTCTCCGGTTCTCTACACTCACCATACGAAACACAGCAGCATTAAACTACTGTTTCACGCTGGTATTCTGTGAGAGCATGGTCCTTCCCCGGTCGAGCCGACCCATTCGTGCTACAAGTATATTAATTGCAGCATGGCTCTACCACGTATATAATACCGTTTGGTGATTCTGAGTATAAGGTACGCACACCCAATCTTTACAACGTTGTTAACGAGAGACTTATGGACGATAAATTCGACACCTCCTTCGGACAGACGGTCGCCCTCAGGGTGATAGAACAAGTTGCATTCGAAGATTACGTGTCCTTTCCCTCTCTTCGGACCTCGGATAATCCTATAATATCCCAGCGCAACTTGTCTTACCCTTCTTCTAGCTCTAGGATCTTCTTGTCAATCCTCAGGGTGAGTGCGTTATATGTTACTAGGTCGAGTCGTCTTAGGTGGCAGCCAGACCTCCACCGGAGATTCTTAGCACCCCCTGCTCCGCCGCCACCATGGTCGTCACCGTAGTCAGGAATAGCGGGGCCGCCGGGATTGTTAGCCGCCGGTATGGTTTGCATCGTTGCTCGTTGCCATAGTTGCCACGTTTGGCGAGTGGGTTGGCAACCGCAGTGTTTTTCTTTTTGTTATCAGAAAGATGCTGATGCCCATCTACTGCCTCGGTTTCCTTCTCTCGCCTCTTACGACACCCACGGGATGATATGGGGTAGTGGGAATTGGTGCAAGCAATAATTAATGCCACTAGCGCCATCTAGTATCGAGTGGCAGAACTAGGAGAGCTCTCTAGGAAAGTTCACGCTAGAACTTTCCCACTAGCGCCATCTAGTATCGAGTGGCAGAACTAGGAGAGAATTTTCTACACTTAGTCAGTTGGGAACGGTATGTGCTCGAACAGTCGAGAAGTTTCAGTGGAAAAGGCCTATATAAGGCCAGTATTAAATTCTCTTCTTCTAAGTTCTGGAAGCTCTCGGTAAGAAAGTGACTTACGAGTAGCTCATTGAGGCTTTTGGAGACGAGATATGGTGACGCTCACCTGGAACACGTCTTTCGTGCGCAGATTAAGGATCACGTGCAACGCTTCAATGAAAACCTGCAGCGGTGGGCCCTTGAGGTCGGAAACTGTTTCGAAAATTATACCGGTCTGTACCTTCGATCATTGAAGGGAAACTGGTGCAGACATTCATCGACGGTGATATATATCATTTTTGCTTTTCGTAAATATACTGAGAGGCCAAGCGCCCTGAGAAGAACCCACGACAAATTTAGCTAGTTTTTTTTTCATTATTACCTTAAAGTTTGAACTATTAGACTAATACCTTCCCAAGCTGCAAGTTTAAATTATAGTTATTATTTATGACAATAAGTCATAAATAATTACCATAATTTACGAAGGTTCTTTCGTTGTGTATGAATCTTTAGTGTCAAAATAGACGCTGCAAATTACACTCGATTTGGATGGAAGCCGATCATTTTCGTTTCTACTCCCTATAATTATATTAATTAAATTTTTTCTCGATATTTCATGGAAATCTTAAAAATATAGAGATTTATATACAGTAAAAGCTCCTTATTCGCGCTTACTTCATTCGCGTTTTCACTATTCGCAGATTTAATGAAAAATGCGACCCAATTTCTATATTCGCAGCTAAAGATTTCTTTATTCGCAGATCTAATCGGTATATCGGTATATACATATTAATAAGGGGGACTCCAATAGGTATTCAACCCAATATCCTTTGTAAACGCCTCGTCAAATGGACTAGTAAAAAGAGTAAAATAGACCTTATTACAACTATGCCTAAAGTATGTTGTTAAATGATATCGCTGCTGTATTGGTTCGGCCTTTGACATAAGTTGCCTACGCCGCGGTCGGTGTTTTTGAGAATGTAAACAAATAGAATCTTATTACTCAATGCATAAAGTATATTTTTAAATGCTGCCATATATTAGACGTTACACCCTTTGGTAAGAGCCGCTTTGCGTGTTTTATTGTTTTATCTTTACAACTTTACATTTGTTACAAAAATTGTGATTGAGTAACACGTCTCTACCGCTGTCTTCATAATTTATAATTATCGACTTAAAAGTGAAAAACGAGTTTCGACGCGAAAAAATCTGGGTTACCGCTTAAAGTGAAAATAGAAATGCTTGATCGTTTATGCCTTGGACAGTCGTTTGCATCCATATCACGATCATTCAATGTCAAAGAATAAACTGTGCAATTGATTAAAAAATGTGAAGATAAAATGAGGTCGTCTGTAGCCTCAACTTCACTGTCAGTGAAAATTGTTCGTGATCCAGCAATAGAAAAAAATGAAATGGCGTTGTCATTATAGATTGAAGACCGCAACCAAAAAAGGGTGCCCCAGAGTGGTTCAATGGTACCCGAGAGAAGGCAAAACGTCTTTATGCGCATTTTAAAGAACCTGGTGGTGTTTGTGAAGATGATGAAGGATTTCAAGCATCGTAAGATTGGTTCAATAAATATAAGGTGTAACAATCATTGCATAGCATTAAAATTGTTGGAGAAGCTCCTTCTGCAGACACTGCTGCAGCAGAAATATATTCAGAAGAATTTGCAAAGCTAGTAGCTGATGGAGGATAGAAACCTGGGCAAGTATTTAATATATACGAAGCTGCAATTTTTTGGAAGAGAATGCCAAAAAAAACATTTCTAAAAGCGAAAAGTCTTCCCCTGGATTTAAGACAGCAAAAGATAGAGTTACACTGCTGCTATATTTTAATGCATCTGGAGATTGTGTCATTAAACCACTGATAATTTACAGATCGTTACTTCCATGTGCTTTAAAAAATCAAAACAAGGACGACCTGCCAGTGTTTTGGCGTGCTAATAAAAAAGGCGTGGATTGCAAGAGCTATTTTTGTGACTTTGTGAAATTCTACAAATATTCAAGGACAGGCGGGCTATGCTTTAGTACGTAGCATAACAAAAGCATAGCCCGCCTGTCCTTGAAAATTCTCCAACTTGACGGGTTACTCGTTAGGTTTGACGGGACAGCGAGGTTGGACACGGGAAAATATTGTGTTTAACCAGGCCTCCGTCACTCGTTTAAGGCCACGCGTTATATGCCTATCGCTCTGCGTATCGCCCACGATACAACCGACATTGGGCTGCCGCACGCCCGTCTGAGTGCTTCCATTTTATAAAAAGTACCATGTGCTGAGTACTCACACCACGCACGCTTCCCGCGCTTACTCGTCGAAATGCCGAAACCACGTAATTATTGTGCAGTGGATGAGTGTAAAAGTCAAAAAGGGTATTTATTATATATGTGTAGCCAAAAACATAGCTGCACTAGCTTCAATGCTTTGTTTTGTCACAGGAGATACCTAACGTTGACGAAACAACACTGTGTGCTCATTTCAAAGCCTATAATAAATATTCATCTTTTTATGGTGGGACTTTTAGTCCCACCAGGAACGTTTAATAAGTATACCTATTGAAGAATTAGAAAGAGCATTCTTAAATAATTTTGGCAACGTCATAATGAATCGGCCTGGCAGCACTTTATTGCAAATTTTACAACACATTGATTTGCTTTGCCTTTGCTTCTGTTTTCCTCATAATTATTTATTTAACCCGTTAGCTCGCGAGGCCACGTAATATAGACACTCCCGTTCGCTCGCGACCTTAAAATGGCCGAAATCGGAAAATTTTCCCTAACTTACAAATTTTGCAATATTTTCACTTTGAGACAATATTTATGGATAAAACTTACAGGAATTCTTCTTGAATGTATAAAGTATCGAATAAAATAATTTTTAGATGTTGGATATTGTAATAAAATTCATAAATGACCCTTCAAACACATAGTACTAGTAGATACTTCACTTTTAGTCACGAAAATATTATTAAAATAATTTCTACACGTTTGTTTTTTGAGAAATCTATATGAAAATGTTTGGAAATATATATTATTTTATGTTTTTATGTGTTTTTATTCGTAACCCATACAAAAAAAAAAACAAATAAATACGAGTCAAACATAACCCTTGTTTTCCGAAATTCAATTTTTCATATGAACTTTCAAACACTATTTCTCTTATATTTTGTGTGAATTTGAAATAAATATAACACCAAATTATTTGAAATATGTAATATTATTATTTTTTATTTACATTTTACAGTAAAAATAAATAAAAATGGAAAAATAACACATTTCTTACTCATCCACAAAAACGGAACTTTTTCACCATAAATCCACATATAACACACTCAAATATGTTTCGACACAAATGAAATATGTTTTGAATAGCTCATTTATATTGTTATTTGCAATAAACATATACAATTCAATGCACAAAACACAAAAAACAACAAATAAAATAAATTTGAAGAAATTTATGGAGCAAATAGTGATGTGGCGACGCTGGTATATTTATCGATATTTTTTTTGCAATGTAGTAGGCAATAATCAAATTCACCTGTTTGACATTTGTAATGATTTATACTGAATTTACAATAAATTTATATTTTTACAATTTTTGAATGACTTTTTATAGAACCAGCATGGTGGCGATCATAGATAAATAAATATGTGGCGATCACCACATTCCCAGTGGTTATTTTCAATTATGTATTCATTTATATTATAATAACCCTTTTTGTACAATTTTTTTTCAAATAAAACATTCGTTCAGTCAACATTCATAGCCATTCACACCCTTCTTGAACCCGCTACTGAGGACGAGGACAGGAGAAAAAATAGTAAAAATCATATTTTAAAACTCAACCATACTTGATTATCAAATAAAAAATATGTTTGTCTCGCAACATTAGTTTTATAACAATAATCATCATAATATTATGTACATTCGTGCGATGTCGCGCTTGCACGTGACTCGCACGGCAGGCAACACAATCTCGATTCTTTGTACGCGTATTTATGGTACATTTTCTTATCACTCCGAACAGCAGATATTATAGCGTAGGTATTTTCGCTTTTGTATGGGATTGATGTATCTGTTGGTAAATTATTTACTAATCTGTGGTTTAACGGCTAATGAATTTTTTATTTTTTAACGGGACAAAAAAATTATGTTTTTTTAGATTTGTTTTCGAAATAAAAATAATTTGAAAATGGCAAAAATTAAATTATAATTTAATTTATTTTGAAAAAATTGAACAATATATTTTTTTATAGTATAGGGTGACAAACGTGCACACAGTCCACCTGATGGTAAGTGGTTGCTGTAGCCCATAGACATCTACATTTATCCTCGAATACAAATTAAAATGCAGATACGTTGTCACCCGTGAAGACTTAGGTGGAATGCCTCGTTTCCAGTAAAAAGGGTCTCCGGTTCTCTACACTCACCATACGAAACACAGCAGCATTAAGCTACTATTTGCGCTGGTATTATGTGAGAGCATGGTCCTTCCCCGGTCGAGCCGACCCATTCGTCCATACAACTATACTACTAATATAACTGCAGCATGGCTCTACCACGTAAAAAGCAAAAATAAAAAAAAACATACTTATTTTTCAAAAGTTGTAAGAGTAAATTTTCATTGGACGTAATTGTTTTAACGGAAACTGTTTTGTCGTTGGTCGGCCAAATTGATGCGCTACTGTTGAATTATAGAAAACTATTAACTACTCTATTTATTTCTATCTCTCTATTTACTGTTTGAGTCGCATATCCTGTGAACTTGTGATATCCTTGAAAGTCAATAAGTTTTAGTTCGATAAAATGACTATTACCTATAGCATGTAGTAGATGCCGCTATTACAAATCTCAAATAGAAAATGTTTGGTTCCGAATGGATCTCACCACAAACTAATAAGAGTGATCTCACAGACTCACTCTGTTGAATCTCTTTGAAAAATTATTATTTTTTACTCTACCAAGCGTGAGAAAATTGCCCTTGCACTAATTTAATTTGCCTGCGTGCTAATTCTTAAAAATATTCAATAATTATTATTGTAAACAATCAAAAACCGTCGTGGCATTTCCAAGCCAATTATCTTCGCATTGCGCATGCGCGACAGAATAAAGGTGAAACTCACATCATCAACAGTGTCAGTGTCAACAGCATCAGCTGATCTGCAGTTGATTGCTGAATTTTTTTTTGAAATGCCACGACGGTTTTTTATTGTTTATAATAATAATTATTGAATATTTTTAAGAATTAGCACGCGGGAAAATTAAATTATCGCAAGGACAATTTTTTCACGCTTGGTAGAGTAAAAAATAATCATTTTTCAAAGAGATATGGCTATTTTAAGTAGAGGAAAATTGAAAATTATATTTCTATTTTTCCTGGGAAAACGAAAAACGGGCTTATAAATTAATTAACGTAGGTCGAAAGGGCTTATTGAGATCTATAAAATGAGATATTTTTATTTCGTTTAATATCTGCAGGCTGGAACGTGCCCGGTGGGATTATAGTGTCCTCTACAACGGGAGCTAGATTTTGATGTTGGCAGCACTGTACGTAGCGATCGTTCTCTCCATAGATTACTGACTATATACCTCGTTCTATAACCTCCATGGTCATGTTAACTGTCAAATGTCATAAACGTCAGTTTCTCTACCTAGTCTGTGAATGTCATAGCAAGCGTATCAAAAGCAAAAAATTGTATTATGTGTATCGAGTTGATGTGTTGGAGGTTTTATTAGATTTTTACATTTAATAATAGTGTACTTTAATAAAGCAAAATGACCACTTTTGATTCTAAATATGATGTAAGTATTAAATCTTCCAATATATAATCAAATCGCTTTTAGGTATATATATCTTAACATTTCACTTCAATTTGTCTCTAAAACTTTATTCTATCTTAAGAAATAAAAAACAAAATTTTGCATATAGAGCTTAAATATATCATATAGTTAGTTCATTTGCAAGAAAACATATTATTGGTTTCAATTTATTAAAAATTATTAACAATTTATCAAAGAAACTAATGTTGTAATAATGAGTTCATCGCATATTACACTCTGTTAGTAGGTAAGTGCGATAAATTTATTTGATAAGATGGAATAGGCATTGTTAATTTATATATATATATATATATATATATATATATATATATATATATATATATATATATATATATATACTTTAAATCTTGATTTTCTATTTGTTTATATGTTCTTATATATGATGTATTAATTATAAATGTAATAAGTTAAGTCATTAGTAATTTGGTTTTGGTGTAATGAACAATGCAGATGTTTCCTGCTGGTGATGTTGGGATAGTGGAAGGAGAAATGAATATTCCATCTAGAGGAGTTCCTTCTGGAGAGAATATGGAATTCAATACTCTTGATGAACCAATTAAAGAAACATTTGTAAGTTTAAATTTTAATTTTTGAACCAATTACACATAAGTTTTAAAGTCAAAATATTTACATTTTTTTAATTACGTATAAATTTTAAGATAGAATCTTATTTTGCTTATTTTTTATTCTTATCTTATAAGGCAATTTGATGTATTATAATTATGCAGCTCTATTTATGACTGATTTGAAATATTTAAATTTGTATTCCCCTAGATGGGATTTATTTCATAAATTTTTCATTTTTTCAAAATGAATTCACAATTTTCAGATAAAATATATTAACCTAGATTTTCCTCCTGGTATTGCTCTTTAGTTGTTTGTAAAGTTTAAGCACAATCAGTTCAGGCATTCTGAAGACGAGCCTGGACAGACTGACAATTATTTCAATATTACAGACAGGCATTTTAATTTTAATTATATGTAGCTGGTATCCAATATATATATATATATATATATATATATATATATATATATATATATATATATATATATATATATATATATATATATATATATATATATATATATATATATATATTGGATACCAGCGTAAAATAGTTACCTAGTGCTGCTGTGTTTCATATAGTGAGTGTGGAGAACCGGAGACCCTTTTTACTGGAAATGAGGTGACAATACATCTGCATTTTGATTTGTAATCATGGATAGATGTAGATGTCTATGGGCCACAGCAACCACTTACCATCAGGTAGACTGTGTGAAACCAATAAAACCAAGATAGGCTAGGATTTTAATGTTTTTGTCAGACAACTGAAACAAACAGTAGTATATGTGTTCATGTTCTCAAAAGTTTTTTTTTTTTGATTTATATATGCTTTATTTCAGTCTTGATTTTGAATTCCCATTCCAAATTTTTGATATTATTAACTTTCATTAACAGATGCGAGACCTGAGAGCTGTTGGAAACAAATTTTATCATGTTCTTATACCAAGAGAAAAAACTAGCCTAGTTTAGTTTAGTTTAATTCACGACGGGCTGTTTTCCGCAACTCCACGTCTAAGCGCGTATTTTGCGTGTGGGCAGGAATAATATGCTTATTCGAGCCATGATATCTCCCCGAAGAAGCTCAGCAGTCCCTTGATGTTGCAAGCAACTTCGGGGAGCGATCCCGGCGCGCCGAGATGTTTAGCCCTGTATGAAGCGACTTCTGGACATGTCAGCAACACGTGAGCCGCCGTTTCTTCCTCTCCCATGCATGCGCTGCACAGGGGCTGTCAGTAACACCTATGGTGAACAAATGTTTGTTAAAAGAGCCATGTCCTGTGATAGCACTTGTTACTATCCTGATCTGTGGCTTGTTCAGTCTCATTAGAACCTTGGTTAGACGACTGTTTATTTCAGGTAGGGCCCCCCTAGCTTGTCTACAGTCTACTAAATTTTTCCAAAGCTGAGCGTGTAAATTATTGAAGTATCTACGTACCAGTGAACGAACGTAGCCAAAGGGGATTGTTATTATTGGTTCCGGCCCTATAGTTGCTAGGGCCGATACCCTTCTGGCCAGTTCATCTGCTGCATCATTGCCTCTAGATCCACTGTGTCCCTTGATCCATTGCAGAGTCACATTGTTGTGCTTACATACCTCATTCAATCATTGATGGCACTTGTATATCAGTCCCGAGTTCGTCACATTACAACTCCTGGCTTGTAGTACCGCCATACTGTCGGTCAGTATTCTGATGGAGAAGTCTTTCACCTTCCTAGCATCTATTGCTATGGCCGCTTGGATGATACCCATGCATTCAGCCTGGAAGACTGTGTTGTGGGTACCCAGCGGTGTGCATATGTGGATATTAAGGTCTTCAGAGAAAGCCCCAGACCCCACACCTTCATTTGTCTTAGAGCCATCCGTGAAAACTTTGAGCTCTCTTGGACCCAATCCTTCCAGATGGTCAGTTTCCTTCAATTGTATCCTGTACTTCTTATCGAATACAAATTGTTTTGGGATCCTATCATACTTGGCTTGTTTTGAGTTTGAATTTTTGAGTAAATTCTATCAATTATATCTGTATGGGGTACTCTACTCTTACTTAAAAGATTTAGGGTCTTGAGTCTAATGGCAGCTAAAGTTGCTTCTTGTTGTATATATAGATGAAGCGGTGTTAGCTCCAGCATAGCCTCCAAAGCTGCTGTTGGTGTTGTCCTTATGCAGCCCGTGGCAGCCATACAAGCTAATCTCTGGTAATGCTGTAGCTTTTGTATAGTGGTGGCTTCATTGGTTTTGGTCCACCATACCAGAGAGCCGTATGTGATTATGGGCCGAATTACAGTTTTGTACAGCCACAGTATAATTTTTGGCGTTAAACCCCATCATTTACCAATCATGTTTCTGCACTGCCAGAAAGTTAAACTAGCTTTGCTGATTTTGTTTTCTATGTGTTTGTTCCAGTTAAGTTTACTGTCCAAGGTAAGACCTAGGTATTGTACCTCGGAAGAAAGTTGAACTTTTGTGCTGAAAAGACTTGGAAGATGATAGTTATTCAGCATTCGTTTTTGTGTGAACATTACTATAACCGTTTTATTTGGATTAACGGTTAGGTCATATTCCCTGCACCATCTCTCCACAATACGGAGAGCCGCTTGGGTCAGGTCGCACACAATGCTTGCTGTCTTACCAGAGACCAGTATTGTCAGATCATCTGCATAACCGACTGTGTAGAAATGATTAGCGTTTAATTTGTTGATGAGTTCATTAATGACCATATTCCACAGGAGTGGTGAAAGAACCCCACCCTGCAGGCATTCTTTCATGATCTGAATTGTCGGAGATTCACCAGCAATCTTTATTGTTCGTGTACTGAGCATGTTTACTATCCAGTCAATCAGCGCCGGTTCAACATTTATTGTCGAGTGTACAAAGTTTACAAGATGAAAATAAAGCATATCGTAAGCGTATAGAAATGTTGGAAGAAAAAATTGAAGGGCTTGAAAGATCTTCACATTCTTCTCGCATAGAATTGCGTAATGTGCCTAAAAAAGACCGCGAAAGTAAAGAAGACCTACTAAATATTTTGGTAAAGACAGGTGAAGTGCTTGGATCGACCTTACAGCATTCAGATGTCAGAGATATTTTTCGAATAAATCAAAAAAACGACGGTAATAAAATCATAGTAGCCGAGTTCACCAGTAACATTACCAAGCAAAGATTTATCGCTAATTTAAAGGAATACAATAGGAGAAATAAGAACAAAAAATTTACTTCGAGCGACGCAGCCATTGCGAACCCTCCTACTCCCATTTTCATCTCTGAAAATCTTCCCCAGAAAACAAGGCGATTGTTTGCAGTAGCCAGAAATTTCCGAAAGGCAAATAATTATGCATACTGCTGGACATCTGCTGGTAGAATATTCCTAAAAAAAAACAGATAGAGATAAGCCTATACTAATAAAATCCCAAGAAGATATTAGCAAAATACCGATCATTTGACTGCTTTTATTTGTTACTATTTCAATTTATTATGATATTATATGTCTGCCTCTGTTTTTGTCTGTAAACATACGTTGCAATTTGTTAAATTTTTGTAATTTATTTAATAGATTTTTAACTTTTTTTGCTTTTGTACGTCAATACCATAACACAACACCAAAACTACTTACATCACACCACTCTCATATCATATTTAAACAATATACTCATGTTGAAAATAACGCGCACAGTATTAAAATTCAACATCTACATGGCCAAGTTTCTTTAACCAATTTTTACATGTTTTTAAAAATAAAAAGTACATTTACTCAACAACTAGCGTCTGTCATAATTACGGTTCTGGAGAACAATAAAAACCATATTTATATAGGTTATAATTTGTGTCCAAGTATTAACTTGTCTAGGAATAGCATAGTATTATTAATTTGTTTACTATTGATCCAAGTCAATTTTGGCTCCCCTTATAATTTAATACTCTGCAAAGGAAACAATTCCTTCAATATAAATAACAAATTGCTTTCATCTGAAATGCTGCACTACATTTTTAACGATTTTTCTTGCTTTATGCGTAAATCATCTACAGTGAGCTCTCAGTTGTGCTTTCAGCAATGGCACGTCATTTTTATACATGTAATATTATTATCTCTGCAAAAATAGAAATACCATGAATCTCCCGATTTTTCGTGTCAAACATGTATGTATGTATGTATGTATGTATGTGTGTGTGTGTGTATATGTGTATATGTATGTGTATATGTGTATATGTATGTGTATATGTGTATATGTATGTGTATATGTGTATATGTGTGTGTATGTATATGTGTGTGTATGTGTATATGTGTGTGTATGTGTATATGTGTGTGTATGTGTATATGTATGTGTATATATATATATATATATATATATATATATATATATATATATATATATATCATCATGACAGCCCTTCAAAAGTCCACTGCTGAACATAGGACTCCCACAAGTAATGCCACAAAGCACGGTCCTGAGCCACCTGCATCCATCGACTTCCTGCATGTCTTACCAGGTCGTCACTCCATCTAGTGGGGGGGTCGCCCTACACTACGCCTACCGGTACGAGGCTGCCACTCGAGAACCTTTCTTCCCCATCGGTTATCGGTTCTTCGAGCTATATGGCCGGCCCATTGCCACTTCAGCTTACTAGTCCGTTGGGCTATGTCGGTCACTCTGGTTTAACTGCGGATATCCTCATTTCTGAGTCTATCACGCAGAGAAACTCCGAGCATAGCCCTCTCCATAGCTCGCTGAGCGACCTTGAGCGTCCTCATACGGCCAGCAGTGAGGGACCACGTCTCAGATCCGTAAGTCATCACTGGCAACACGCACTGGTTATACACTTTAGTTTTCAGAGATTGAGGTATACCTGACGAGAAGATGTGTCGTAATTTCCCGAACGCTGCCCAGCCGAGTTGAATCCGTCGATTGATCTCTCGGTCGAAGTTGGACTTACCTAGTCGGACTATTTGTCCCAGGTAAACGTACTCGTCAACAACTTCGAGCATAGTGCTCCCAACAACTACCGGCATAGGTGTGACATGGATATTAAACATGATCTTTGTTTTGTCCATGTTCATCTTAAGACCTATCCGTTGGGAGACACTATTGAGGTCATTGAGCATAGTGCTAAGGTCCTCCAGCGATTCTACCATAAGGACTATATCGTCGGCAAATCGAAAGTGAGTGAGGTACTCGCCATTGATGTTAATACCGTATCCTTTCCAGTCCAGTAGCTTGAAAACGTCTTCCAACGCAGCGGTGAAGAGTTTCGGGGATATAACATTACCCTGTCTTACACCTCTCTGCAGTTGGATAGGTTTCGAACTCCGGTTCTGTACTCGGATAGCCATCGTAGCCCTACTGTACAAACACTTCAGCACTTCGATATACCGACAGTCAACTTGGCACCGCTGAAGGGACTGTAGCACCGCCCGAATTTCGACGAAATCAAAGGCTTTCTCATAGTCCACATATGCCAGGCAAAGTGGCAGATTGTACTCTTCGGTCTTCTGTACAATCTGCCGCAGGGTATGTATGTGGTCTATGGTACTGAAGCCTTTTTGGAAACCGGCTTGTTCGGGTGGCTGGAAGTCGTCGAGTCTGCGTGCGAGACGATTCGTAATGACTCTCGAAAACAGCACGTAGACGCGGCTCAGAAGGGAAATCTGTTTGTAGTTCTTCAAGAGAGCGTTGTCGCCTTTCTTAAAGAACAAGACCACCGCGCTTCTGCTCCACGCCTCCGGAGTAGTGCCACCATGGAGGACGGAATTGAAGAGCTTCTGAAGGACTTCAAGTACCGGTATTCCACCCGCTTTCAGAAGCTCCGCTGTAATTCCATCCTCGCCCGGAGTCTTGTTGTTTTTAAGGTGATGGAGAGCCATTCTAATCTCGCTCAGACTGACGTCCAGGATATCATCGGAATAGTGTCGGATAAGACTTGCTCTTGGATCGTTACACTTGCGTGTGGCTCCAACGATGATGTGTACAGCTGCCCATAAACCTCTCAATCTCACTCAGAATCTCAGGTGTCCCGGAAACGATGTTGCCACACTCAGTCTTCATCTTTGACAGTTGGCTCTTTCTGGCAGACAGATCTCTGGCAAAGACTTTGGAGCCCTGGTTCCGCTCGATCGCTTCTTTAATACGAGCAGTATTAAAGTTGCGTAAGTCTCGCCGCATGCATTTGGAGATCTGTCTGTTCAGTTGCCTGTACGCTGTTAAATCTGTTGACGACTGCAGCCTCATCTCCCGTCTAACAGACATGAGATTAAGAGTGTGATCGGAGAGTTTTTGTGTTCTTCTGCGGCGGATCTTGCAGAACTTAGCTCCGACCGCATGGAAGGTTTCCACGAGCTTGTCATTCATATCGTCCACTGCATTGCAATCCTCTAGGCACTGAAAGTGGTTTTGTAACTCGAGATGAAAGGTTTCGGGATTCTGGATTAGAGCACGAGGGGGCGGAGCGTTGACTTCATTAGACGAGACCTCTCCAACTTAACGTTTAGGTTCAGTGTGCCTCTAACCATTCGGTGATCGCTGCCAGTTTTCACCCTTGCGATCACTGAGACATCACTGAACAGTTGGCGTCTGGTCGTCATAATGAAGTCAATCTCATTTTTTGTCGAACCGTCGGGGCTCGACCAGGTCCACTTCCTGTGGGGCCGCTTCTGGAAGAAAGAGTTCATCATAAAAAGTCCCTCTTTCTCCATAAAGTCGGCCAGCTGCTGGCCCTTCGGTTCCGTTGCCCTACTCCAAATTTCCCTACCTTCAGCTCACCGCTTTCTCTTGTGCCTAGTTTTGCGTTGAAGTCTCCCATCAACACCGTGTAGTGGGTTTTGGAGGAATGCATGGCTCTGGAAATATCCTCATACATTTCCTCCACCTCCTCATCGGGATGTGCCGAGGTTGGTGCGTAAACCTGTATGACCTTCAGCGAATACCGTTTGGTGATTCTGAGTATCAGGTACGTGACCCTCGACGATACACTCCCAATCTTTACAACGTTGTTGACGAGAGACTTGTGGACGATAAATCCGACACCTCCTTGGGACAGATGGTCGCCCTCCCGGTGGTAGAACAAGAAGACTCGAGGATTGCCGTTTCCTCCCCCTCTCTTCGGACCTCGGATAATCCAATAATATGCCAGCGCAACTTGTCTACCTCTTCTTCCAGCTCCAGTATCTTCTCGTCAGTCCTCAGGGTGCGTGCGTTATATGTTGCCAGGTCGAGTCGTCGTAGGTGGCAACCGAACCTCCACCGGAGATTCTTAGCACCCCCTGCCCCGCCGTTACCATGGTCGCCACCGTAGCCAGGAATAGCGGGGCCGCCGGGGACTGGGGGCCGTTTTTTTGCGTCGTTAATCATGGGGGGATATTTGCCATAGTTGCCACGCTTGGCGAGCGGGTTGGCAACCGCAGTTTTTTATTATATCACAGTTGTTATCAGGAAGATGCTGCTGCCCATCTCCTGCCTGTCTCCCTCTGTCGCCTCTTACGACACCCACGGGAAGATATGGGGTAGTGGATATTCTCAACCGCCACTACACGGCACTATATATGTGCGGCACGGCATATATATGTAAATTATATATTATTATTTTTATTTTAAGTTAGTTATTTGAACACCAGTTTTTTTATTTACTAAAATTCAATTCTCAATCTGATATTAGTTATGCATTGGACAGAATTTCTCGTTCTGAGGCTGTCTTAAGCTCACCAGAAAATTGTATGCGATTACTAGCAAAGTTCAGCTCTAAGTCACTTAAATTAATTTGCCAAAATATTCGTAGTGTAAATGCTAACATTGATGGTTTCCTATTGTTACTGACAAGAATTAATATCGAGTTTGAAATAATAGTCCTTACCGAATGTTGGTTACGGTACAATTATTCTGTTCCTTCTTTGCAGGGATATAAGTATGTGGCATCTACGAATCCATATAACCAAAATGATGGTGTGATAGTTTTTACAAAAAATAACATAGAGAGGATTTCGGCGGAGGAATCGCAGCTCTTAGATTCAAGCTCTCTCTTAATTAAAATAGGTAGAGATACCGCCGTATTAGCAATTTATCGACCTGATGCCTTGCGTAAACAAACTGACTCATTTTTTAATCGTTGGCTACTTTACTTAGATATTAACATAGATATATCTCCCACTGATAATGATGTTAACTCTCCTGCATATCTAAATTTGACTGCTGAACATGGTCTTCTTCCCTCCCACTTAATACCTACGCACAATCGTACGTGTCTTGACCATGTTCTGCTAAAAATCACTTACCCAGCTTTTACTATTGTTGTTGAAGCCATTGTGACTGATCACTTTGCGGTGATACTCTCTCTTTCAAAGAAAGTACAGTACATTCCACCTAAGAGTGTTCAAAAGATAAACGAAGAAAAGTTGAGTCAAAGTCTCTTAAGTGTAGATTTTGAGAGCTTGTTAAATTTAGATGACCCCGATTCTGCGATGGAATATTTTATAAATGCTATACGTAACTCTCATCTCCTACGCGACTATAACTTATATCCCATCCCGCAGGCGCAGAATTCTTAAGCCGTGGATGACTCCAGGACTCCTAAAGTGTCTCAGAAATAGGGACAACTTACACAAAAAGCTTAATAAATCACACGATAACGTGATTTTCATAGTAACCTATAAGCGCTACAGAAATTATTGCAATTCTTTGCTCAAGAGCGTTAAACGTGATTATGAAAGAAATAAATTTGCTGAGACTGGAAAAGACTCAAAACGTATTTGGGAGACAATAAACCAAATTACCAATACTAGCCCTAGAACAACACTAGGCCACGAATGATTACAATTGTGTCCATTCCCATGTGAATCGGCCGATAGAGTTAACTCCTTCTTTATCAATGCTGGCAAAATCCTTGCTGAAAAATTTGACCAGACGACAGCTATCTCAACCCATGCTACTTCTGCGGTTTCTAGTCCTAATTTAATAGAAAACTCTTTCGTTCTTTTAAATACAGACGAAGAAGAAGTTGAACGGATTATCATTGCTTTAAAATCAGATAAAGCTGTTGGATGGGATGGTATCTCCACCGGTCTTCTGAAAAAGTACAAACACATCCTAGTGCTTCCTCTGACATTTATTATCAACTTGTGTTTGACGGCAGGTGTTATTCCAAGGGTGCTGAAAAAAGCTGTTGTTCATCCAATTTACAAAAATGGCGATCAAAGTCTACCTAATAATTATCGTCCTATATCAATACTGCCGTCAATCTCTAAGGTTTTTGATAAAATCATAAACTCTAGACTAGTGAACTACCTTGAGGAAAAGAATTTATTATCAAATGTCCAGTTCGGTTTTCGTGCAAAAAAATCAACATCAGATGCTTTACTTTCGGTTACCAACTACATTACGCAAAACTTAGATAGGGGTAGAAAGAGTTTAGCCATCTTTCTCGATCTAGAGAAAGCTTTTGACACCGTTTCAATTCCACTGTTGCTCCAAAAGCTTGAGGATATTGGCGTGCGAGGCTGTCAACTTACATTATTTTCTAGCTATCTCAGTGGCCGATGTCAGTGTGTCAAGTTGTCTAATAGTGTCATCAGCTCTGATTCTCCTGTCTTTTTTGGTGTTCCTCAGGGCAGTATACTTGGTCCGACCCTATTCCTCATTTTTATTAATGATTTGTGTAACCTTAATCTTCACAATGGCAAGATAATTACATTTGCTGATGACACAGCTCTCCTTTTTTCTGGAAGCACCTGGGAGGATGTTTTCCGGCAATCTCAGGTTGGGTTTAATATGGTATGTGCTTGGCTTAGGAAGAACTTACTAACTCTAAGTTGTAAGAAAACTAAATATATGCCTTTTGCAATCCGTACCTCATCCTTACCTGGAGACGCGCATAAAATCATTGCTCACTGTTGTGCTAATTCTAACACTAGATTGTTCCTGTCCCGTTTTAGAGAAGACTAACAGTATCAAGTATCTTGGCATAATATTTAACAACACCTTAACATTACGTTCTCATATTAAAACTCTATGTGATAGAGTGCGTAAATTGATTTTTATATTTAAAAAATTAAGACATGTGGCTATAAGAGAAGTCCTAAAATTGGCCTATTATGCCTTGTGTCAATCTTTATTAACATACGGAATTGAAGTCTGGGGTGGTGCAGCCAAAATACATATTATTGAACTAGAGCGTGCGCAAAGATCACTTTTAAAAGTTATCCATTTTAAACCCTACTTATATCCAACTTTAGATTTGTATAGAATTAGCGAAGTTCTTACAGTTCGACAACTATTTGTGCTACATATAGTTTTAAGACAACATACAATTTCAAAAATAACTCAAAAGGAACATTACCGCCGTAATCATCTGGTAGCTCAGTCAGCTCAGTCAGTCAGAGTCAGCCTTTCTTCACATCTTTAGCTAGGAAATTCTTTACTTTTTTGGGTCCGTATTTATATAATAAATTACAGCAAAAACTATCTATTTATGAAGTCAACAGATGGTCATGTAAAAATAGACTCGTGGAATATCTTCAGACTATTTCATACACAGATACTGAACAATTACTCCAAATTATCTCATAAATATTCACAGACATGCTAACAGTCACAAACTCTCATACTTACGCTACAAAAATACGTGGTTTTTTTTATTTTTTTATTTTATATTTTTTCTCTATATATTATTATTTCTAACCATAACATAAGTGATCTCCTTATAATATTATACTTGTTGCCAAGTAAATTCGGGGGGGGGGGGGGGCTGGTGACCTGTAATACGGGTCTTTGAACCTACACGGGCACCAGTCTCCCATGAATGACAAAATATTGTTAAAATAGAGATGTAACACTAATGTATCTTCCATGTCGTTTGTGGTGAGAAATAAATAAATTATTATTTATTATTATTTATTATTTATAACATTATGTCTACTTAGGGCACCTACCTTTTATGCTGGAGAAATTTGTTCTGTCAAAAGCACCTTCTATGTTTATGAAGGAGCCTAGACATATTGCTTTGTTTTGGATGGCCTCTTCAATCTTTGTTATTACCTGGTGAAGTGCCGATTCTGTTGATTTACCTAAGCTATAGGCGTGTTGTTTTTCGTGTAGCGGTGAGTTAATTAGCGCCGACCCTCTCAACTCCCGTTCACACATCCTCTCCATCGTCTTTAGGAGAAAGGATGTGAGGCTAATAGGCCTATAGGATTTAGGGTCTGTATAGTCGTTCTTACCTGGTTTGGGTATGAACGTGACTTTCACTTCCCTCCATCCCCTAGGAACATATTTAAGAGCCAGACATGCTCTCATTGTGGCAACAAGTCTGACTATTAGGACTTTACCCCCCCCACTGAAGAAGTGCCGGGAATAAGCCGTCAGGTCCTGCTGCCTTATAGGGTTGGAAACTATGAATGGCCAATAGATTTTGTCCATCGTCACCACTCTTTGTGCTAATTTCCAGTCTTCTTTTGTTGGTGTCAGTGCATCTTCATGCCGGTTCACCCTTTCAACTACACAGCAACCTGGGAAGTGAGTATCAATTAGGATGCGTTGGGTTTCATCCGGCGATGTTGAGTAGCTTCCGTCGGGTTTCTTTAAAGAGATAGATCCCGGCGTGTTCTGTTTAGCTAGGATTTTCCTTATCCGATTTGCTTGTTCACAGGTTTCTATGCTACCACAGAATTTGCGCCACCCTGTTGAGCGTCGATACCTGAAACATTTTTTGTATTCAGACTTAGCTTTCTTATATAGAAGCCAGTCTTCATCCTTTGAGGTATTCATTGCCCTATTCAGGGCTTTTCTTACCTTCTTACGTTTCCTGTCTAGTTCTTTACCCCACCACTGCTGCTTTTGCTCAGCATGTTTTGGTGGAGTGATTACTGGACATGATTCATGGTAGCAAATCAGGTAGACTGTATGAAACCAATAAAACCAAGATAGGCTAGGATTTTAATGTTTTTGTCAGACAACTGAAACAAACAGTAGTGTATGTGTTCATGTTTTCAAAAGTTATTTTAGCTCACAGATTAAGATGAAGATTTATATATGCTTCATTTCAGTGTTGATTTTGAATTCCCATTCCAAATTTTTGATATTATTAACTTTCATTAACAGATGCGAGACCTGAGAGCTGTTGGAAACAAATTTTATCATGTTCTTATACCAAGAGAAAAAACTAGCCTATTAAAAGAGTGTAAGTAATATTTGTGTTTCATTAAGATTGGGTTGTCGATGGGTAAAAAAGGTTCTCAAGTAGCATGCAGGTAGATGCAGCAGGTAGATGGCTACCAGTAAGTGAAGTGTAGGACGGCCTCCCTTTAGGTGGAGTGACAACTTTGTAGGAGATGCAGGAAGTGGATGGATTGTAGGTGCTCAGGACTATGCTTCGTAGAATTCCTTAAGAGAGGCCTATCTTCAACAGTGGACTTGTGATGGTGATGAAAAATTACTAGTTGTTACAACTTCTTTTCTGCCTAGGAGTTTGTTGCAATTTCACCTAAACTGAAAGAAGTAATCAATTCGAACATTAATTATATAATTTTAAATACATGTATGCATACATAATTTTCTGGTAAGAGATATATATTCTCAAAAGAAATATACATTTCACTCAATGAGATATTATAATATTCAAATTATAAATGAGATAAGAACAATTTTTTTCAAATTACTTCTTCTATTTACCACTCAAGAAAGAGCTCTAGCTTGTGCTTATCCCTTATATCCGAAATGATAATACCAAATCATATTTTCGACAATTCTAACTAAATGATTGCAAATATATTATTTCATAATATTATTATATTCTACATGCATTTTATCATAGTTTTTTTAAATATATTTATATGTCCCTGCCAAATGAAAATACTTTATGAAAATTACATTGGTTATTCAAGTTTAATGGATCAAATGAGCATGTTGTATGTGTTAATTTAGAAATAGTTATTTTTTTAATATTTTTACCTTAGTCAAGAAATTGCACTTACCCTTATTTTAGTTAGAGCGCACCCCTTCAGCCAACCACACATACCCCTGTGGGTATGATATCATTAATTGGGGAACACTTAAAAACACAATGCATTGTGGGGCCACAGGCTTAAATGCTTAGTAAAGTTAAAAGTAAAGTTACAGCCTATGCACGTTCCACTGCTGGGCACAGGCCTCCGCTCATTTCTGAGAGGGTTTTAAGGCAAGGAATTGTCCGCCGCGGTGCCCCAATACGTGTTGGCGAACTTAACATATCTTCAAAATATTTTTTTTCTTATTTATCTGACATGCAGGTTTCCTCACTATGTTTTCCTTCACCGCCGAGCATGTAGTAAATCAGTACTTAAAATTGCAATTAACAATTTCATTGGTGCCGGCGGGGATTGAACCCGGTTTACTCGCTTACTGTGAAATTTAAATGCCTACAGTACCAGTAATTGTATGACCTACAGATAATTGTTTTGGGTCTGCGCCCCCAAGATGCAGGAGAAATACCTAGTTCAAAAAAATCATTAGGAATTTCTATTAATAAATTTCTTTCTTTGAATACCATTAAAGCAATATATATAACTACCTAGCATAATTATTTACTTGAAGTCTTTTCTCAATTCTAGGGGACTTATGGGGTCCATTATTGTTGTGCACCCTCATGGCCACCATCCTGCAGGGTTCGACAGAACGCGCCGACAACTCCAACGACGGGGGACCAGAATTCGCCGAGGTCTTTGTACTCGTATGGATCGGAGCCGCTATTGTGACCGCTAATTCCAAGCTCTTGGGTGGTAATATGTGAGTATAATAGTCAAAATTTGCTGTTTTTCTTGTGTTAATTTGTTTAAGTCCACTGTGTATTAGTAGATATGCGATTTTACCCATGAACATAGCCTTCATTTTTGTGGTTAAGGTAATTTCTTAGAAATATCCGGGGGTACGGCAGTGCGCCCGCCAAGTCGAGCAAAACAGCGGCACGCCCGAACTATACTTTTCTCGAAGCAATTCAGGCCGTTTTCGACCCCCTATAACTTTGTTGTGGATAGAATTAAAAACCTGAATTTTCAGAAACCAAGCAGACATTGTATAGACACGGTATATTTCATTTGAATCAGTAGTTTAGGAATTATAATAAGTCAAAGTTTCTTAATTTTGTTATTTACTGACTGACCAATCATCAAACCTCTAAGGCACTTCTAGCAGACATAGAAGCTTCAAAATTAGAACACAATTAGTGTTTAGTGTATAAATCAAGGAAAAACTAAAATAGTTTTCCATTTCGGTCCAGTTTTCTAGATACACTAACTGCATAAATAACTTTGTAATCCCATATAAATATATAGGATTACAAAGTTACATTTGCAGTGAATGAATCAGTGTACTTGTGTAATGTATATATATATAATATAATGGAATAAAAGGTGTAGATAGGTACTTTATTGGTAATCAAGAGGTAGAAGGCACCGGGAAGGAAAAAAGTAGGACTATGTACAAAAAGAAATGAGATGCCATCAAAAACATAACTTGTAAAAAAACCTTTTATACGTGGTAGAGCCATGCTGCAGTTATATTAGTAGTGTAGTTGTAGCACGAATGGGTCGGCTCGACCGGGGAAGGACCACGCTCTCACAGAATACCAGCGTGAAATAGTAGCTTAATGCTGCTGTATTTCGTATGGTGAGTGTAGAGAACCGGAGACCCTTTTTACTGGGAACGAGGCATTCCATCTTAGTCCTCACGGGTGACAACGCATCTGCATTTTGATTCGTAATCGAGGGTAGATGTAGATGTCTATGGGCCACAGCAACCACTTACCAACAGGTGGACTGTGTGCTCGTTTGTCACCCTATCCTATAAAAAAAACCTAGTCTCGCAACTCAGTTCTTCTACCGTAAAAAGTTGTGAGATCCATGTGATCATTTAACCCATAAAAGATTTATAAAATTGATATGGTCACAACAAGATGTTCTTATGTTAGCTAATTACGTAATAACTTAAGACAGAAGGACTCTTAATTAGGGACTGAATAAATTAACCGATTTGGTATTACATGGATTTCACAACTTTTTACGGTAGAAGAAATGAGTTGCGAGACTTGCTTTTTTTACAAGTTATGTTTTTGATGGCATGTACTTTTTAGAAAATGCTTGTAATATTTAAATTTGTATTATTTGCACTAATTAGTATGTTGACATTTAAATCTGGTATATGTTGATTTCAGATCATTTTTCCAATCAGTGTGTGTCCTGGGTTACTGTCTGTTTCCTATCGCGTTGGCGCTTGTCATCTGCCGCATCATTTTGTTCACCACGCAGAATTCATTTCTTTTTTTCCTGAGATTAGTTATTTCAATGGTGGGCTTCATTTGGGCAACATTTGGTAAGTGTTTTGACTTTTCATGTGCTTATCATTTTATGTATATACAATAGATGTGATAAACCGACATACAGTACAACTGATGGTAAGTGGCTACCACAGTCTATGGACACATATAATTGAGTTTAAATAAATAAAGCTATAGGTGGCATCTATGAGAGTTAAGAAGGAATGCCCTACAGCCCGTTGTAGTACTGGCTATCTATTCCTCTCAGACGGGAACACCGTAGTGTAGGCACTCTTATTTGGGGGCAGAAATAGGTATGAGTTATCTACCCAGACGGACTCCTAGAAAGTTTTACTACCTAGTTGCTTATGATGTGTTGCCCGTGTTGAGTATCGAGCTCCACTTGTGCTGGTGGAATTCTCGAATTAAAATAAATACTTCGATTTGTAGACTGTATAAGTGATTTAATAGGCTCTGATACAATATATTATAAGAGTAGCCGTTATGCGTACGTTCGCGACCGGGTGGTTCCGAGCAAGAGGCCTGCGTAGTAGTCCCGCGCTATGTCCACGATGGTGGTGGGGCTCACAGAACCGGTTTGACGCTCGCTGCCCGGCGATACGAGTCGGGGAGTACGAAAGGCTGTGACGTCAGGAACACCAGTGTTTATCAAAAATGTGAAAGTCGATTTAATTAATACACTGGCAATAACTAATGAGGTGTATACTTTTGGATTGTATAGAAAATAAAAAGAAGCACCTAAGCTACCACTAAACATAAACCAATAATTAATTCCTTAAAAACAAAATGAGTAATTGAAAGTAACAGTTGTCTGTCTTCAAATATGATAATACACTATAGTGACTGGTAGATAATTCCTCAAGGCGTTAAGTCTGCCCTTTGTATTCTTTTAAGGATGCAATAAAGAATAAATAAATAAATAAAACATAAACAAATATAGTTAACAATTTTATCACTGTAGTTAATACAGATATTTGTGCTGGAAGGTCATTTTAAGATTTTTGTTTCAATTTTTTTTCAAAAACCTGTTTTGGAACAAACAGTTTTCTCAGATATAAGTTCATAATTAACATAAAATATTTTTCTCCAATAAACTATATATTTGGCTAAAGATTATTTTAAAAATACTATTTGGATCTTGCCAAAACATCCAATTGATTAAATTACTAATCGGATTAAATTACCAATAACAATTATTAGGATTTAAGGAATTATTAGGATGGATTTTACAAAAAGAAGAACTACAGAATCTGTGGACATAAAATGTAACATAGTAACATTTTAAAAGGTTCTAGATATT